>KK114344.1:350827-391063 GCA_000611955.2 Stegodyphus mimosarum | reverse complement strand
TAGCTCCACCACTGCTAACGTATCCTCGATGCCCTGATTGTCCGCCTAAAATGATGTCTTCCCCATTAACCTGTGTATATAAAAAATTATCGTAATTGTTTATGATTAAAGAGTATACTGTCTATGAGGAATTATTCTAGTGTGCTCAGAAATAAAGATGATAATTGGCTGAAATTTGTTTCGTATCAACTTCTTGCTCACGTCCTGCCACTCTGACATCACGACTACGCATTAAATCATTACACACACATATATATATATATATTCTGGTAACCAAATATATATATGTAATAATAAATGCAATGAAAAGACGGAGCAGCTAAAACAGCTAAAAGAAACTTGCAAACGAGGCGGTTTTAATTCCATTTTTATTTTCCAGTTGACTTTCATGGCCATCACTAGTCGTGCCTATTCAAGAACATATTGTTACGTGCGTGCGGGTTCGTTATATATTGAAGGCACAAGTCGTAAAAAGTTAACAAAAATTTATTCTTTCCACAAGAAATAAATTAAAATGCTGAAATATTTCTTCACAGATCTTCGCACAATATCACAATATCTCAAACGTTTAGCAAAAACTCAGTTCAAAACAGATCAAATAGTTCTGTCTCACAGTGAAATCGCTACAATGAATACAGCATTAAGTAAACAAACAGCAGTTCGCTTTTTACAGCTACAAGTATTCATAAATATTTATGTTGCCAATATAAAACCAAAATTTCCTTTTACAGATTCATGAAATTTGAATTAATTATTTAACACTTATAAAATAATATTTTCTTTAAAATCTTTTTCTTTTAAAGTTTTCTTATTTGTGAAGCAATGTAAAATGGAATTCGGAACCCAATACATAGTACGTAATAAAATTCAGTACAATAGAATAAACGTTTTGATAAAAATGGGCAAGTCCTCTACAATGCAAATCAGCGCGACAACTTGCTGATGGCTGTGACATGCTTAAATTCAATTACACATAGAAGCCTCCGTTCCTTAATAAAGGTAACTGACCTCTAGTATTGTATAATTATCAAAGTTTACATTTATAATTTATGGTCATAAAAATCTTCAAACTAGTTAAAATGAAAAATATACCATAATTAAAGATATATTAAATTCTACACTGCCCTACAATGATATGGACCATATAATTTTGTGAACATAAAATAAGATAATCATCTGTTTAGGGAAGGCCTTTAAAACCTTTTTAAATATAAAAATTTCAAATACATCCATTAGCATTCCAAAATCGCAAAAAATTTCGAAATTTAATAATGTAATTAAATTTTTATTTGACACGTTATTTGGTATAATATACTGTTATTATCGAAATGTTTAATTCACTTATTTTCTACAAACCGGAAGACCTCGCAGCTTTCTGTTAATGCGAACCCTTCCATCTTATGGGCACATCCACAATAACGAATTCGTGTACTAATTTTCACCAATGGTTATAGGACGCTCGCGGCAGTTATTAATGAAGGCCTCTGTTCCTTGTCTTAAAGGCAACTAGCCTCTTTTAACTGCACTATAGCATTCCATTTATATATAAAAACATTAACCACACTCCATTATATTAAAAAAACTATTATATACGAAAAAAAATAAAAGTGGGAGCCTTCAATGTTTATCTGAATATAATTATGACCCGTAAATTTTAAAATTAGTTATCATAATTCCATACTACTTATGATTCCTATAATACTACTCAAAAACATTATTTATCATATTTTATACTAATGTTTCATAATTATTTCATTCACTTAAAAATTCTTATCAGCAATTCAAAATTTTCAACATAAATTCAAAAATATAATTATTTACCTCAATATCCTTCTCTAAAAATAGTTTAAATAGCTTAAACTTCGTTACTTAATTTGCTGACAATTAAATTAATGAAAAATTAGCAAAATTACTGAACAAGAATTTCACATTTTTGCAAAACAGCACAATCAAATTGCTGAAATTTTAAGCAAAATTGAAGTGAAAAGTGTAGAATCCGCAGCATATTTAAATAATTTCGTCACGTTCCTGAGTTAAATTCACACAAAGATAATTTTTGAGCTGTCGATTGACAGAGTGCTATTGGAAAAACCGGAAGAGCAAATAATTTTCTGTCGAACATATTTGAACCACATTAAACACAGATCGATGTCCTTCAACCAACTGTACTGCTGAATCTCCTAAGCGGTAATTCATGGATGATTTAGCACTTTTTTTTCTTCTAAATATTGTAGAGATGGCCAAAGCAGATTCAATATTCCTTTTTACTAGACATTCGACTTCAGGATTTATCAGGAGATTACTTTCATTCTGTAAACACTACCCGTTATTATTTTTTGAACCAACTGCAAAGCACTACAGCAGAAGGATGATAGGTTATTTTTTAAATATTGAAAAAACAAATTTGATGATTCACTTCTTTCACATTGCCTTTGAATTTATCACAAAACGATGACTTGAAGAGCTGAATAAGTTTTCCATTGAGGTCTAGGATTACTAGTAACCATCCTGTCAATTCAAATATCATGAATCTCTAAAATCTTTAAGCTTTGTTGACTTTCAAGCTAAGGACTGCAAAATATTATGAATATGATATTCAAGCGAGGATTTTACAGAACTGTAAACTTTCCAGTATTTCTTAAAAAAAATTAGGACATTCCTTCGGTGATTTTACAGAAAAATTAACTTGTAGACTTTCAATTTGCATTTACTGTTAAAAATGATATATTCAAGATTTTATTTTAAAAAATTATTTAGATCAAAATTCTATAATTTTTTTGCGCTGTTGTATTTTCCTTTCTTTTGCTACTGCTGTAGTACTTTTTTCAAAGGCTTCTCTGTCGCCACGCCTTTTGCTCTTTGAAGGGATGTAAGATAAAAAAATATGTAACTTAAAATTATAATTTAAACTAACTTCTAATTCCCTTTAATTCTCTCACTGTATTTTAAAAATCGTAATAACTTCTCTGGATTACGTCATTTCTAGATCATTCCATTTTGCATGACCTGCGCAGCGCTGATGACGTAATAATTGCGAACTGAAACTTTTTAACTCAAACATTTCTCTTTATGTGTTTCCATATTGGCAAACTAGGCACTTCAGCTTCTTTCTGTGCGCTGCTTGGTCGCTATTTCGTTGTGCGCGCTTTCTATCGCAATACTTTCCAAAATGTAAAATTAGGCACGACTAGAGTGCCAAGTGTGGCCGCGAACGTCAACTGGAAAATAAAAATGCAATTAAAACAGCCTCGACTGCATATACAAATATGTGTATATATAATAATACAAGTGTGTGTGTGTGTGTGCGTGCGTGCGTGCGTTACGCTGTACTTTCATAAACCTGTGCATCAACTTATTTTAATTCTTTGTGGCAAACCTTTTTCTCGCTTGAATGAATCTCGCTGCATTCTTAAGGAAGTTTTAAAAGAATAATGCATCATAGTTAAATAAAGGTAGGTAGAATAAGAAAAGTTAAAAATTACATATTGAGTAGACAAATTCAGTTTGATATATAATACATAATATGTATATATATATATATGTGTGTGTGTGTGTGTGTGTGTTTGGTTCTGCTGATTGTAATAAAAAAAGGTGAATAGCTACATGTTATAGCAATCCCATATGCAAAATTTAAATGTTATACGGCTAATCATTTTTGAGTTATGCGAAATACATACATATATGCATACGTACCTACAGACGTCACGAAAACATCCTTCTTTTGATCCAGTTTAAATGTATTTTATAACCTTTTTTCGAAAAATGACAGACCTTTATGCTGTCCGTACATATAGATGTCATGCAAAGAAAACTGCGTCCAAATGGATTCGGAGGCGGCCAAAATGATATTTCTGTTAAAATGTTATACCCGAAGTTATGTCCAGTCCTTAGCTTGATTATTACAATTACCTGAAATTTTTTGCTGTTACAATAATTTTTTACTTAGTACAAGAAGTAATAAATACGTATTTAGTGTAACCCTCCCTCCCAAAAATTACATTGGCTTATCACAAAAAGAGGTAGGAATGCTATGGATAAATAATTAATTTTTATAATTGTAAAAGCGTTAAAAATCATCAAAAATTTAGGAATACCAACAAAATCTTCTGAAACTGTATAATGGGGTTCTGTTGGATGTAAGATTATTACATTATCCTTCAACTCGGTAACCACAATATCTCCTAATCTGAAATTTAGTCTCTTTTTAATTGCAACTGTTTCAACAATTTGTGTTTGTAACGGAAAGACTGAAGGTTTCAGCGGAGAATTTTAAACTCCTTAGATTTCATACGGGTTTTTATACAACGAAAGAAGATTTATGTGCTTCTTTTATATGTAAAAATAAATCTACAATTACTAAATAATTAATTCTTTTATAAAAAAATAAAAAGAGATTAAAAATTAGAGCTTTTTATTCCATGTTTCCGAATTTGGTTCTTTTCGATTTAGAAAAAGAAAGAAATTCTTGTAGAACGACTATAGCAAAAAGTCTTATGTATACCTTAGCTTTATATAGTTTGAATTACAGATTATTCCTTGCATGCTTTAGGAGCAGTAAATTCTGGAGGACAGGTCCTTACAGCCCTCCGTTCTTAAAAAGTAGACAGCTGTTTGCCGTGTAGTCATAGCTTTTAATGGGTTTATTTTAAGTGATGCTCTTTCTGTTAATTCATTCGCCCACTCTGTAAATTTGCAGAGGGAATGGATGAAAAGGCCAACACGCTTATCCCGGAAAACAATTCCTTTTTCCTTTTTTTTTTAATTAGATCAAAGCTGAGATTTTTATTATTGGAACCAGAAATCATTAAAAAAGCAATTTCAGTTTTTATTGAATTATGAAATCCTTTTAATCATTCATTCTTGCAGCGGTCGAGAAGTTAAAATCCCAGAATACTGCTAGTTTCGTCTTTGGATTCTTGTTAGCAGAACCTGATCACTGCATATTTTTTTCCGTGTTTTTCATTAGGAGCATTTTCAGAAAAATTTCAAGGGTAGAGGAGAGGCAATGACTGGAAATAACTAATTAGATTTATAAATATTTCTTATGTTATTTCATTTAGGAGGTTCACAATTAGATTATAGATTGCAACATAGCATCAATACAAAAAAAAATACTTATACTCGATTCCAAAGTAAAAAGTACTATGTTTGGCCCCATTTCCATGCGTTGCTTATGTTTTCACCATGTTTAACATAAATGCAGAACCTTCTTATTATTATGCCAAGAATGAAATTCTTTTTTTTTCGAATTTTCCTAAGAGCCATATATTTATAATACCATTCCGAGCAGCAATGATTGAAACTCAAATTGCAAAATCTTTAAAGGCTGACACGCAGTTTTTGCTGATGGATTCATTTGCTGTCTAAAATAGAATCCAGAAACAATATTTTAATCTGTAGTCCTTACAAAAATGCGTTTTTTGATTATATCATTACTGGCGGTAAGCAACATGTTTCGGAGGTATGTGCCGGCTTAAAATCCTGCGAACGGGCTAACTGCATGGGTATTATCGTGGGTTTTTTTTATTTGTAATTGTTTATAAGTGCTTCATGAAGACATCCTTCTCCTCGCGCAGATAGCCTGTGTGTACTTTGCCATATTCAAATAAATAGCTATTAGGTGTGTAAATCTCAGCCGTTTATGTGTTTTGCTTAAATAAAGTTCTAGCTTAATTAAATTGTAGTATGAGAAGTTAAAATTTTTCAGTATCAACAAGAGATATTGAATTTTCCTGTAGTTGTTGATGTACACTCAGAAGGGAAAAAAGGATTGTTTCTATAGCTCGCGTTCTACTGGACCGATTGACGAAATTGAAATTGCATTTTCCATGTCTCGAAAGCGCTACTTAGGATATATATTAGGACAAAATCGGACTTTTTCTGAAATGACATGCTGATTATTTTTATGCATATTTCTATTCTACGACTCAAATTAGGCCAAACTGCCAAGTTTTGTAAAAATCGCACGAGTAGTTTTTAAAAAATTCGATTTCAAACTTTTAGCTCCTCAATGTTATTTGAATTTGATATATATATATTAATATCTCTTTTCTTATTGCACTTACTTAATTCCTTCTTTCACAGTTTGAAATTTAGGTTCACTCCAAATAAAATTCACCCATTTTTTATGATTTGTTTTTAGAATTTGTATTTTAAAATAATTTTTATAAATTTTTTGTAAAACAAATTGAATAATAACCTCTAAAATTTTTATCATTACCTTAAAGTAGATGTATTTTTAAGTATACTTGCAAAAAATTAGAGCTTTTTATTCAAAATTTTCGAAGATATATGTAAATTTATATGTTGACGCATTTTGAAATTTGGCATATTTGTCGAAAACAATAATAACATCTAATGTGGTTTACGCACTTTGCTAACATTACGAGGGGGAGTCAAATGAAAACCATAAAAGTAGAAATAAAAATCCGCATATGGCGCCAGTGAGCTGTAAGTTGGCATGCCTGTTTGCGATAGTATGCCGGATGTCTCCTAGGTGGCAGCAGCCGGAGTTAGCTAAGGATACTAACGGAATCTTTTCTGCTTTTACTAAGAATAGTTTTGTTTCCAGTCACTTGTAATCCCAAAGTTAAGTACAAAAACTGTAGGTAAAGTGTGAAAAGAGCACGCAAATAGAAAAATTAATTTATTTTTCGCAACTGCTATTTCAATACCTATGCTTGTAGTTTAAACTTCGATGTTCTTTTATATTCCTAGGAATTACTTATATATTATCTTCACATTATCGTTATTATCATCATCATCATCATCAACAACAACAACAATAACAATAATATTATTCAAAAAACTGTGAGTAGTATCGGGTAACTGAAGATGAAGCGGATATTGGAAGACTTCACTTGCTTTGTGTTCAGTTTATCTTGGGCCACTTAACAATCAAACATCAGAGTATATATCTGAATCAGCGTAAAAGAGAATGCAGAAAACACGACATTACTTAATTATGAGACAATGCATTTTAATCAGTATGCTTTTTATAAGTGGATCTAATTAAGAAATAAATAATTTAAATTAATGCTTTTGGTTTTCAATTTAATAACTCCTCTATTTCAATGTGCAAATTAATAAAAATCAGATTTTTAAAAAACGTGTTTCAAAGGAAAAATAATAGGTTTTTATTATTGTGATATATTTCGACTGCCTTAAAATCTTCTAGACAACAAACCACAGGAGTTACAAGTCATTAAATTAAAAATAATAACTCGTTAATTACTTAAAGAAATTTGGGATGTTAGATTTGTGGACTTGCGATGTTAGTGAACTCATTAATGGAAGAATAAGCTACATGTTAATATTCTCAAGAGGGAACGAGGCAAATAATTATACGGAATTTTTTCCTGTAATTAAATAGTGTTAGCATAAAGGAGATCTAGTTTTGTCAATAACTGAATACGTTGGATAAACTCATTTAATTTGTATATGCAGTACTGAACTGCAATGTTATAAGTTCATGCCAAACAGGATCTGTAGCATATCAGCCTCATAATTCTCCCATCTTTTATCGAAAAACATTTCATTGTAATAATACAAGAAGAGGGCGTCATCCTATATTTGCTAGCCTCACGCCATCCAATTTTTATGTTCTCGCTTACTAATGAAACGAGCCGTTGATATCTTCCTGTTGCTGTTCTTCGCTTAAGCTTCGGTCTTTACCCTTCATTCTTTACGGGATACTATGTGCAATGGGTAGTTAATAATTCCGGGGAAGCTTTTGAATGCTTTTCTAAAGCATTAATGGTGCAATGCGGAAATTGATGTTTAGGTTCATGGACATCAGTCAGCCACGTGTTAGTTTACAACGAGACGTTTATTGAGGTATAATTATTTTTTTTACCCAGCAGTCATTGGTACAGAAAAGTGTTAAAGAGGGATTTTCCCTTTTGTTTTATTCTTTATTAAAAACGTGTACTTGTATTTTTTCACACTACTGTACATGCACATGGGTTTTCCAATGTGATTGTTTGCTACATAGTTCTGTCTATTTAATTCTTATTTTCGTAGTTGCTCGATATTAAATTCAGACAATAATATGCTGTTCAATAAAATTCAGCATGAAAATATCAGACATTTCATTTTTACTTTCTTGTACGAAGTAAAAAATGTACTTAACAGCTAAAAATTTCGGGAATCACATTTCAAAAGAAAAAGCCATTTCAACTATTCCCGAATCCATCTGGACGATCTTTTTGAGTAATATCTGTATGTATGGATTCTTTTTTTCCGAAACGAATTTAACAATGGATTCAAAAGGAATCTTTTCGTGACGTCTGTACGTACGTACGTATGTGTGTATGTATCTCGTATAACTCAAAACCTATTAGCAGTAGAACGTTGAAATTTTGAATAGAAAAGTGTTATAGTTGTGCATCTCCCTTTTTTATTGCAATCGATAGAACCAGACGTTTCTCTCTCTCTTTATATATAGTATATAAAGAGTTTTAATAAAGTTTATATATATTATAGAAAGAGAACTCTCCATATTACATCTCCAAGTAACGATTCAAGCGCAAGTCTTGGGCTTATTAATTTACTTTTAATTACTTTCATTATGAATATATATATGTATAAAGAGTTCTCTCTCTCTCTCTCTCTATATATATATATATATAAAGAGAGACTTACTTGGTTTAAAAGTCCTTGCCCATCCTTTATTTTCGTAATCGTTGGTCGCAGTCATATACTTTCAGTTACAGAAGAATTTTAAATGCCTAAAATATTCATTTTTTGGCAACGTCAAAAAACATATTTTTAATTACTTTTTGACGAATAAAGAACTCTAACTTTTAATGCGGTCTTCCGTTTCTTGTACCTATATTTGGGAAAGTTTTACATTCAGCATAAAAAAATCTGATATATACGCCACATGACTTCCTTGTACGGAATATTAAAATAATACGCATTTTTTCTTGCATTTCATTTAAACTTATTGGATTGAATTAAGTCTACTTCGTTGATAGCGCATAAACCACAATAGAATAAATGCACTTTTTAAAATTCACTATATTTGTTTACCATAGCAACACTCTGGCGCTAGGTTCACTTAAAAGCATTACATTTTTGGCGCTAGTTTCACGTAACAGCGTTACATCTCATTCATTTTATAACTCAGAATGCACAAAAATTATGTATCATCTGAAGAATTATCCAGTCGTTGCCACATGTTCTGTTTAAATACAGAACATGTGGCAAATCTAAAATCTTTCAAATCTTTTTTTAAATCTAAAACGATATATAAGAAATTAAATAAACAGGGGAAAAAAACTATTTTTCACCGACGATTCAGTATTTCTCATTCAATTAATCCAGTTCTCTCTTCGTGACAAGGCAAAAATACATAAAAACTCAAAATATCTATATTAAAAATTACGAAGTATATTGTAAGCACTTATTTCCTGGAATAAATTCCAGAATGGATTTAATCATGATTTAATTCGAAGTATAAAAGAAAGCGTTATCTTTGTTATTGCAAAGCCTAGTTTCTCTTGATTGGCAACAAATCCACTATTCTAAGTTTCAAATGTAAACAAATATGGTTGCTATGCTAAAAATAATTAGGCTAACAACTTTTAAATAACAACATAATTTTTAAAGGCATTTTTAAAGCGCACAATTTACAAGCATATAAGAATAAAGAAACTGAGCTCACTGAGTAGAGTAACAGAGTGGATATATATATACGGATATATTTATATGCTTTTGGTGTGGTCGATTGCAACTAAAATAGGAGGTGCACATCTACATGTTACAGCAGTTCTATATACAGGATTTCGAAGTTCTGAGATTACTCGTTTTTGAGTTATGCGAGATACATACGTACGTACGTACGCACAGACGCCACAAAAAAAACTACGAACGATACGTACGAACGTACAGACGTCACGAAACACTCTCTTCTGAATCCATTTTAAATCCTTTTTGCAACCCGTTTTGGGAAAAAGAGGCCTTTATTCTGTCCTTACGTACAGATGTCACGCAAAAACATCGTTAAATTGTATTCTATAGCGGTCAAAATGGATGCTTTCTTTAAAATATGATACTCGAAACTTTTCGCGATTACAGTACTTCCTTTTTACTTCGTACAAGGAAGTAGTAAAATTATAAGAAATTTGAGTCCCGTTGACAAAATTGACCAGTATATTTATTTTTTAAATTTGAAAATTTTGATGTCATTTTCAACTTGCCTTGAATAATCGGTTATTCAAGTTAGCATAAATCAAGGAAACAAGTTTAAATGAAGTGCAGCGAAAAATATGTATAATTGAATTGGCTATGCAAGGAACTGATAGAGTCTCCACATCAGATTTTTTAAAAAGGAGTGTTAAATTAATAGTTGAAATTATTTTTTAAGCCCAAAAATGGGCATTTGTTAATTAAGAAGGGGAATTTGCAGAAGTAGCAGGGTCTGATTTCGCAACAGCAAATGGGCATTAGCTGCAGGTCTGTACTTTAAATCAAAGGAGCATCTGAATCCACCTATACTATTTTAAATATGTAACATTGTAAGGGTATTTTCAATTGTAGTATCTGTAAGTCATTGAGAAAACTAGGTTTGGGATGTTCTCCCGTAAGTTTATCCCGAACCTCCACTGTGAATATCGCCTTGGTTCTTAAATTTAATAAAAGTCTGTGCTAATTTAATTTTTCTATATTTCTTTGGATTTCAATTTAATATAATTGTTCTTAACTCGCTATACAAATGCAAATTTTTTAAAGAAAATGTAATTTATTCATTTTCGGAGCATATTCGAGGCATTACTACTTCATCAAATTTCGAAAACGTAATATTACAACTTAAATTATTGGAACCCCTGCAATATTTAAAGGTTTTATTTATAAGAAGAATCGAATAATTTCTCAACTAAAGAATGTTTTGCTCGGGAAATATCTTGGATTATTCTTTACTACAAGCATAAAATACAAAATGAGACTATTTATAGTATGGCCATGCATGCCTCGAAAGACATCTAACTTATTACGTTATGAGGAATTTTCGTATTATTTCCCTCATGCGTGTTTTCATTGCTTAAGAGGACAATTGGCAAGTGGAAGGTGCATGTTTCAAATTCCAACGAAAGTAAAGTTAATTTTCACATTTCCAGCTGCGCAAACTTAAGTCTCTCTAGTGGCCACCGACTAAAATGTTATGCACGATAATTTATCACCTGAATTTAGCCGATTGGGTTTCGTGCCTCTCCTCAGTAGCCTTTCAAGAAGAGGAGAATGTAAGGAATTGTAGCTTTACATCTTCTATTTTTCTGTCGTAATGCACATCGTTAGCACGCCGATACGCGATTCAAATCTAGGTTAGGGCAAAGCTGATTTTCATATTTCCTTCTCCAAATGTCTCGATAATTTCCGTAGCATTATAATAAATGCTCAAAGTGGTCGCTTCTTTCTTGGAAATAATGGGCAGCCCAGACGGTTCGTATTTGTGAAGTCTTACTAAAATAAGCACATAAGGTTTATTTTAATTAACACGTTATCCTCATGTTAAAGTCCGTATCATGTTCCTAGTATTTCGTTTGATTCTACCAGAACATGTTAAACAAACGAGGGTTTTAATAAAATAAGAATCTAAGTTAAGGAAGAAGGACTGGCAACAGCGAAAATTTTTAAAGCATGTCCTCTGCAGCTCACGCAAGCGAAAAACCTTTGAGTTGGTGGTTTCTCTTTTTACTACTTCTTACTTAGCAATTGGCTTGTAAAATATATCCAACCAAGTATGAGATTCGAATTGTTCTTATGATTTGTATATGATTCTAATCTGTATTTTGTCTTTTATCCCCACGAACAGCGAGAGTAAATTTGTTCTTAGTTTCGTCCTTTAAGTCTTTCGTGCTATGCTATTTTCTTCATTTATTTTCTGAAATTATAGCTTCTACTATAACCGAACGAAAACTTGTCTGTCTCGTTTGGAAGTGAGGCTAATTTAGTTCAAGTAAACATATAGGCATAGATGATGTTCTCCATTGCAGTTTTTTATAATTTTGTATTGTTGATTGATTTCGAATTTTTCCATCAGCGGGTCCTATTAGAAATCTGCGAGAGTGCGATGTAGTGCACAAATATGTATAAAAAATGGCACATTTTTTTTTTCAGTTCGACGAAACAGAATTAATAATGTGATTATTCCTAGATATGCTTTATGGCGACACTGGCTGTTTCCGTAGCACTATATGTCTAAATTATTATGACCTGCAGAATTCTCCAGGTCTCGAAAATACGTACTAAGAGACAACAGAAAATATCACTGTTGATGACATAGCCACACCGAATGATATGTTGGCTAATATTGAGCCATAGCCTGCAAGAAGGATAAAGTCATTCCAAGAATTTGTTATTAAATGAATCCTAGACATTACATAAGGTATATGTACTGTCACAATGGCATTCAACTGTCTGTGTGTTATGTTCGCAGCAAGTGATAACACGGTTGAAGATGAAAATCTTGTATGTTTACTAGTGGGCGTTTGAATAAAAATATCAAATTAAGTAGTCATGTTCATTATTTACAATGAACTGTTTATGTAGTTTTAATAATTGAGACAGTTAAAGCTTGTTCTACGAAAGGAGATTACAAGGAATTTTTCCTTTTTCCACCGAATGTCTTCGGGTTGTAAGTCCGTAGCTGGGTTCGGCTGGTAATCGAAATTCGAAAGCCGGAGAGAGCATCACTAACTTTACCTTTCTTTGCTCAAAAAAACGTAAAAGCTCCATAAAATAAATATGTCATTCCACTAGCCGCCATCTTACATAATTTAGGATTAGATCTATTGGGAGATTTGCATTTCTCTTGCGTTGAAAAGGAAATGAAGTGAAAGTCTACTTAATCTCCAGTGGAAGGAAAATCATGATCGTGGTTGTGGTTCTTGTCGTGGTGGTGCGATCTTTTGTAGTACGGAATGTTGACATAGTTTTCGCGATCGAAGATATTGAACGGCAGTAATAATCAAAAGTGCCGGATTGCAGATAGGCGACATAACTACTATTGTGAGTAATGCAAGTGTCTCTGATGCACATATGCCAAGTGAATCCGACGGGCATGACACTGAAGAGTCATACAGTGAAGTTACTACTTGTTTTTCTCTAGTTACAGAACTGTCTATCTCACCTTGTTTTTCATGGTCATATGTTGACATCCGTGTGTTCATCATTGTGTTGTTAAGTTTTAGGTAAAGAGGAATTAAATTTTACGTTATTCATTTATACCCAGTCTTATCCATATGCGCAACTATGTTACGTAACTATCACTTGCAATGCAGCAGATCCAATAGTTTTTAAATTATGGATTGAGGGACAATTTTGGGTGGATTAAGAAAGGTACTGAAGCACTTTCGCCTGTTACATTTACTGTAATTATGAGTTTGCATATAATTGCTAACTAATTGTTAATAATCATATATTTATTTATTATTATTTCATTATTGCATCTATTTTCTTCCAGGCATCTCCCCCCTCAGGGGCTCACTTTTGTGAGTACGGGTGTGGCAATCCCGAGGTGCCCTAGCCCTTCAGGGGATCATCTTCTTGGTGAGACGGGTGTCACAATCCTGGAGCCCCAGTGATCTATCCTCTTTCCCGTCTCCTCTGCTCTGAGCTGAAGCTTTCTTCCTTTCTTTCTCCCTTGTGGTTCTCCTCTTCGGAGGTTGGGGCTCGTTATGAGAGACTGGAACAGCCCTTGTCTCTGGTTCTTGAGTGACGAGAAAACTGCCCACGTGTTTGCCGTGCGTGGAGACCCGTGTCACTGGAAAAGAGGGTCCTGGTAGTTGAGGGGCGAGGTACTGTCCCCAACACACTGCTTTGGCCTCCGCTTCAGTTAAACGGGAGGCACTTTGTCGTCCTCACAGGTGTCAACCGGCTGGTCACTAGTCCTTAGTGTCAGTGGCTTGGGGACAAGCTCTCGGGAGTACCCGCTTTCGGGAAAGCCGACTGTGGGACTTCAGTCTGCGTATAGGTCCGGCTAGCCCTGGCGTAGAAATCTGCGTCCCCTTGTTGGGCTCCATGGTGGGTGGGGCGGTCGGACCCGAATCTTTTTCCATTTCAATATGAATGCTATGATACCTTCTTGCTCCAACAATGTATCCGATACTCCGACTGTGACCAAAAGACTAAGAAGTGACATAGAAAGCACTGTATCAGATCTATCTTGTCCACGTTTCTTAATTATTACCAGCTCCGAAGAATTGAAAAAAATGTCACCCTTTGTAATAAACAAACATCTTTTGTCTTCTGTAGGAGAACTGAAAAATATTAAGAGACTTCGATCTGGAGACCTTTTGATTGAAACTGCGTCCGGAAAACAATCTGAAAATCTTTTGAAACTAACCAAATTAGGACAAGCAAACATTGAAGTTAAACCACATAATACTCTGAACTCGTCCCGAGGAGTAATCTCTGAAATAGACTTACTATCAGTAACTGAAGAGGAATTCGTTAAAGAGTTGGCAGATCAAAACGTGTGCGGTGCTCGTAGGATCAAAATACGGAAAGACGGTCAACTCATTCCCACTAAACATGTCATACTTACTTTCAAGTCTCCTAACTTGCCGAAAAACATCAAAGCTGGATACCTAAACTGTTCAGTCAGGCCGTATATACCGAATCCAATGCGTTGCTTCCAATGTCAGCGCTTTGGACATGGAAAGACCTCTTGTCGCGGCAGCCTCACGTGTGCTCGATGTTCCATCGTAGGACATGCCAGTGAAGGCTGCTCTGCTGCCCTCTTATGTATAAATTGTAAAGGCGAACACCCAGCCTTTTCAAGATCATGTCCGAAATGGCAGACAGAAAAACAAATTCAAAACATTAAAGTTACACAAAAGATATCATTTGCAGAAGCTAGAAGACTTGTTCTCTCTAACCAGCCAAAACTTAATAAATCTTACGCATCTGCAACTAAATCATTCAGATCAATATCAACGCAAACTACAGTTACCGCACAGAAAAAAGAACTAGCAGTGACAGTAGATCCTAGAAACCAAAAATCAGGGAAAAAACCTGATGCTGAAACTAGTGCACCGGTGACTACATCCAAGGGAAAACAGGATGTCCAACAGAACAAACAAAGAGATGATATCAAGGAGAAAAATAAGCAAAAACCCAGGACCCCCAGTCAAAGTTCTATCGCAAGCATGAGTTCAGGACGCCTAGATGACTCAGATGAAATGGATGTTGAAGAAGGGTTATCCCTCCCGAAACACCTTCTGCCTCGAAAATCAAAAAAACAACACCGCCAAAACAGGCATCCATAATGGGTACATTTATTTCGTGGAATTGCCGGGGTTTCCGTCAAAACCTGGATAATATCAAGGATATAATCAACATCTACCAACCTGCCTGCTTTGCACTTCAAGAGACCTTGTTAAAACCAAGCAGCCATGCTAAGATACGGAGATACACCACAGTAAGAAGGGACAACCCATCTGGGGATCGTGCCTGTGGTGGTGTGGGCCTTACCATCTCCCACAATCACCCGTACACTGTTCTTCCTTTGACGACCTCCCTTCAAGCTGTGGGGATTCAGATTAATTTACGTTCTTCAATCTCAGTATGCACTATCTATTTACCCCCACATGAGCATGTAGATCAGCGAGATCTAGACAATATAACAGAGCAGCTCCCAGAACCTTTTCTGCTTTTAGGTGACTTCAATGCACATAGTACCTTATGGGGAAGCAGAGACACTAATTCAAGGGGCCGGCAGATCGAACAGCTAATGGAGGATCATTCTATCTGTCTGCTTAATAACGGAGAAAACACCTACTTTCATCAGCCGACTGGAACATTTCATGCAATTGATCTGGTGCTCTGTTCTCCATCTCTACTCCCCCTTTGCTCCTTCAGTGTAGGGGAGAATCTTTACGATAGTGACCATTTCCCAGTGATTGTAAATATCGCAGGAAAGTCTGTGATCTCAAGACAACCCCGCTTACTTTATGATAAAGCTGATTGGGATCTTTTTGTCTCTTGCGCTGTGCTGACAGAAGAAATGGTCAATGATGTGGACATTAATACAGCAGTAAAAATGATCTCCCATACTATTGTACAAGCAGCTGAACTTTGTATTCCAAAGTCCTCGACAAAGTTCCCAAAGTTCCCTAAACCCTGGTGGAACAGTGATTGCCATAAAACTATGAGAGAGCAAAAGAAAGCCTGGCGTATCTTTCGCCGATACCCAACACTGGCAAACCTTCTGGCCTTTAAAAAAGCTAAGGCGAATGCTAGGAAAGTGAGACGGCAAAGTCAGAGAAAATCATGGGCAGCCTACGTGTCTACTATTACCTCCTCAATGTCTAGCAAACAGGTTTGGGAAAGAGTCCGCAAAGCCTCTGGACTTTACAATGATTATCCCCTCTCTGCTCTAGAAAAAGATGGAAAGTTGATAAGCACTAGAGAAGAAATCGCCGATGCTTTAGGTGATACTTTTGCTGCTGTATCTGACAGTAACAATTACTCAAAAGAATTTCTGCCCACAAAGACGCGCTTGGAAAAGACCCAAATCGACTTCTCCCATCCTAATGCACAATCCTATAATAAAGATCTCACCATGTTTGAATTAAGAAGTGTAATATCTCGCACTGATAAGACCTGCCCTGGCCCTGATGGCATAAGTTATTTGATGATAAAGCATCTGTCCTATGAATCTCTACTGGTCCTTCTCGCTCTGTATAATAAGATATGGAAGGAACAACTTTATCCTACCGCCTGGTGCAGGGCCTTTGTAATCCCTATAGCAAAACCCGGCAAAGATCCGAAAAATCCTTTAAATTACCGCCCCATTGCCCTCACTAGCTGCCTTTGTAAAATCATGGAAAAAATGGTAAATCACCGTCTCACCTACTATCTGGAGACTAACCACTGCCTATCGCCCCACCAAAGTGGTTTCCGTAAGGGAAGATCTTCACTGGACAATGTCCTGTTTTTAGAAACTGCAATACGCAATGCATTTGTAAAAAGAAACCATCTGGTTTCAATCTTTTTTGACATGGAGAAGGCATATGACAGAACTTGGCGGCATGGAATTCTTCATGACCTCCACAGCACAGGGTTGAGAGGTAACTTACCTATCTTTATTCAAAACTTTCTGAAACACCGCTCTTTCCAGGTCAAGATTGGCCCGGTGCTTTCTCAAACCTTTATACAACAAGAAGGTGTACCCCAAGGTTCAGTGCTTAGTGTTACTCTTTTCAGCCTAAAAATTAATTCCATTTTAAAAGAACTTCCTCCCACAGTGCGTGGTTCCCTATATGTTGATGACCTGATGATCTACTGTCACGGTCAAGATATGAGATACATTGAGAGACAACTCCAAATTGCTCTTAACAGAATTGTAAAGTGGTCCAACAGCAATGGGTTCAAATTTTCCAACCAGAAGACCGTCTGCGTGCACTTCTGCCGCAAAAGAAATCTACATCCTGATCCAGAGCTGCATCTTGACGGCTCTCCGATCCGCGTTGAGCCAGAAGCAAAATTCTTGGGTGTTATCTTTGACAGAAAGCTCAACTTCCTTCCACATATCTTAAATCTAAAGAAAAAATGTGCTAAAGCTCTCAACATTCTGAAAGTCCTGGCCAATACTTCATGGGGAGCAGAACGTTGTTCTATGCTCCGCATTTATAGAGCTTTAATCCGTTCCAAACTTGACTATGGCTGTGTTATCTATGGATCAGCAAGACCTTCTGCGCTACTGAAATTAGATCCAGTCCATCACCAAGCGCTACGGATTTGCTGCGGAGCTTTCAGAACATCTCCAGTACAAAGCTTATACGCCATCTGTTTCGAACCATCTCTGAAATTCAGACGCAAGCAGTTGTCCATAGATCTTCACTATAAAATAATGTCGCATGCCGAACATCCTGCACGATTCATGACATCTGATCAGTACTGGCGTAACTACCATGCACGCCCTTCATGTATCCCTCCTTTTGATCTCCGCATTCACTCACTCATTGAAGAATTCAACCTAAAAGATCTGATTCCCAAAAGTTCTACCTTTTTCGGTATTGCTCCCTGGCAAGAAGTGAATATTCACCTACTCAACATCTTTGGAGAACTTAAGAAGAGCAGTACCAACGACGTCCAATACCAACAAATTTTCCTGGACCATAGAAACAGCTATTCTAACTATAAAGCAATTTTCACTGATGGCTCAAAGAATCACGATCATGTCGGGGCAGCTTTTGTTTGCGATAAAGTAATCAGGAGTAGTAAACTTCATAAGGCTGCATCTGTCTTTACTGCAGAAACATTTGCCATTTTGAACTCCTTAATCTTTATCTCCAAGCAGAACAGCAGAAAATTCATCATCTACTCTGACTCACTGAGCGCCCTTGAATCAATTAATGCAAACACTGACCACCCTATGATCTTGGAAATTTTAAAGACTCACCTCCATTTGAGAAATGCAGGATATTCTGTAATGTACTGCTGGGTGCCTGGACATGCTGGCATCAAAGGTAATGAACTCGCTGATATCGCTGCAAAATCTGCTGATACTCCCTTCGATAATGATGTCCCTTTTACAGACATACAGAAGTACATCAGAACAAAGATCTTGTCCAGGTGGCAAGAACTCTGGGAATGCCAGACTCTGAACAAATTAAGGCAGGTAAAACCCAATCTGGAGTATTGGGAATCAAAAGGGAATCGAAAGGAGGATGTACTGTTGACTCGCCTACGAATTGGACACTGCAGGCTGACTCATCAGTATCTCTTGAAGGGAGATAATGAGCCTATCTGTGGCACCTGCAACGTTCCTACTTCAGTGAATCACATCTTAACCTACTGTCCTGCTTTTAGTCAGAAACGTGAACTACATTTTAACTCAACGAATTTTAACTTAACAGATCTCATTGGAAGAAACCCCCACGTCAACCTCATAAGTTTTTTAAAGGACATCTCCTTTTACCATATGATTTAAAGTTTTTCCTTTTAACGTACTCTACCTGTTGTCCTGCTTTTAGTCAGAAACGTGAATTACATTTTAACTCTACGAATTTTAACTCAACAGATCTCATTGGAAGAAACATCATAAGTTTCATCAACATCATAAGTTTTTAAAGGACATTTTAACTCTACGAATTTTAACTCAACAGATCTCATTCGAAGAAACATCATAAGTTTCATCAACATCATCAGTTTTTAAAGGACATCTCCTTTTACCATATGATTTAAAGTTTTTCCTTTTAACGTACTCTACCTATTGCCAGAGCTTTTCTCAAAGCCATTTTTGGATGCCTTCATCAGCATTCCAGGTTCATTTCAACAATTCATCCAATACAATGTGTTTGTACTTTTGAACTTTATTCATCATTCGTCTGGCGCATAATAATCTTCAAGGTTTTGTGCCATTAAAAATACCAACCAACCAACCAACCAACCAGGCATCTCCTTTTCTTGAGAGAAAATTTTTGTTTGTGAGCTGCAATGGAGCGCACCAAAACGCATGTGAGATTTTAGAATAAAAGGTTTAAAAAGCACTGGTTTCCCAAGAGGACGATAAATATCAAAGTCCCCTTATATTTTTCTACTAGGTGTTTCTATTGGTAGTTCACATAATAATTTTTGCAGTGTAATTCACCTGTTACTATACAGTTTGAGCTTGGGAATGTTTTCGCACATTTCTTTCAAACTGATAATAAAGAAAACTAGAGTAACATTTCGTTGTAAAACAACAAAAAAAATTATTATCTTAGGTTATTTTGTTTTGTAGTAATTTTAGACAAAAGTAGTTAAATACACCGAACCTCATTATTAATATTATCTTATATTTTCTTTTGTTTAAGTAGAGTTTTTGCGCATTTTTATGTGTAAAATAAATGTGAGCAAACTTTCCATTTAGAACGCTTTTGTGAATCTCTTTGTGAACGTTTTCTCACAGCTAGAAGGATATTTGTTTGCATTTTGTCTTGGTAAATTAATTTTTAAATAGTCTTAGTAAATTAGTTAGTTATTTAGTTTTTCTTAGAATATTTTTATAATTATCATTGGATAACCAAATTGCGTATGTCTGTTTTTTTCTATTAAGATTATCAACTGTAGTTTGTCAATTAGCTTTTATGTATCACGCTAAGGAGCATAACTGTTAGTAGCTACTAAATGCAATGGTAACTAAAGGGAAGATTTAGTCAACTGAATAAAGTTTTGTAAAATAACTCTATTCAAAATCCTGATGTGGACACCTCATGAATTCCTTGTATGGCCTCTTAAATTATGCACAGTTTTTGCTGATTGATTTCTTCGAAATATGCTAACTTAATTAACCGTTCCCTCAAGGCAATTTGAAAATTGATATCACAAATTGTAAATTTTGAAATTAAATATTCCGGTCAATTTTTGTCGAACTGGAGTCAGACATAGTATATGTTTATTTTTTCATATTATGTATAAAACTTTCTCAGGCATTAATAAACCAGGAGACAGCATTAAAAGTTAGATTTCGTTATGAGTCAAAAAAAATGTTTTTTCAAATCTGACATTACCAAACCATGAATATTTTCGTCATTTAAAACACTTTTATAGTTGGATGGCTCGACCAATGACTGGCCGGATAAGAACTTTTAAACCAGGTAAGGGGATGAGTGTATATATATATATATATATATAAACGATTGCAATAAAAACAAGACCCACAACTAGGTGTTATAGTAGTCGTCTACACAAAATTTCAACTTTCAACGGCAAACCAATTTTGAGTTGTGTTAGATACATACATACATACGTACGAACGGACGTCACGAAAACATTCCCATTTGAACCCATTTTAAATCCAGTTTGCAAGACGTTTTGAAAAAAAAGGTTCCTTTATTCTGTCCATACGTAGAGATGTCCCGCAAAAAATAGTCCAAATGAACTGAGTAAAGGGTCAAAATGGATATTTTTGTTGAAACATGATGCTCGAATTATTTCGCGATTACGATATTTTTTTAACTTTCTGCACGAAAGTTCTATGAACATAATCATATCCATGAAAAAATTCAGGAAGAAAATAATATACTGATATTAAATTTATCAATGCAAATGTCAAGTTGTATGTTCCTGCATTGACTACAATGTAGATGTTAATAATTTCTCTTTTGGTTTCAGCTGAGACAAATAACAGCCTTGGAGCAACAGCTACCAAGAAATGACTCCAGCAGCGAAAACCACCGCCGGAATTCAAGTCGTCATAGCGCTAGATGCGTAGGAGGTTCAACATCTAGTTCGGAACGTAGTCTGCACCAAACCCTGCAACGAGTGCAGTCACCAAATGGCACCTCTCGAGACAGGCCGGAGCAAGCCAGCAAGAGAGAAGTTCGGACTGCTAAGAATTTGGCTATCATTGTGATTTTCTTCATGATATGTTGGATACCCCTTTACACTGTAAATTGTGTGCAGGCTTTTTGCAGCCGTTGCCAAGTTCCCACTTGGGTGCTAGATACTTTCATAGTCCTGTCTCATGCGAACTCGGCCCTGAATCCTTTCCTGTATGCTTACCACATGAGCGATTTCCGACACGCTTTGAGACAGCATTTCTTCTGTGGATGTGGTTCTGAGGGTAAGTGCTCGTTTCGAATGAAGCCAAGGCCTGTGGAAATGGAATCTCTGTCGGCACCAGCTTTATCTAAAATGGCTTGTAAACTTTCTGAAACAAATTTAGAGTCTAAGACTAAATTTACAAATCTGGGATAGGAAATTTCGCGATTTCCTTTTTTTGAGAAAGAAGTAAATTTTCATTCGCCATCGTTCCTTAATTTGGACAAAAACTCAGAATATCATATTATAAAGGGAGGAAATGATGAGGAATAATTCGAATATCTTGAAACTGTGTGTTTAATGGCTTAATGTTTCAATGTGAAACGTTTTATATTAATGCAGCTGTCATATACTGATTCACCACTATCGTCGATTTGAATAATGTGAGTAATTTATTGTTACTTATCCTTTCAAACAAGAGAAATGAAAAAAAAAGTAATTAAGGTAAATAAAGCGATGTATAATTTCTAATACTGGAACGGCTACTTATGTCAGCTCCGATTAATTGATCTTCAAGTGAAAATTAATTACTGCTACTCATTTTGTAATTTACAACAACTTGGAACTTGGTAACTTAATTGTTTTTAATTCTGTACTACAGCAGACGACTTTTCATGGAAACACAAAAGATTTCGAAAAGGTTTAATCTACAAACTCAAAATACGGTTCAGATTTAAAATATTTCTAAAATACATCAAATTTTAAAGTAGCCATGATGTGAGAGATACTGTTGTTTTATATGAAGGAACTGTGAAAGAGTTTTTATAGCTTAATTCTAATAATATACTGAAAAGTTGTTTTATTCGTTATCGATGTGAATGAAAGACTAATTTTCCGTTTGATGAAAAGTATTACTTTAAATAATATTAAAGCACATAATATAAAACTTTGTGCATATCGTGAATTGTGCGTGTTGTATTGTGGTGACTATTGACAATCTGCGTAAGTATGTCAACGTTTGGTGAAATACTTTTGAAGTTTTTAAATTTGAATTATTGCTGTTAGACTTGTGTGGTCATCGAACAAAGAATGTGATTTGCTGGTGCTTATATTTCAGCATTTATTTCACATTTTCTTTAAGCGAGCTTATCCAGTATGGTCATTTTTGGACACTTTACTAGTCATTCTGAAATTTGTCTTTGTTTACATTTGTTTTTTATATGACATGTGTTTACTATGTTGCACTGATGTTCTACTTAATCTTATGTTTTAATTTAATTCCTATTGAGGCTTTTTCTTATATTTTCATATTTGTAATATAGTTTTCATGTTTTGATGTATTTAATAACATGTACTTAATTTTAAATAAATGTTCAGTTCTTATTTCATTTGAGCAAATCATTTATAGATGATGATGACGTATTAATTATGTAGAATGTCGAAAATCTAAGTATTCTTTTTAATATTTTAATTTGTTATAAAAATGTTCTGATGGATATGTAATGTTTTTAATCTGTTGAGAATAACATAAAGAAAGACTATTTTATGAAACATAACTTTCAAATGCTGGGGAAAGTTTGAGTTAGGAACTGTAAGAAGTTTAATCATCTGAATAACTGATTAATTTAAAATATAATATTTTCTAATAGAGTTCTATTTTCAAAATTTCTGTATGCCTTTCAGAAATTAAGCTTGTTTCTGAATGCCACACCTAGCTTTAAGGAAGAACAATTCTTTTCATTTATTAAAAGTTATACATAAATTTTAAACTTATAAATAGTACTAACAATATTGTTTAATGTTTTAGGAATGCCATATATTTTGCTAACTTTCATATTTCATTATGTTTCGATCCCATTACGTAAAAAATGAATTTGCTTTGTTTCTTATATTTTGGAAAAAAATGTAGCTTATTATTTTGAATTCCTTATGTAAACTTTCTGATTAAATTTGGTTGCCTTTTAGTTTTTTCTTTAAGAAAACGGCCACGATATTTATAAATGAAAAACCTTTTTGTTAGTCTATCATCAGTATAAACAAACTTTCATACCTGTGTCTAATATTCAAACCTACATAAAATATTCTTGTATTTGTGAAACATCTATAACGTATTTTCTCTTTTCTAACGAGATGAAATTGTTTTTTTATCGTTTTAGCTGAATTATCGTTTTCTTTAATGACAGAATATAATTTTCCTAGCATGAATGAAATAATATAACCTCTGAACTATAAACTATTGCTTCGACATAAATTTTTAATAATAAAACAGACTTTTCTAATACTTTGAATGATAAGTACGAATACATGTGCTAACTAACCAGGAGCTCAGAAGATATTATTTTTAATCCAAATAAGAAGAGAATAGTATTTTCTTTTCTACTGATTCTTTTTAGTATTCACATATATGTGTGTGAACTTTTTATTTATTTGTTATTTAAATATTCGGTAAAGCATTTGCTATTTGCCTCTGGTGAAATGGTGAAAACTACAAAGTGAATGTACTAGTTCGCTGATGGGACATAGCTTATTAGGAATGGTATAACTTATTGGACAGGTATCATACAACTTAAAAAGAAGAATATAATTAGTAATAAAATATATTAACGTATACTTTAATAACTTGTTCAATCTATCTCATTCTTATATTCTTTAATATTCTGTTAATTTTATTGAATAACATTTAAAAGAATGATTTGCGCACACGAAAGATGTCGAAATCGAAATGAATACTAGTTAGCCCAATCTCGAAATCAAAATTAAATTACTCACGCGTTTATAATTAAAAATAATTACAACTATATTAACATCTGAAATCGACTGCTGTTGTATATTTCAAAGAATTTTTTTTATTATTTTACAAACAGATCAGGCTTATAGAATGAAAAAGTAAATGTTTTATAAACATTAACAATATAAAACTGGTAATACAAAAACAAATTTTTTGAAAAAAAAACTAAATTTCCAGCTACACTCGATTATAACAATTACGTTAATCGTAATAAATTTTATTTTGTAGTCCATCTGCTTTTAAATTTTAAATACCGTGTTTCAGACTTTCCCATTTCGAGGATCCTTCATATTTTAGAAAGGAAACTTCTGGACGGGCTTCTAGATTATAATTAAATCAAATTTTTCACTTTATATCAGTGGTTTCCAGACGTTTTAGAATTTTAGTTACAATGGCCGTATTGTGGCCCCAGATTCTCAGCAATGTGTATTTTATAATATTTTGGCCCGCTGCTAGGCAGCTTTTCAGCAGCCTTGGGACTCTAAATTAAGTTGTGACCCCTAGTTTAAGACCACTGATCTATATATGTATCTTAAAATACTATATTTATTTTCGTCAATATTCCAAAAAATATAACTATAAATCGAGGGTTATCGTATTTTAATCCATATTTTGCAAATGATGCTTATGCGAAAACAACATTGGTATAAAAAAGTATAATGCATCTTTAAAAATAATTAAAATATAATATCAGTCGGCTCTTTTCTCGTTTTCGCCGGTTTTTTTTCTCTTGTAATTACAATTATGCACTGCTTATACAAGTAAAAATCATATAACATGGTATTTAGACAACATGGTTTCGATATAAAGCGACTCACAAGTTACAACAAACCTTGCGCAACCCTACACTTATAAAAATAATTTCTATATATAGATTTGCTAGGTAAATAAAACAAATCATTCGGAAGATTTAATGAAAAGAATCTGGTGAAGATATGATTGGAACATCCCTCGTGGAAATCTCTAGAACATTTCAGAGGGAAAAGGAAATTTGTTTAACACTGTAAAACAATTGCCATATAGGCACAACAAGTTTTCAAAATTTTTTGAAAATCATAAACAGTAGAAGACTCTAAAGTAGACAAAAACTACAAATAAAGACATTTCAAGGACGTTGAGAGAGAATATTGGCGTGCTGTTATTTTAGAAAGCAATAGTAGTAGCATTTTGTTTACGCAAAGAAAAGTTATTACACTTTTTTAAATGCTATCTTTAATAATTTTTTGTTTTATAGATCATATGTTTAGTCAAATGAAATTCTTATTTTTATCAAAAAATAAAATTCACATTTTATTTAAAAGAAATGATTGTAAAATGGAAACCTATTTACACTCTTGAGATTCATGTAATGAGATTTTTATAATGTGAATTTTACCTGAAAAATATGCCTCACGCTTATACGACAGATAACTGCATTTTTGTATGCATTTCCTGAAAAGTTACTTACTTTCGTTAATATCATTATCGTTTCGAAGCAGTGTGATTATGAATCAGTGCTAAGCAAATTAGACAATAAATTTATAATTTATTGCGTTTATTAATATCATTTGCTTTTTGAGAATTATGTAGCATTTTATCATCGAAAATTTCTAAACTATTATTATTACTGATGAATAAGCAATGGTTTACAGTTTTACGTATCAGTTCCAAAACAGACTAATTCAATTTTTATACTTCTCTTTTCTGTTTTTGGTTGTAAAATAGAGAAAAGATAGAGGAATAGGAATTTAAGAAAACGTCTGTAAAAATAGTAAGGAAACGCACAAAGGTCTTGGAAGGTATGAATTCTGGAAGCATTCAGTAATATGTATGGTGTATGTATGCTCTATTTCTCTTCGTTGCCAGTGGGAGAAGAGATTCAAAATAAATCTATTTTAACATTGACTAGCATAAAATGTGTAAGGTATATTACAAAAACATTTCATTTTCATATTATTATACACCATTTGCTGCGTATAAAGCATTATTGATGCACATGTCGATCTAGCGCAATACATCTTGCAAATAATTTAATGCTTATCTAAAACGCTAAACTAGCTTAATTGCAAATAGGATGTAAACTAAGGTGTCGATAAATGCGTTACGTTATGATAATTTTGTTTTCTTCAGCAGTTTCTTTTCTGTAGCTTACATTAATATAAGAATACAATATCTAATAAAAATATAACATAAAACTTGCATGTTCACTTTTTATGTTATTTGTAAAGTTTCTGTTCTAGGCAATTACTAGGCCGATTCTGATTTTATGTGAGGTAGCGTTTTATGAGGATATTCCATAGGGGGATGTCATTGATTTTTCGCTGTTCAAGTTTTGACTTAATTATTTTTAAGATAATGAAAATTGTCCATTTATTCTTTGGAGAAACTATTATGGATTGGCAACGAAAGAAATAGTGATGGTTATATTTTTTTGTATTTGTACTTTTTTTGTAAAGATTGTTTTGGTTAACTATGTATGTATATCCAGTTTCAAATGTATTTCCAGTGTTATTTAAAAACTGCTATGATTCCACTGCTGCATCATTTCACTGTAAAAAGGCATTAATACTTAATATCATATGGATTGTCATGATATTTCATGTTTCTCACTATTAAATGGATTTTAATGTTAGTCTTTGTGTTATTTAATTTTAACTGAAAAGATTTTTCTTTCATAATGAAGAGAAAAATATGAAGATTGGTAGAGAAAGACTAACTGTTAATTTTTAATTAAATTGCAGTTTATATGTGTGTTCATTTAAGGAAAATTGTTTCTATAAATTGTGCATCAAGAAACTAAATAATATCTTCATTATTATTATTTTCAATTTTTTTGAAACTATAGATCCTGTAAATATACGACCCAGTGGTAGAATAAAACAACTGAACACTAGTAATGAACTCGGGTTTAACTTCTGGCTTGCTTGCTGCATACGGGTTTCGTGATTTTTCTTTTGCACAACGGTGATACGCTCCAGTTTCCCTCAGAATACCCTCCAAGACGGTATCCCTTGAGCGGAAAGTCCTTTTCTAATTTACAGTCTTCGATTTAAAAACAAACTTGATAATATTTTCCAAAGTAAATTCGAAGGCCTGAATTCAAATCCAGGAAAAGCATGGGTATATGTGAGTGCCATGGTTATGGATAATGAGAGAATTCAAAAGCTATGGTTACGAAAGTACTTCTGAGAGACTGATCAACGGAAGAAATCTACGAGACTTTCAGACACAGAAGACTGTCATTTCAGATACCTAAGATCTCTGATTGCTATCGGAAGGATAGTGTGCAACAAGTCTCTTAACCATGTTTCCTCGTACGCTGCCAAAAATTGATAAATAAAGCATTCTAAGATCTGAACTGCATTCATCTAAGTTAATCCCAGAATAGAAGTTTTAATATCTTACGTCAGTGATTTTTTTATCTCAAACTAAACTGAACAATGTACTTACAACTGAAACTTACATTTTCGAAATACCCTACCGTCGCCCTCCCCAAAGACAGTTATTTGTACCTTAAATGACATGCATTATGATTACGCTTTTAAAATTCAGTTACAATCGTTTGAAGCATTTTTATAAAATTGTTGAGTATTTATTTCAATAGAATTCATTTCTATACCATACATTTATTATTTCAAAAATTGAAAGGTAATTTGAGGAAACATTTATTTTTTAAAAAAATATTTCTTTTTCTCCCAAAAATGTGTTCATTTGCCTTCGATCGCATGCCCTCTTATTATGTGAAGGGAAGCAAATTCAGTTCAGTAAAACCGGCTTATTCGAAATTCGCTTAACGGATACACAACCATTTTGTAACAATCATCAAATTTAAAATTTTTATTATTTGGTATAATTTAAAAGAGAATTATAGATCTGCCTAAGACGAATGCCCTCGAGGAAGATGTTTTAAAAAATACTGCTAATTGTATTTATATTTGATTTTATTACAATTCCTAGTCAAAAATATGTGTTCATAAGTATAAATGCTACCAATCGCACAAAGTAACTCGTTGTTGAAATATGTTAAAGCATTGTTTTTGTGCAGCACTGTCATCTGACTTTAAAAACTCCAAATCAGCTTTATCCATTCATGAATCATGTCTGATGGGCTTGAGCGTGTGTGAATGAGGAGCTAAATAGATTATAGACTCATATATCACCTTCACTGAAGGATCTCACCCAGACCATCTGCAATGTGTTGCAAGAAATTTGGACAGTTAAAATTTAATTTGTTGTATCAGGTAAGTATGTGCTATTTGAATTGGTTACTATATATAATTTCTAACAAGGTGATTTTGTATTTAATTATGCTGAATCTTTATACAGATTTAAGTTGTAAGGACTGATTGTTCGGTGCATATTCTTGGCAAACATCTTAGTGAAACGTGAAGTCCTGATCTTGAACAGGGAGCTGAATGCAGCTATGTTCTGTGGTAGAATACTGTGAATAAGTGGTAGAAGAACTACACTTCAGAGGGATTTAAAATCCTCTTTTATTAAACCACAATTATGTACAGCCACTTCCCAACTCGGGAGGGATACAGAAAATAATGACCGCCACTTGGGTCTAAACTGAACAATCAAATTAATTTAAACTAAAGCTAATTAGAAATTAAGTAGTCGTTGCTCACAGAGCTATAAACGCGAGGTTGGCCTCTAAACAAAATGGTGTGTAGCAAGATTTAACTAATACTGACGCACTTAGAATTACTTCAGTAAGTAATCACGTAACAGCGCTACAGCTTAGAATTTAAATACTAGCTAATTAGGCGAACGTCGAATAGAGTAACAGTGGTCTGAGACTAAAAGCTCTCTCACACGAAAGGTATCCACTTGAAATTAGCATAAAACTGAAACGCGCGCTTATTCTAACGGAAAGTTGAAATGAGAACAGATAGAAAGGGGAAAATTAAATAAAACTTTGTTAGTTTAACTAAAACCTTACAAGGTTTGAGATACTAAAATTCCTCCTTCAGTTCACTTTTTCCCATATAATTAACTTTAATTAGATAGCTGAATTGAAAACAAAATCTGTTGTTGATATTTTAGGATAATTAGTAACACAGTTTCTTTATCTCATACCTCTCCCTGTATACTTCATTTTCTGTTTTGTGATTTTCCTGACATTTTCAACTCATAAGAAGGATATCTTATTTATTCAGAATTTATATGACGAACGATAAATTTCCAGCAGTTATTCCAAAGTTATAATTTCAGTTTATGAGCCTTCCATCTATTTTTCTTTCTTAATATTTGCTTTGCCCATTTTGTGGAAGTTGCTAATCCAAACTTGTAACTATCAACATAGTCAATTTGGTGGTTCAGTTTTACGCAATAAAAGCTCAGCTTTAAACAAAACAAACTTCTTTTATTTACAAGATTACTGAAATAGTATTAATTTGCCGCTAATTATCAGGGCCGGCTACTCCCTTACAGACATTCTTATTCAAGTTATGCGTATCTGAAAAGTACAGATTACAACTACACTCAAGAAAACAGGCTGGTTACAGCGCCCTCTATAGGCGTTTCGTAACACTCCCCACCTAAACTCTTAACATAGAGTTTATAACAATACTTACCAATTTCCATCATTTGAATTTACATTAATCACAATGCAATAAAGTAATTACCATATTTTTACATATGATCTTCTAAACAAGTTTTCTGTACAAAGCTTTCTTGACTAAACTATTAATACAAAGAATAGAAGAATAAGTATACTATTAGCACATAATAATTAAAGAATACAATAATGAAAACAAAAAGAAAGTTTCAATCTTGTGAATATCACACTGTAAATTTTTTAAGACTCAATCATTGAGCTCTAAGTTGTAAATAAACTGTACTGGCCTTCTTATTAGTCCAGTGCCAGTTTTGAGCGAACATGAGCGAACTTTTCCATCCCTTCCTGGGAAAATCTCTATGATTCTACCTAGAGACCACATATTTCTAGGCTAGCGTTCTTCATAGATTAATACTATGTCATTTGGTTTGAATTCAGTTGCCTTTGAATTTTACTGGCATATATTAGCAGATCTTAAATTTAATAAATAACCCTTTCGCCAGCATTTCCAAAAATTATTTAATATATTTTGCTGATGCTTGAATTTTTTCACAATATATTTTCTGGATCCTGATAAATCATCCTTAGATATTCTACTTGGAGGAAGGGATAGCAAACGTCTACCTATCAGAAAGTGTGCAGGAGTGAGTGGAGAGGGTTCTGAGGGTTCACTATACAAATAAGTGATGGGCCTGGAATTGATCATGGCTTCAATCTCAACGAACACTGTTTCTAGTTCATTGAGAGAGAGAGATATGAACGGCCAACAATTTTTCTAAGACTTGTTTTGATCGTTCTGATCATTCTTTCCCAAAAACCTCCCCACCATGCTCCTCTTTCAATTATATATTTCCAATGAATGTTGTAAGAAGAGAAAAAATTCTTTACAGAAGGATCAGAAATGCAAGTCCACAGTTTTTTGAGTTCAGTGTCTGCGCGCTTGAATGATTTTGCGTTGTCACTGTATATAACTGAACACAATCCTCGCCGCGCTATAAATCGTCTAAAGGCCAATAAGAACACTTCAGTATTCATCGAAGTTACCAGTTCTAAATGAATAGCACGCGTTACTGCACAAGTGAATACTAAAAGGTAATGTTTATTGTTGCTCTCTTTCGAGAAAAATGGTCCAGCATAGTCCAATCCAGTTACAGCGAACAGTGGTGACTGAAGAATTCGATCTGGAGGAAGTGGAGCTATATCTTGAACTCCAGGGCGAGCACTGTATCTTTTGCAAATCACACATCTGTTCAACAAGGATTTTATTCGCTGTCTGCCTTTGACAACCCAAAATTTTTCACGTAGGTGCGTCAGAGTCGAGTCCACTCCGGAATGAAATACTCTCTCATGTGCGTTGAAAATTAACAAATCGACGTATCGACACTTTGACGGAAGAATCCATGGATGCTTGGCAGATTCCAAACAGTCTGCAAATTGCATTCTGCCTTTTAACCGCAGAAGGCCGTCTTCGTCGAGCTCAGGATTCAATGAGTAGATGTTGGACCCTTTGTCAACTGCCCTTCCTTGAGATAAATCGAGAATTTCCTTTTCGAAATAATGAAATTGAGTATTTTTAATCCAATATTTTTCAGCTTTCATTATTTCAGAAGCGGTTAATGGTCCACAAAGTTTTTCGGATTTAGCATTAGAATTGTTGATGAACCTGAATATCCACGCTGTTATTCGGTATACCTTGCCTAATTTGTTAAACCGATTTAAATCGATCAATGAATTCGAATTTTGCTCTCTGTTTTTGTTGTCGATGGCAACTTGTAGGACATTATGAGTTTTTCTTTTTTCCACGGATATCTCCTCCTCATTTGCCTCCATGTTTGGTCTCTTAGGCCACACATTTTCAGGCTGGAGAAGCCAACTTGGTCCGTTTTGCCACAACGGACTGGAGATGATGGCCTCAGCTCGTTCCCCTCGAGACAATAGATCTGCCGGATTTTCTTTGCTACTGCAATGGTACCACTGGTTAGCGTTGCAAATTGCCTGGATTTCTGCTACACAGTTACCAACAAATGGCTTCCAGACATTTAGTGATTTCCTTATTCAATGGAGCGTTATTTGGGAGTCACTCCAAAAGGAAATATTGTTGCTTAACATAGGCAAGACTTGTTTTAAATATTTAGCTAAGCGAGCAGCTACAACAGCTCCCATTAGCTCACATCTAGGGAGAGTTAACGGTTTGAGGGGAGCTATTCTACTTTTTGCCATTATGAAACTCGTTTTAATTTCCTCATTTTCATCAGCGTATCTAAAATATGCCACTGCTCCAAAAGCTCTAGGTGTCGCATCACAAAATATATGAACGCTCAGCTGCGTGTAATTAATGTTGTGAAAGAATTTTCTAGGGAATTCGGGGATTTTTAAACATTTCATTTCCGCACACCAGTTCATCCACCTTTTCTTGATATCGGTGGGAAGTGCAGCATCCCACTCTAAACCCAGAAGACAAATGTCTTGCAATATTATTTTTACGCGAACTATAAATGGTTGCAAATATCCGATAGGGTCAAATATTTTGGAGACAGTTTTCAATATCAGTCTTTTTGTGTCGCATTCACCATTTCCAATTGACTCCTGAACTGGTTTGGTGTTTATCTTTATTACATCGTTACTAGGATTCCAAATCATACCCAAAAATTTTGTTTCTTTATTAACCTCATCTTCCCCTTTAATATTTGATTTCATCCATAATGCATTTAATTCATCTGAATTCGATTTTAGTTTTCTCAAATTCATACCCGCATCCCGAAAAATATTTACAGCATCTACAGACAATCGGTATGCATCTTCTACATTTCTACCTCCATAAAATAAGTCATCAACGTAAATAGAAGAATTAAGCACTTTAAAACTCTCGATACGGTTCTCTTTATACCCTTTAATATGATATTTTATTGTGGCAGCCAACAGAAAAGGACTAACCGCTGTTCCGAACGTAACTCGACATATGCGCATAATATTACATGATTTCTCATCATTCCCAAACCAAAGAAATCTTAAGTAATCCCTGTCTTCTTCTGCAATGCTAATCATTAAAAATGCCTTTTCTATGTCCCCACAAAATGCTACTTCAGGTTCACGAAACCTCAGGATCACGTCAAGAACATTCGGATTCAAATTTGGACCGGTTTCTAAACATTCGTTTAAGGATTTGAATTTTCCAGTCTTCGAAGAAGCATCGAAAACTACACGGACACTAGTAGTCTCAGAATCGCGAATTACAGCACGGTGCGGCATATAATACTGTGAAGGTTTAATTTCATTAGGGCATTCTTCGACTATTTTTTCCCCTAACTGTTCTTCAATAATTCCCCTATATTTTTGCAATATTTCTGGAGTTTTCTGTAATTTTTGCTTTAAAAATTCAAACCGCCTTTTTGCGATATCAAAATTATTTCCTAATTCTTCCGTAGTAGATTTCCACAATAGTTTACATTCGTATCGTCCGTCTTTAAACCGTATATCTCTTTCAAAACGTCTGATTAGGTCATTATCAGTTTGATTAAATTCATTTTGCCCTTCATTTATTATTCCCATTGAATCGAGTTTCCAAAACACGCTTAAATCATCTGTTATCGAGGCATTTCCTACCATTACTGCTAAGTGCTTCGAATCGTTACATTCCTTTCGTTTATTTTTTTCATTCCCCACTAACAGCCATCCAAAAATGGAATTTACGGCTTGGATATGTTTATTTATGCGTTTCCGGCTTGTAAGTACTACATCCCAGAATCGGTCGGCGCCAATTAATATTCCCACATGTTGTAATTCTTCACTGTTGTTTACACTTAAATCTGCTAAATGTAAACCTAAGCGCTTCATTTTTTCGAGCGTGTTATGTCTGGGACTCTTTATGGGACAAGCTGATATCGTGCTAGTCACTAGGCATTCCAATTTTATTTTATTCTTTTCATTTCTATCTCTTAATTCAATTACGACCACAGGATAATTTTGAACTATTGGTTTCTTAGTTCCAAACGAAAAAACCGACAATGTTTCATTTCGGATAGGTTCTAATTTTAAAGATCGCGCTAAGGTATCTTTAATAAACGATCTTTCGCTACCTTGATCAAGAAGAATACGAACAACTTTAGTTTCATTTTCGTTGCAAGCTAAACCAGTACATGTTTGCAATAAAGTATTTTTTGAAACAGAAATATTACACTGAGAAACCAAAGTGTTAGTATTAACATTTGACACTAAAGGTTCCTTTTTCGAACTCGTGGCGATTGATTCATTTTCAGATAAATTACATGAATTTGATTTTTCCTCATGACCTTTCAAACAGATAGATTCATGATGATTTTTGCCGTTACATTTACTACATACATTTTTATCTCTGCAAAAACGACTCAAATGGAATTTCTTAAAACATTTAAAACATCGATTATGTGCTTTGAGAATATTTATTTTCTCAGTTACCCCTTTACAGCATTTAAAAGAATCGTGGTGTTTCTCACAGAAGATGCATACTCGCTGTACTGTAGTGTTAAATGCACTAGCCGTGGGTGTATTTCTGTTGTGTCTTTTATTTACAGTTTTCTGATTATAATAATTAGTAAACGTTTTATTTTCACCGCAAGCCAATAAAGTACTTTCGCGACATTCGACCTCCTTCTTTAAGAATAAAATGAATTTAGAGATGTCAACGTCGCCTTCATCTCTTTGCCTGTTAAATTCCAAAATTAGATCGTGGGGCAAGATTTTTTGCAAAATAGGCATTAACAAATGTCCGAAAGAGCCTGATGTAACGTTTATTGCTTCTAAATTTCGAATAGAGATTTCAAGCTCATCATAAATTCTGCGTAACGCAGAAACATTAGAAGAATTTTTAACTTCTTCCAAATTTAGTATTTTATTCATAAAGGAATTTATAATGATGTCTCTTTTCCCGAACCTATCTTTTAGAATTTTTACGCAGTTGTCATAATTATCGTTAGATAGTTCGACTCCTGAAGCAACATTAGCAGCTTGACCAGTTAAAAAGGTTTTAAGATATGCGAATTTTTCAACTTTAGAAATGCTTTCGTTTTTATCAATCATACTTTCAAAACTATTCCAAAAATTTTGCCAATGTTTCGGATCTCCGGAAAATTTTTCTATTACTAACTTTGGCAATTTAACTGAACATTGATTTCTTAAATTTTCATTTAAAGAGACATTCGTGCTTTGATTATGCGAATCACTTGAAGCTGACTCAATCTTAGTTTTGCTTTCAAGGTAACGTAATATTCTACTTGAGTATTTCAAACATTTCGCTTTATATTCCTGACTCGTCGTAACTTCTTTTTCCATTTGATCAACTGCAATGGAAATTTCGATTTCACTGTCGAGAGCTTTTAGTTCGTTACTTCTTTCTATTAAGAGCTCGTAATCATCTCTTAAATCCTGCTCATCAAGCTCCTCTCCTGACTTTAATTTAGCATCAATTTGATTAACTAACTGGGTTGTTAATTTTCGAACTATTGTTCTTTTAGCTTTTGCTAGTTCTAACGCTGCCATTTTCTTAATACTGTACAACAGAAATACATCCAAGGATAAAAAATAAATACAAAATGAGAGCCTACCTTTTATTTCCTCCCGGGCATGATTTAGTAATCCAAAACGTGATGGTCTAATAGTCCCGAAATTCTTCCCGGCCGATGCACCATTTTGTGGAAGTTGCTAATCCAAACTTGTAACTATCAACATAGTCAATTTGGTGGTTCAGTTTTACGCAATAAAAGCTCAGCTTTAAACAAAACAAACTTCTTTTATTTACAAGATTACTGAAATAGTATTAATTTGCCGCTAATTATCAGGGCCGGCTACTCCCTTACAGACATTCTTATTCAAGTTATGCGTATCTGAAAAGTACAGATTACAACTACACTTAAGAAAACAGGCTGGTTACAGCGCCCTCTATAGGCGTTTCGTAACAGCTCATTTTAGGATCCGGTCTTCCTACCATTTATTTTCTTTATCTCAGATATTCTCATTAAACTGTGGAAAACTCTCGAAAGTTATTCCAAAGATCTTCCACTTTCGTGTTCAGTATTACTTTTCGTTAAGTTTACAATAACCTAACACTCGAAACCTGCATTTGAGTAAATGGGGGAAATAGTTCTTAAATAGATGTTAATTAAAGAAGGAATGTTAAGTGCCTTAACTGGCATTAAAATACTTAAACAGTTAAGGCTTTTTCAAATTCATAAATGCTTAAAATTGCGTTACAGGCTTTTGTATTATGCTACTGCATCTTTGTTATTGTTTGAATAATTTTCTGTTTTGTGTAACTATAATTCTTGACTTCTGCATGATTCTAATATTTTATTTACGTTATTAGTTCTTACAAAGCGATAAAAAAAGGTTACTAAAAATTCAAGGTGCAAATATTTCAGTGCTTGTGGAATTTGCATTTTTTTTTACTAGATTTAAAAACATTTCCATACTAGATATGCGAAATATTTTTGCGAACTACGATTTCCTAAATATCCCTTAAATAATAAACCAGATGAACAGGGAGACTTGAAATTTTATTCAGAAGAATAACAGCGCTCCAGGTAAGGTAGCAACAAGGAGAAAAGCTAATGATGTGAAATTCTGTTTAATAAATGTGGAACATTGCAAATCACCAAAATTATTTACAGAGCAAAATCTAAAGCTATAAGGAACTGAAAGGTTCGTCTAGTTTGGTTTGTTTTGATTATGGCCAAGCATTTGAGAGTTCTCTGTCTAACGAGAGGGATGCCTTCGTGGAGGACTTTCTAAGGGTAACTGACTTGTATACACGTTTTATATAGGAAATACCACGAAAACGCCTATGCAACTAGCCATTTCGCCTGGATTCGAACCCCAGACCGAACTACCAGTATTCAGCGACTTTACCGTTCGGCCGCAGGTAGACTTATCAACTGAAAGGATTGGTTTCTAGTAAAATAATAGCTTCGAACTTTCCAAGTACGCGAGAAATCTACAAATGTCATCTAGTCTAAGTAGGCTTTTGCTCTTATTTCTGGATCTGTATGAACTACCTCTACGATTCAAACATCAGTCGACTCAGAATTAAAAGATTTCTAATATCATACATAAAATAAACTTGTAGAAATATAATGTAAATGGTCACAATTTAGAATTGAAATAAAACATACAGTACGCATGTATAAAAATCACCTTACAAATTGTAGTAATTAAATACGTAGAACTTATCTCGGTGTCTAGGGGATATATTTAAAACAGTAGACTTCTTTTAAAAACCTGGATTTTGTATTTAAAATAAGCACATACGTTTAACATTTACAGAAATATTTAAAGTGCAAAAAAATATAGTTTAAAACATGTCTAAACATCAGGGTCTTTTCCATCTGGACGAATTCTTAAATGATCTGAGTTTGCATCTGAATCAACTCGCCACTGCTGCGCCGAGCAACAGATGTTCAGAGAGTGTATATGCAAATTACTTCAAAAACGTAGTTAAAAACTGTAGACGACGCTACAAAAATACTTAAAGCGCAAATTTTATACTCAATGCAGAAATTTACAAAATCTTAACAGTAATATCTACAACTCCGTGTTTCCTTTTCGAAAAATCTATGCATAGAATAATCCAAAAGTGAGTAAACGCTTAGAAGTTTATATTTCTGTTATATCCAGCATATTCTAAAGTAATTAGAGCATAAGTTAATGAAAGGATTTCCTTAACGGAATGTTACTAAGCATATGTTTAGTCCTTTAACGGCGCTGTACCAGGAATATTATGGAAATATTTGTGAGTTAAGTTCTAGTAGAAACTACATGAGTATTACGCAAATAATTAACAATTATCACGTTGTCTTGTTCGTTATTTAGGATATTGAAAGGTACTTACGTATTATAGAAGCCATTTTAATAAAAATGGCCAAAGCTTCAGAATATTCCAAACTGTTGTAACCACACTCATAGCAATTATTCAGGCATCAAGCGCATGAAAAATATGCAATTTCCAACGTCGTTATTTTGGTATGTGTTCTTTTTGTTGTATTCCAGTTTCTAGAGGCTTTTAGAGATAAATTATGATTATTTTTTTTTCTAAAACACGATTTTAAAATTTTTGCTTGTAGGATATCTCTATAACAAGAAAGAGAGGTAAAATTTCTGCAGGAAGGTATTATTTTTCCGCAATATCGCTAAAGAAGCAATGCTTCGAATTCTTTCTCAAATCGATCGCTTCGAATTTCCACCACAACAAAAACAAAAAACCGTTTGTAACTAGATTTGCTAATTGTTTTTTGGAATAAATACATAGTTGAAATGTAGAATATGTATATAATAATAGTATTTATGTATGTGTAATATGTAATTTTATACAATAAAAAAATTTGTCTTTTTTTTTTTTTTTTTTTTTTTTTTTTTTTTTGTAAAATTTGCCAAATTACGCCAAGATGGTTGAGATAATACGTGAGTACCTATTGAAAATTCTGTGTTATGCTAATCTATTGGTTGTCTTCCAATTCAGTTATATAGTCTCTGAAAAAAACATACATGTTGGGTTAAAAAGTTTATATTTTTAAAAAGGTAAATGTAAAAACATTATAAAGAATAAAACATGAAAATGCAATTTACGAATGCTGTGACAGTAATTAAAGAAGTTTGTTTTAGCCTATCATTACTGTTGGATGTGTAAAACGTTTTCTTTTCGAAGCACATTAAATCGATGCTCATTTTAAATCTAAATAAACATTCATTTGTCTAATCACTTGTGATTCTGATGTTATTTTTATTTGTATGATCCTATTTTTAAAAATTTCTGCTGTAAAGGGTTATTTTTTTAACAAGGAGGGTTTTGAACACTTATTTTTCTCGAAAGAATATACATGAATTTGCTCATTTAGAAATATGTAATAGTTAAAACAACAGCTGCTAACATTCTAGAGATAATCCCCAAAAATTATTAAATAAGATTATTAAACATTAAATGATTTTTGTTCGCTAGTGGCGAATATTCTGACAAAATTTCCAAAATTTCAAATTATATCAAATGTTATCGCCATGCATTATTTGTAAAGAAACGATTTAATGAATATTAATAAATATATATATAAATATATATATATATATATATAGTAATGCTTAACTTTCCATCGAGAATTCTAAAGATATGCTGTTTTAAAACATTCTGTGATTTTGTTGTCTCGTTTTGTATGGCTAAGTGCGAAAAAAGCGGTGTTTAATGATAATTTTTAAAGAAAAAAAATTTTATTTTAGCAAGAGTGATTCCAATAGTAGATTGGATAAACTGTGAGCTCAGCGACAGCAAACAAACCCTCTGGTGCAACGTTAAAATCTGCATCCTTTCAGAATTTTTTTTAAGAGTACATGTTTCTAAATAAAAAAAAGCATTTTAATTTTTTGTGTATTGCATTATTTCCAATAATTTCAATGTTCTATCGAAAATACTTTCTCAGTTTTTCATAAAAATTATAATCTGCATTTACTAAAATTGTTTTAGGAGAAAAGTAGTTAATTCAGCATACTCGAAAAATAAAGTTATTAAGTTAAATTTAACAGCAAAATTTCTTATAGATGAAAAATAAATAAATAAATAAATAAAGTAGAAATCTTAGTTGCCAAATACAAATTTTTTTCTTATTCTTCGAGTTTTAAGAATTCTTTCCTCTCAGTAATCTTATTAGTTCAAAAAAATTTAGAGGGACATCAAATCTGACACTTAATTTTCAATTATATCTTTATTTCGAAGTGTAAATATATACAATGTAGTCTGAATGTTGTTTCAAGACTCTAGCTTCATTAACGCAAGAACTAACGCAAAAGGATATTAAGTTGAAATCTCTGATTCATGAGATTTACGAAATAATACAAGAAATCCCAAATACACTAAGAAACTGACTCCGCAAATGAATCAAATAATGCATTTGAAATATAATACACAGATATTTCGTCAGATGATGAATGCGTAAGAGAAAAAATTCTCAATGTCCAGTGATAGTAAAGAAAAAGATTCAATAGAAACGAAGAATCTTGTTTGGGGGGAGGGATATTAAAAACCGATTTATATTCATATTATCCATAAGTTAAACCTCGAAAACTTCCATGCATCCAGCCTGCTATGCGCTCAGGAATTTTACCTTTCGCGATATTCTCTGGTTTTAAATCCTTTTACAATGGCAGTCAAATTAAGTACTTTTCGCATTTTATTTCATTTATCATTTCGTACTGTTTTCAATACACGATTTAATCAGCTTGTTGACTTTCAGCTTTTCAAAACTACGCTGAAAATTTTTCAAATCGCCAAATAACGCTATATTGCCAAAACCGGTTATTTTTTGCAATTTTTAACTGCGTATTTAGAGAGTATTAGCAACTAAATTTCATTATTATATATTTTTTGATGAGAAAATTCGTGTAAATTTTTTTCATAAAAATTGAGAGTTCATGGTTCAAA
>KK114344.1:317357-350769 GCA_000611955.2 Stegodyphus mimosarum | reverse complement strand
ATGCCGTTATGGAAAATCTTGCAGTGGAAAATGGTTCATTTTCACGCTACACGCGAAGAAAACCACAAAATCATCCATGCGGCCAGCTGGTACGTTGGAATTAGAATTCAAATCGAAATACCAGTATTCAGGGTAGTTCAATCCGAATTCAAATCCCGACCTTTTGTATATAGCAAAGATCTATTGCAGAATAGTTTTAGTTTCTTGAATACATCCGTATTTGTGAAAAAATTTCAGGTGTCCAAGTTTTGAGTTCTGCAAAGTTTTCTGCATAATTACTAAATTCTGCATAATTACTAAAGAACAAAATAATGCCCGATAGAACAATCCCACCAAATCCCTCTTTCTGGAGCTCATTAGTGACCGAGCGGTAAAATCGCTGAACACTGGTAGTTTCGACTTGGGGATTTCGTAGTTTTCCTCATGTGGAACGTGTATAGGAACCAGTTTTCCTTAAGAAGTCCTCCACAAAAGCATCCCTCCCCTTAGGCAGATAGCCCTAGTGTACTTTGCCCTCATAAACTGAACCAAACCGTATTTCTGGAAATTATTATTTTCAGTTAGCCTTGTACAACTTTAACATAACCACTACAACTTTACCAAATGCTATTTGATTGCAGATGATAAATTACAGAAGTCAAAATTTTGTATCGCATCCAAGCCCACTCAGTTTTATAGTAAACGAGATAAGAAAATCCTGTATAGAAGAAGTGCAGCTTGTTTTAACAACTGTAACATTATTTGTACTCTCTGCCTTTCTATTGTTTATAGCTTTTCATAATTATTTTTAAATAGTGCCAGGGAATTTTATACTGCCATGTTTTATATTAATAACTGGTAATCTTTTAAAGTCGTTGTTAATTTTTGTAAATAGTAAGCTGATGATTTTTAGTATTCTAGACCACTTGCCATGACCTATTAATTAATTTACTAGACATTTTATTTTTTGCCAAACTGTTTATAAACTGAATGATAAATATTTTTAAACAAAATCTTCTTTTTTAATTAGATTTTTTCCTCACTGTAGTTACATTTATTATATTACAAGGAAACTTTTATATCTGGAATCTTCAATCTGCCTTGCTTAGCGGGTTTTTCTCTTTCTATCCCCTCATGTCTTTACTTTTTTAATGATTTTCGCGCTTCGCAGAAACTTGAATAAAACGGAATTCTTGTGCCATATTTCAGTTTTAACTGCCTAATTTGCAGTTGGATTTTATGGCTTTCGGTTTATTATTTCTCATGCCTTATTTCGTCTATTCACATAAAAGCGATAGTAAAAATTGTTTTCATCGAAACCTAGATCATCATTCAAACTTAATGTTTCTAAGTTCATTACTGAGAGCGACCTGTGTCATACATAGACAATTACGAAATAACAAGCTAACCAGGCACTAAGATGCTTTGCTTACGAAATGCTTAAGTTTTTATTGGAAGCACTTGATCTACATTGATCTAGATTTATGAACTCTTTTTTTCAAATGACTTATGATATACAAAACATATCTAAGCGTTGCCAGAGGAACTGCAAATAACATTTAACAACCATTTCGTCCTCTATCCTTGAAGCTAAAGACACTACTTAATGGAATTTGTGATGCTTAGCTAAAATCACATGAAAAAAAAAGGAATGATTAGTCACAATTTTCATTTTAATTAAAAACTAAATGTCTCTAACTAACTATATAAGGTATTTCTCCCGCTTTCTTCGCATGCATTCGTGGTGTAATGGTCAGCACACTGAGTCGGTATTTCAGAGGTCCGTGGTTCGATTCCCGGCGAAGGCAGTGCACATTTTTCATCGCTCTTGTTCCAAAAAAAATTACCTAATGTCTCTACACTGGCGCCCGAACTAAAAGGGTTGTGGATGATGACTCTCCACACCCAGGATTTGGCGACTAGGTCCCCTAAAACCCTAGTCGCCCTTTAAAAAGGGGAGTATATAAGGTATTTCTCCCGCTTTCTTCGCATGCCTTCGTGGTGTAATGGTCAGCACACTGAGCCGGTATTTCAGAGGTCCGTGGTTCGATTCCCGGCGAAGGCAGTGCATATTTTTCATCGCTCTTGTTCCAAAAAAAAATTACCTAATGTCTCTACAACTAAACTAAATTAATTAGGATATTTAATTTTAGCTATAAATTTGATCATCAAGTCCTCAAAGAGTCTTACACTCATCAAGTCTTTTCAGCAAATCCTTTTCATCTACCATTTCGGCTCCTTACAAGAATTATTTCATAAAACTGGGCTGTAGCCGTGTGCTTTGCTATAATCTAAATAATTCTAATCTGATATTTGTTCAGGGACAAATCATTTGCATTCTATTTGCATAGCGTCAATGTTTCATCAAATACATGCCCACGAATCTTAAAAATTGAAACACTAAGTGATTTTAAGTGCACTTTACAAGTAAGAAAAAATCACAAAAATCACGATTACTGAAGACGTTACGTGTAGAATTTTATGAAACTTACCCACAATATACAACACATAGTAAGATATCAAATAACATGAAAAGAAATCACCAGACAATTATGGTAGTATAGAAATTAGCACATGCATAAAATGAACAAATCGAAGGTGATGCTTTCAATTATGCGGTCTATCAGTTCCACAGGAAGCGAGAGCCATTGCTCTTGCAAAATTGTTGCAAGCGCGGCAACGGTCTGAGGAGGCGGATTCAGAGCAGCTAGACGTCTCCCTAAAGTATCCCAAATCTGCTCGATAGGATTCAAGTCCGGGGATCCAGCTGGCCACTCCATGCGCATAATTGTTTCCTGTTTAAGATAATCATCTGCGATGCGAGCCCTGTGTGGTCTTGCGTTGTCGCCCTGTAACAGGAAAGCATCACCTATTGTCCCGGCATATGGACGCACATGAGCATCAAGGATGTCATCTCAATAAACCTGAGCATTCACGGTTCCCCTTGGAAAGACAGAGAGGTATCTCCGTCTACCCAAGCAGATGCCACACCAAACACAGACACTGCCTCTTCCGTATGCATCTCTTTCACGAATGTGTTGTGCCGCGAAATCTGTGTCTCAAAATTCAAGTGTTTTTAATCATTTAAGTAATCAATTATCAAGTATTTTATTTGTATTTGATTTTAAATCTGAAATTTTGAAGAATATACTGAATATATATATATGTGTTTGTAAAGAGTGTATTTACACTCATGTCCATAAATTAAGGATAATGCAAAATCAGGCAAAGGAAGAGTTAGAAGCAAAACAAATTTGACTTATTTGTAAAGCTTATTTATTAAACAAAAGGAAAAGAGCAAAAAAAGATGCTATATGTTTGATATTATTAAAAAAATTAGCGATTTTTTCTCCCTGGCGCAAATTACAAAAATAACCTGTTTACAAAAAACCAATATTACATGGTTGGTATGATTGTTAATACATTGTATGTCTCCCAGACGATGCAATACAGTCCGTACAACGCCTAGGCATGCTGAGTATCAAATTATCGATCTGATCTTGGGGGATATTACACCATTCAAAAAGCAATACTCTCCAAAGTTCCGGTAGACATGTAGGAGGAGGTTGACGGGCTGCAACTCGTCTTCCAAGCATGTCCCACACGTGCTCTACTGGATTCAAGTCCGGTGAGAATGCTGGCCATTCCATACGGGTGATATCCTCCGATTGAAGGCATTCGCTTACGATGTTTGCACGGTGAGGACGGGCGTTGTCATCTATAAACACAAATTGTGCGCCCATGGCGCCCCGAAACAAACGTACATGTTGTTCCAGAATGACGTCCCGATAGATTTGGCTTGTCATGGTTCCAATTTGAACATACAGGTCAGTTCTGGAACCCAGAATAATTCCACCCCAAACGAGCACTCCTGCACCACCGTAACGGTGTCGTTCAATGATGTTTTCATGGTGGTAACGGGTACCTGGAGCTCTCCATATGAAAATCCGGCGAGAATCAGACTACAAGCTAAACCTGGACTCGTCGGAAAACATCACACAAGCCCACTGTTGCGGTGTCCACAATGCATGCTCTGCTCCAGGCTAACCGCAGGCGACAATGAGTTGCAGTACGTCGAACGCATCTGACAGGTCTACGAGCATATAGACCAATCTGCCCTAAGCGTCTGTACACGGTCTGCTTGAAATTGACGTACCAGTGGCTGAAGAGAGCTGACGAGACAGGTCTGAGGCTGTGCTCCGCCTGTTTCTTTTGGCAGTAACTGCCAAATACCGGTCCTCATTCGGCGTTGTAACTCTGGGGCGACCTGTGCTGTAACGTCTACTCACATTACCATCATCTTGGAATCGTTGCCAAAGCCTGGAGATGACACTCTGGGCAATTCCAAGTTCGTCTGATACTTCCAGTTGGGTACGCCCACATTCCAGACGGCCGATAATTCTACCACGTAAAAAATCATCCAAATGCGTCCTTTGTGTCATAACTATTCGGTTATTGCACTGAAATGCTTATAAAGCGCCTGCGAACAATTTTACTTCTTTGCCTGCATTCCTTATATATCACTCTCTTACACTCTCGTCATTGTGACGTACCATCGGTGTCATCAGGTTACTTCCTGAAATTAGCATATGATTCTTGAAGATGTGTATAATGATTTTACAGGTGATATATTTATTTTAGAGTTCGATTTCTGCGTGACTCCGAATTATCCTTAATTTATGAATATGAGTGTAAAAGGTTTAATCAATTATTTTTCTTCAACGGTCCAATTTTCTAACGAAGGAAAGGGGAGCGTCTTTTAACGAAAGTAACATGTGTGGGAATAGTCTTTTAAGATGACTGTTGCAACTGAGGGCAGTATATCGTTGTTTCCCTTGCCTTTTGTTACGAAGCAGTAAAATGGATATCGTAATTGGCTCCTCGCAGTTTCACTTCCGTTTTGGCGTTGTGAATGTTGCCTTGCTTATAACTTCAGAAGAAACGAAAGGTTGTAAATTAGATCTTGAAAGGGCAGCTTTTGTTGTTTCTCTTTAGATTTTTCGCTTGTGAGCAAGGGGAGTCGAAATTTTAGTCTCAAGTTTTCGCAGGTGCTACTGTAGACAATGACTTTATTTTTATTCGTTCGAGGGGTTTGAATTTGTCCTTTTAAATTATATTGAAAGTCCTGGATTGGCGAGAATTTAATTTTATGTGTAACTTTTGGACTAGTAATGTTTAAAGAGAGGAGAAACCAGGAGAGTTTTGAAGTCAGAGAGTTTTTGAGTGTGGATACAGAGAAAAAAATTGGCAGAGAAGGCTTTTGGTCCTGCGGCCGAGCTTTACTCTTGCGGATGGCTCGCGCTTGCGATGCTGCGGCGGTTTGCACCAGAATTTAGGAGACGGCTTCGTGGTTTTGAGGGTGTAGTCAGTTTTTGGAGTGGAGTTTTGTTTTTTTAATACGCGACATCTCGAGAGGAGAATTAGCAGGGAGGGCTTTGCCCTGCGACCGAGCATAAATAGTCATTCTCGTCGTGTTCCTGATAGAAGATTTGGAAGTGCATTTGTGTTGGAAGACAAGAACTCTGTACAAAAATATAGCATCGCCTCTTCTTCATCATCTTACTCGGAGAACTGTAAATAGTCATTCTCGTAGTGTTCCTGATAGAAGGGTTGGAAGATTTTAGGAAGTTTCCAGAAGCTTTCCTGATAAAGAATTTTTGATGCATTCATGTTGGATGACAAGGGCTCTGCACAAAAATATCGCATCGTCTTATCTGCATATCGTTTTTCCTCGAACTGTAATTAGACGCTGCCTGATGTGTTACGACAGTAGCATGATCCTCACCTCGGAAAAGTTGCTTTCGACCTGTGAGTGAAATATTTTAATTATTCTTGTTTCTGTCTCATTTTATTTGTGAAGGATTAAGATTTTTTTCCTCCTTAATTAGTGAGTTATCTTACATTTTCTTTGGTATCTTTGTAGAATTTGCTTAATTTAATCTTGCGTAACTGGTAGAAAGATAATTCCATTTGATAATAGATAAAATTATGTGTCTTGGAAGAATTTTAAATTATTGACAAAAATATGAAATTTATGTCATGGTAATTTCTACATTAGTTTGTGTGAACTGCAGTTTAAATAATTCATTTCATGTTCTAGTTATTCTAAGTAATCAGTATGATACTAAATTGCAAAATTTTATCTTGATAAATGACTCTTGAAGAAAATTTAATGTAGAATATTAATTGCTATTGTATGTAAGGGTAGTCTGGCCAGCTCTCCTGTAAATGTATCCTAGATATTAATAAATGAGTTCGATTTTATGTTATTACTTGCATTTGTTTTTTGTGTACTTAGTTGGTTTCTTCAGTCACTTCATTTGTTTGAGCCGTGAGGCTTTTAAGAAACATGGAGATTTTATCGGGGTTATGAAAAATGTTTATGCATTTTAGGGCACTCACAACGCGCCCTGTTTTTAGCAAAATATGTACTAACCACTTATTAATGATTCTTTGAATGTGTTTTAAGATAAAATTTGTAATGACTTTTAGGTGCCAGGAAAGTTAAAACTATTGCTTGATTTTTCGTAGTGTAACTGATTGATTGCTGTTTGAATTTTTCTTCGTTGGTGCTTATGAGGTTTTGATTTAATGAATATGAACTTGTTGTTCTTGAGTTTATTTTAAAATGAGTGAATTATAGAAATGCTTTAGTTGAGATAGTATTTTATTCTATCGAGTACCAGTGAAGATTTATTCCTTCACAGTTTTTTTTTAGGTCAAGATTTTATTAAGATGAATTGCTTTGTTTCGTGTCAGTTAATTGATTTAAGAAATAGTTAATTTCGATATTTTATTTGAGTCACCACAATCAGTCATTTTTCTCCCTTTCTAACTAATTGATTTTTAGTAATAAATTATTTATTTTAATTTGTCCGTCACCAAGAGAGGTTGAGTATGCAGTTAAATTTAAAAATTAATGGAAACCCCGCAAAGTTTCAGTACGCAACAAATGTTTGACGGATGATAAAGGGTTCCAGGTTCTCTCCATATCAAATAACGCCTACTATTGCTTCTAGACTAAACCTGGACTCATCCGTAAACAGAACAGCTTTTCATTAGGAGTACAGGTCAACAACTAGACATGTTGTCATACCCACTGCAAATGGTCCCTCCTATGGCGTGACGTGAGCGGCACGCAAATAGCTGGTCTCCTCGCATACAGACCACCTTCATGAAGCCTTCTACGCACAGCTGACGTTGACACTAACCTTCCGGTGGCTGCAGCAAGGGAGAACCTAAGAAGAGTCGAAGTAGCGATTCTATTCCTGCGTGCACATAATGTCAAATATCGGTCATTGGCGCTCGTCGTAGCAATTGGCCGTCCTTGGCTGAACCTCCTAGATGCCGAATCTGTGGTTTGAAATTGCCTCAAATGTCTATGAACCACAGAAGGACTTATATTTAGCCATCTGCCTACTTCTGCTTGATTTTGTCTTGCCTTTAGTCTCCCAGCGGCTCTAAATCGTAGTTCTGCAGGGAAATGATGCCTGGAGGTCATTGTTACGAATTGGCTATCTCAGATTTCTGATGTCACTATCACTGTGAAATATGTGGGCTTGCTCTCAAACATAGACTTTTATGCTCCTCGCAAATGACTTATTCCGAATGCAGCGTCCCTAATTCGCATATTGCAGTTTTACTCAGCTACTCTTACTTGGTAACATATTCAAATTTTACACGGTTTGGCTTATTTTTGAGGTAGTTATCGCTATTTTTGTGATTTTTTCGTAATTTATGATAACCAGTGTATTATATTCGCTTGTTCAGAGAACAAAGTTTAGGAAAAACCGGTTACTTTTATTTCAGATAATCTCTAACTTTGTTCAGAGTGCCTTACTAATCGATTTTTTGTGATCTTTAACGGTGCGTGAGAAAAAGAATGAAACTGTGATCTCTGAAATTGAAAGCAAACAAGATAACCATGTTCTGATAGTTGAAACTACCGGCAGTTATTGTTGGGTAAAGAAAAAAGAATATTTATAAATAGAGCTCACGTTTTCCCCTCTTTTTTTGTCTATAACTAAATAATAATAATCTTTGGAATTTTGATTAATGCTAATACACATTCTGACATTATTGGTACACTGTGCAAAAAAAAAGGGCGGCAGTCCTATATCTCCGTTCTACTGGACTGATTGACGAAATTCAAATTGCGTTTTTCATGTCTCGAAAGCGCGACATAGGATATGTATTAGATTTTTATATAGCATTGTGTTCAAATATAGGTATTTTGACACAAAATCGGACTTTTTCTGAAATGACATGCTTATTTTTTTCTATATTTCGCTTCTACGACTCACATTATGCCAAACTGCCAAGTTTTGTAAAAATAGCGCGAGTAGTTTTTCGAAAATTAGCTCTCAAAATTTTAGCTTCTCTATGTTAATTGAATTTGACATATATTTATTAATATCTCTTTTCTTTATGAAACTTATTTCATTCCTTCTTACACAGTTCGAAATTTAGGTTCCTTCAAACAAAATTCGCCCATTTTTTACGATTTTTTTTAAAATTTGTATTTTTAAATAATTTTTATAAATTTTTCGAAAACAATCTTGAATTATAACTTATAAAATTTTTACACTCATCTTAAAGTAGATTTATTTCTAAACATACCTGCAAAAAATTAGAGATTTTTATTCAAAATTTCCGAAGATATACATTAATTTACATATTGGCGCGTTTTGAAATTTGACATATTTGTTGAAAGCGATAATAACGTATATATGGTTTACGCCCTTTTTAAAACTATTTGAAAGTTGAACGATGTGACTTTTTTCCCTCCGCTGCACAATGGAAGGGAAGGAAAATAGGTCGCCACATATTAAGAAGTTCGCCAAGTGGCATCTTGGCGCAAACTGAATAGAAATCGCCAATTTCTCTGTAAATGATTTTCTTATGAATTTCTCCTTAAATTTCGCACCAAATTTTACAAAATTTAATATTTAGGCATAATTTGAGTCGTAGAATCGAAATATGGAAGAACATTGCTATGTTATTTCAGAAAAAGTCCGATTTTGTGTCAAAATACCTATGCTAGAATGATGCTATATGTAAATCTAATATATATTCCAAGTCGCGCTTTCGAGACATGAAAAACGCAATCTGAATTTCCTGTGAACTGTCCCTTTTTTTTCGCAATGTACATCGATGAACGAGTAGGTAAGTCCTCCAAATACTGGTAGTTCGATTCGCAATCAAGATCCAAGCCTATCAGAACCCAGGAATAAGTTGCTGTTTTTCTACCTGGGTTCAAATATCTGCAAAGCATGAATATTTTCATGGTTTTACCTGTGTTTAATGTAGGCCCGAGGCCGTTTCACTTAACCTTTTCATCTAGACTACGAAGACTAGGTTTTTAAATACTGAAACCATTTAGTCAACTCTTTAATAAGCAAGGACCAGAAAAATAAATTAATAGTATCTGCCATTTTCCGCTCAACATTAAATAGCAAATTTTAAATCTCCATAGAAACTAAATTTCCTTAAGCTTCATTTAATGTTGGAATGATCACGCGGGGCATACTCGTATATGTCCCAGCCCACAGGAAGAGGTTAAAAAGTTATTCTGGAAGTCATATTTACCTACAAACAGATAGCTTTCGAGTTACTTTGCATTAACTAATTAAACTCGAAAGGCCTAATAATGGCTGAGAGATAAAGTCGCTGAATGCTGGAAAGTTGGACCTGATTTCGATTTCAGAAGAATGGGCTAGTTTATGGACGTTTTCGTGGTAACCTAGATATGAACTAGTTTCTCTTAGAAAATCTTCCACGAGAACGTTTCTCATCTTAAGCAAATAGCCCTCGCCTGCCTTGTGATGTTCAAATAAATAAACAAAGGACTCAGATTCAATTCCCAGTGTTTGGTTTCATTGCATGTGATTTTTCTTTGTTTTACTTATACATATTTAGAATACGAAAGAACGTTTCTTAGAAATTCCTCCAAGAACTCATTCTTTCTAAAGACGCGTAGCCTACGTTATATAAGTCGATTTACCAAAAATGCAAATGCTTAGCCTAATTTGCGTATTCTTATTGTCCTTTCATCTACTAACTCAAAAAGTTTGATTGCAAAAGAATAGTGACTTCAATCGTATAGGAAAGATGCTTGAATTCTATTATAGATGTAAGCACTAAAGAATGAAATTTTACATTTAGTATAATTAAGTTATTCTATATTTTGAACAACTGTATAAGGTCGATTTCAACTGTATAAGGAATTTTTTAGCTAAATAAAATTCAACTTTAAATAAGCGCTAATTTTACCCAAATGCTGAAAATAAAAAAAGGTTAGATCTAAGGAATAGTACCGTATAAAAGTGTCTTTCCGGCCATTTACAGGAGGGAAAGATCCCATATATTTTATTTCAGTAAATATTGTCATCGAAAACAAAATCCAAAACATTTAGTATAAGCAGACTGCACTGTGTTTATTCTATAAAGCATGTATGATTTTACGGTTAAACAGTGCGAAAATTTGCGATAAACCAGGCAAGCAATAAGCAAAGGTACTCTGCCGAAAGAAAAAAAGGCGAGTCGTTTGATTACATACGATTAGATATTAGTAATAAATGTATTTAAGAATTGGCCATAATATAAGCTTTGGTTTCAGCCAAAGATCATGATGCAAAAAAAAATAATTAAAGCACTTCTGCATGGTTTTATTCGAAACGCCAGTATTCCTTATTTAATTTTTTATATAACATAGTTCTTTTTCTAAGTATGAAATATCCTAATAAATTATCCTAATGAAATTTATCATAATTTTACCATTTAATTTTCGACAGATATAACTTTTTTAATTGCACTGCTGAATTACATAATATTTACATCTTGGATGTATAACAATAATTTGACAATTTTGAGCAGAAGTTGAGAATAACTTGTATCATTTTTAATTTTAAATAGGTGTGCTTGAGAAAGGATCACTGCATAATGATCATAATAAAACAGTTTTGAAAATAAGCATTTAGATTCAATTTCTTCCTCTTTACCTTTTTTTATGATCTGTCGCTTATTAACACTGAAATTTCGTGGCGTGAAAAATATCCATAATCTAACAAAACTATCATACAGTATATATTTTATATTTTCATAATTCAGGGAAAAAATAATTGCAAGTTATAATGTCATAAAGTATTTCTTCCGTCTTCTCAGCATGCCTTCTGGTGTAATGGTCAGCACATTCGGCGCGCATTCGAGAGGTCCGAATTTCCAGTCCTGGCGAAGGTATTGCTTATTTTTCATGTCTCCTGCTTCGAAATAACCTAATGTCTCTGTAATGTTATGACATTAGTACTAGAGGTGTTAAAGTTGTTTAAAAAAAGAGTTGTCCTAGATACAGTTATCATTTTTAAAAACTTAATTTATATTGTTTCAGCTCCCATTTCGTAAAAGTCTCCATAAATAACTACGTCAGATGAAAAAGAAGACTTCCCTCTTTATTGAGAAAAACAACAGCTTTTACAGACAAGATAAATTATATGTAACCCAAGCAGCATATTAGAGATAAACTGAAACTCTTCTTGGCACCCGAGGAATATTGCAGATCACTAAAAACCGCTCACAAGTCAAAGCATAAAGCAGCAGTCACTACGCACGAAGTTCGATCGTAAAACAGTCGAATGACTCTAAACTAACTGACTGCAAGGCTCCGACGAATCGACATAATATTTATAATTTTTCTCAAAAGGGAGAGAGGGATTTCTGGAGTTTTTCAGAAAGGTCATTCCTAGAACTTCGAAAATGCGTCTTCAGAAAGTTGCAGAATATCGTGAAATTGAAAAGAGTTACCAAATGACCCCAAGGTCCAATAAAAGAGTTTCCTCCCAGAACTTCGGTTCTGTTTGAGTTGATCTTACAATTTCAACGTCTGTCGACTCAGGAAGTAAATTGAATAAGTACAAAAAGGTGCAACAAATTCTAATTAAAGCAAAATAAATTAACATAAAGTCATCAATAAAAATATACTAAATAATTAAATAAATAAATAAAAATAAAAACAACAGAGAAAACAAATTAAAAATACGTATTCAGCAAATTACAAACATACAATCCCAAATATTTCCATAATTTACAGAAATATTATTACTAATTAAAAAATTTCACAGGCTTTTATTCAAAGCTAGTTTATTGCTTAACCGCCTGGAAATATTCTCTGTAGCTAAATTAAAAGATTTAGGGACTTTTATTAAAACTTTTCTACGCAATTATAACCTTATCTCTAAGAGCAGTCTAGGTTAGCGGGGAAGGGGTAGTGTTACTAGGTAGAGTATATGTACTTTCTAAAAGAGGACACACTAACACCAAAAATATTCAAAATATCGTCAATCTAAAGGACATAATAATTGTAGGAAGAGCAAACGTTAAATTGGATGTCCTTTCGCAAACGAGGAGCAATGATAAATATATTTGGCGATGTGGAGTGTGTCATGCCATTAATGGGGTACAGATAGAAACATTGTAATGCTTTTCTAAATCTATATTCGCTAATAAGTACTGCAGAATATACTGCCTTACGTTTATTACTCCAAGAACTAACATCATACTCAACCATTAATTTTCAGACTCTGCATGCGTGAAATCAGGAAGATCAAGAACCATTAAGTATAAAAAAATGTTATCTTTATTATATTAGAGATTCACTTTTATTGCAAAAGAAAAGTCTTGTAATTTATTATTAAAAAGCCGAAACAAGTTGGAAAGATGCACAAAAATTAAAATTGAAATTAAATTAAGAGAAATAAAAAAATCACTATGAATTTTGTAATAAACAATTAAATAAATAAATAAATGAGAAAGCTTAGTATGTTTTTCATTAGTTTGCACGATTATTTTTCTCGTTCAGAACGTTTTTGCAGTTTTAATAAATAGCGTGAATTAAAAATTTTAATGTAACTTATGACATGAACTTTTAAATTAATATGCATTTCATATCCTATATAAAATCTAGGAGGAATCATTCATAGTATTTCAAGGCTGTGATCTTTTAACCCATATTACTATTATATTATTATAAAAATGGAAATGTTAATTTTCATAATTTAGAAAATAAGACAAGTTATGTATGTATAGTTCCAAGGTCATAGTTCTAACCCGTGGTCGATCATAAAAGCATGCAAACATTTCATCGGTAATGAAAGAACACAAAAATCCAATCCTTGGATATACTGTTAATGAGAATGAAAACCACGAATTTTAATAATTTCATTAAAGTTACTGGACCTGTAAATGCCCTTTCTTTAGGTCAAAATTTCCAAGAAAGGGCTAAGAACAGAAAAGTTGAGTAACACACTCTGCGTTTATAAACGAATTTCAGTGTGTATGATCATACTGTACATATTTTCTTTTAAGCTCCGAAAACTGAATTTCTTCGATTACGACAAAGCACATGCAAACTGGAAAGGAGGTCTCCCTGAAGGACTTTCTAAGGAAAACTGGCTCGTATTCATGTTACACATGCAGAACATCACATTCATTCGAGAAGCCAGCTAGTTCAACAGGATTTTAACTCAGGTCGAACTACCAGACGGTGCCCACCAGCGACCGGGAAGTAAAGTCCTTGAATATTGATAGTTCTGTACGGGGTTTAAATCTTAACGAATGGGCGGCTGCATAGCCTTGTTGTGGTTTTTCCCATGTGCAAAGTGTATACAAGCCAGTTTCTCTTAGAGGTCCTTCTCGAAGGCATCTTTCTCGTTAAGCAGATACTTCTCGTGTGTTTTGCGGTAATCAAAATAAACCAAACCGAACTACCAGCCTTCAGTGGCTTTTGAACCAAATAAAACTGGCATCTTTGATCTAAAATAGAAAATTCAACATACATACGCAGTTCCTAAAATGTTATTTAGAGTCCATGAAAATAGTGCCCGCAGTTCGGGGGAAAAAAAGAATCCATGAAATGTTAGTGAAAAAGGCTAAAAATACAGTGAGTGTAGAAATTATTTGTACAAGAGTGGTTTCGCGAAAGAAACTATTGTTTTAACATGTTAATTCTATCAAGACTTCTTCAAAAGGCAATAACTAACAAAACAAAACGTTTACCAATTACGAGTGCAAAGACCAATACGCAAAATATATTAAATATACTTTTAAGTACATGAGAAACTAAAAATTGGGGATTTATTGGCGTGTAAAAAATATTCGTACATTCGAAAAATTCAGAATTTTGGCAGCATTTTCTGAATGGTTCAGTCAGTTTTCCGTCGATAACAGATGCCATTTGTCTTGCGGTTAAATAAAATAACCGAGCGTAACTTTAAATGTAATAAGCAACATAAAATTTTAATATGAGTTGTAAAGGTAAAGAAATGAGTGTTTCCGAAAGAGAATTAAAGCTTTAAAAAGTCGGAAAATCGTGCAGCGAAATTTAAGTTTTAGTCGACAGACCACGTTCAACTGCGTAGTCAGTTATCTTCTTTCTTCTTTTTATTAATCCCTCTGATCTGAGTGAGATCAGATCCATAAATTCATTCGCCTTCATAACTTCCAACACGAAACTCAGTCTTTTCAGCAGATCGTCATGCACCAGGGCAACGCAACTAAGTAGATGTTATAGTAGCTTCATAGTTTTTACATTTGACGCAAGTGGCAAATGTTTCAGTATCACGGGAATATCTGTAAGGGTCCTTAAATGTCCTGAAGTCAACCGAGCCACAGCCGTTCTCTCCTTCCCTGTCACCCTTGAAACCAACAGCAGTACCAGGACCAGTACTACAATATCATGTGTCGGTAGCTGTCTCTAAGAATTGTAGACTAAAGCCTTTATTTTTTAGTATAGTTCAAGGTAGGTCAAAGGTTCAGCATAAACCTGAGGCATGAAGTACCCTCCTTTGTAGTCTATCAGCTACATCATTATATTTTGTGATTTACATGAGATGGTATCCATTGTAAAAGGAGGACAGAAGAATGGGACAAAGTCTTGAGTTTTTCAACAACTTTAATTTCTCTCCCGGCTGAAATACATTTCTCCATTTATTTAGGTATTGGATGACACTTCGGCTGTCCTTAAGGATCCAGGTTTTCCCGGATAAACGCCGCTCTAAATTATAGTCCAATCAATTCAGAGCTGAACGGAACAGAAATCGGTATTCTCCGCTTCAGTGATATTTCTTCTACTCCAAATATAACAAAAGCCCCGCTACAAGTGTGTCCATGTTCACTCTTATTGCATCTGTAATATATCAGAACTGCCTCAACAGATATTCTATTAATCACTTCCAGAGCAGCCTGCCTTGAGCATCCAGGATGTTGAGAGGACTTCTTGGTAATGGTCAATAACCCTGTATGAAAAAACGCACCAGATAATGAATTCATAAGAGATGCGGTAGGTTTTGAAGAATTAAGTTGTTATTAAGAAGACTATAATACATCCAATTTCTTAGCATGACTGAGGGAACTATTCCTTTTCAATCTTTGATTATTTTACCAACCATTCAAAAAGATTGCAGTAGGATGTGATCACGAAAATTTAAGAGTTTGCTAAAGTATTTAGTAAGATTATGGATACTTCTCAGCCGCAAGGATCTCAAATCAGCCTTGTACAGAACAATTTCAGCTGGAGTACTATTGCGAAGTCCTGTAATAAGGAGAGCTGCACTCAGTTGTACCCTTTCCAGTTTCTGTAAGTTTGTATTCGAGGCGACATAATAGAGTTGAAAACCATACTGAAGAATCGATCTTATAAGGTAGATATAAGTTGTCCTTAGGATCTTGGCGTCAGCACCCCAGTCGCAACCAGAAATAAATTTCAAAATATTCAGTTCCTTTCTAGTCCTAGATTAACAGCAGATCTATGTGCTTATCACAGTGATTTCAAAGTCAAGGACAAAACCAAAATATTTGAGATTCATCTCACACCGTAAGAGGTGACAATTTAGAAAGTTTTTCTCACCGTAATTATATAGCTGTCTGTTGTAAAGAACTAACTTATAGATATAAGAGGATTAAAACTAAATTTGTGATTCCCAACAAAATCCTGAATTTTCCGAATTAGATTTTTTATACTTGACTCGAAATTTTCAGTGTTTGGACCACTACACCAAAGTACAATGTCGTCAGCAAATAAAAACCAATTTCGTAATCATGAGTAATAACAGATTCCATTCCGGAGATGTATAATTCAAAGAGGATTGGATTCAATTTTGGTAGGTATGTTCCACAAAGAGCACCGTTATATTTAACATTGAAAACTCTATTTCTGAGAAAATGGTAGATTCATAAAAAAGAGTCCTTTCATAGATAGAAAAATTTTCATGTAGTTTATTGATTAATCTATTCTTCTATAATCTTTCAAAAGCCTTGTTCAAATCCAGAAGAACGCGATGGCATGATTAGTCGGACTTTTATTATGAGCATCTCTTACATGTTGAGTAAAATACAGCATCTGGTCTTAAGTGCTATGTGCTTTTCTAAAACCATTTTGTTCTATCTGTAGAAGATTATTAGTTGCCAAGTGATAGCTAAGGAGATTCAATAAAAGTTTCTCAAAAATATTGTAGGTAAAATTTATGAAGGCAACAGGTCTGTAGTTGTCCCGAGTACCAACGAGTTTATAGAATTTCCTAATAGGAACCACAGTGACTCTTTGCCAATCCCTTGATAATCTACCATTATTCCAGGATTGCTTAAGTACATTAAGTAATTTTTGTTTACCACAAGAATCAATATGTGTAATCATCAGTCCGTGCAATCGATCAAAACCAGGAAACCGCTTGGAGTCTTGCTTTAAAGCTGTTTCTAGTTCTTGAAAGTCAAAAGGATCACTAAACAACGGATTCTTTGGCTTGACGTTACGACAACGATGAGCTATATTTCTAGCCCTGACAGATACGTTTCTGTCCTTGATTCGTAATATCAAGCTCGCTCTCACGACTGCAATGTTTTCAAAGTACTACATCAGCTGATTCTTGGTCATTCAAAGGTAAATATGAGTCATCAGTAAAAACACAATTTGATATCTCAATTTAAGATTGTTCATTGCGTTCACAATTTCTGTTTTCACGTTATTGAGTGCAGATCTAACAGACATTTTTTCACAAGTAAGCAAATAGTCATTGGATAAATTATTTCTTTTAACAATAGAGGCCTCACTGTAGGTAAAATATATGTGAAGTTCTTAACATTTCCTCTTGGGATAGCTGACTTAGCAGCTCTTAAAATCATCTCTCTGAGACAGAGCCAGTGTTGGTCCAAATCATCGGGGAAAGTCGTATTCTTAACAGTTTCAGAAATAATTGTTCAATAAAGATCTCAATTAGCTTTTTTAAAATTCCAGTAATTCCTTTAGTAGCATTCATTAGGAATAGCGAATTATATTCGGTCAGTATTGGCAAGTGATCACTTCCTATGCTATCCAAAACCTTCCATTTGCGTTAAGAATATAAATCAGGACTTTAACATCCAATCCTCATTTGTAGCATAGGCAAGTGATCGATTTGTTATCCAGAACCTTCCATTTGCATTAGGAATATAAATCAGGACTTTAATATCCAAAGCCTCGTTTGTAGCATAGCTATAAAAGGAATGACTGAGAGATTTGTCGTTTAAGAACAAGAAAGCTGTATCATTAACAATATTCAATAGTTCAGTACCTGTCTATTTGCTGGCAAAGCAGCTCCTTAATGTATTTTTTGAATTGAGATCTCTCAATAGAATAGTCTGTTCATCTGAGATAAGTAATAAGCGATCATACAAACATCTCCCGTCAGATGGTAGATATGCGTTAAAACCTTTTATTAGCTCCCCATTCCAATTTATTGATATACCCTGTATTTCCATCTAATTGTCATTTTAAGGTAACTCAAGATCGACTGATTTATAATTAGCATCATATAATAAGAATGTCAAGCAGCCTCCTCCCTTATTCAATTTATCTTCACGAAGTACACGATAATCTCCTAAGCTGGTAGGTAGGCCTAAATTTAGTTTCTTGTAGTGCAATAATTTGCACTTCAAGTTGATCATCTAAATCTAAAATTTGGTCCAGGTTTACTCTTGTAGCACAAGTACAGAGTCCATTAATATTGCACTGCAAAACTCTTAAAGATTTAACTCCTTTAGTTCTACTTGGAGACTGTAGCAGACTTTTCGATCCGGTCCCTCTTCCTAAACCCCGATCGCGTCTCTTGTTACCTAGGCGACAGACCGTGCATTATGTCATAAGATAGGCGAACTAATCATGGACAAAAGGAGAGAATGAGCAGTTTCTGTTAGTACCTAGTACTCCGAGCACCTGAAGGTAGAAGACTGACTTTTTTCCAGTGCCTACATTACTTTTTCAGATGAAAGTAAATTCATTATTTTTGGCTCGGACGGGGGTTGAATGTTGTGGAGGAAACGAAATACAGAAATGTATTTGGTTGTTGTTGCTGGTAGGAAAATCATTGTTGGTAGGAAAGAATTCCCTACCAACAGGGAAATATGGAGGTGGAGGCGTGCTGGTCTGGAGTTCTAGAGTGCTTCCGGGGACGGTAATTTAGTCATCATTAATGGCATTATGAACCATCTGCTATATATTGACATTTTGAAAAATAATTTACGGTCTAGTGCGACAAATGGGGTTTGCATAGTGAATATGTTTTTAATGCATGATAATGGCCCCAAGGATACTAAATATACCGCTCTGGATATTATAGTATAATACTCCAAAGTTTATGAAATTTCCTCTTCAATTCCCGACCTGAATTCCATTAAGATTTTATGGGAATCTCTTGATAAAAATATTAGATCCAGGCAAATTTCTAATAAAAAGTGACTTCTCTTAAGCAAGAATGTTCTTAAATTCTTATAACTTCTCTTAAACAAGAATGGGAGTCCATAGTAATAGCAAATTTGATTGAATCAATGCCGAGGAGACTCGAAGCCGTTATTCTCGCTAAAGGATATCCTACAAAATATTAATTTAAATGTATTTATGAAAATATTCACTACTATGTATAACGTACGAATACTTTTCACACCACAAGATGATAGATTGTTTTTGTTTTGTAAATGTATTATTTATGCATGCATTTATTTTCATTTAAGTTTCACATAGAAATATTAAAGTATATTTCATTATACATATTTAATTACTTATTGCGGAATTTACAGTTTTTATCAGCGAGGCAATTTTAGATCATAGCACTTACTGTACGAATAACTTTATAACTTTGTAACACTTACTGTACGAATAACTCACAGTAAGGGATCGGAAGCAATAACTGGCGCGACCGCTTTTTGACCGTTTTGGGGTTAAAGTCACAACTCAGAGTCGCATCTCCAGTCGAATCCAATAGAAATGCTTCATAGAACTACCAAGAGACTATTGCGGATAATGTGCATAGATACGGAGGCATCCAATCGGAGCATCACTTGCCTGTGCGTTTACTGATGTAAAGAACTGTAATGCACGATTCCATTGGATTTTCAACAGCAAAGTTAGTGATGGGTAGACATTTGAGGAGGCGAAAGTTCTGCTAAATGAGCACTACGGTAACTACATATATGAGACTAATTATATGAGAATTCACTGTCTTTACATGGCAAAGCAGAGGGCTATCTGCCTAACAGAACGGATGTCTTCGTGAAAGAATGTTAGGGATCTGGCTTGTATTCATGTTATACATGGCGGGGAGACATTATGAAATTCCACATGCCCATAATAAATCATAATCACGTAATAAAAAATAATTTGTTCTGTTACTTGTTACTCTTGTCATTTCTTGTCCTCATTGCCGTAATCATAAATATTGTAATTCCGATTTGTCTTTCTATAACATATCCTTCCCAAAAGTTTGTACACTCTTAGCTGAATCACTGTCTGTAATTAATACTCGTTCTTATGTGAAGCGATTTTTGTGATTCAAGTGATTTGTGCTGAAAAAAAAAGAGAGAAAGACATTTTTTCCCTATGGATCATTTACACTTTTTCCCCCCTTTTTTGTATTTGAAATTATTTTTTCTCATATATACCGTTATTGTAGCTTTCTCTCTAAAATATTATGCCAACAAGAACAACCCTTTTACCTTTATATAGTAAGCTGAAGGTTTAATTTTTGTTAAATGTTAAACTGATGATTTGTTAAATATAAACAATAACCAAGATAATTTAATTTTGCTTTTCTAATAATTTAACAAGTAGAAATTTACATTTCTCTGTCTAAACTCCTTTGCCAACAAGAATAACCCTTTTACCTTTATTTGATAAGTTTGATTTTTTGTCAAAAGTTAAACTGATGATTTGTTAAATATAAACAGTAACTAAGATAATTTAATTTCTCTTTTCTAATAATTTAACAAGCAGAAATTTAAATTTTATTGTCCGGTGTAGTCAATCCTCAGGTATACATTTAAGGATAAAATGTTAGAAAAAGCAAACAAAAGATAGCGTTCCTAACAAACAAGAAGGCATTTGAGATGGATGGCTAGCATTAATAAAACTTAGTAGAGACAGCAATTTGTTTACGCAGTTTAATTATTTGCCAGATTATGCCATAGATTTCGACCTAAAAGACCATTAGAGGGAAAACTGACCGATGGATCAGCTTTGGGGATTTTAATTTCCGTGCTTCCCGTGTATGCTTGAAAATTTGGACAAATTGTTTTGTACACTTCGCACATTTATTTTAACTCTTTTCGTATATATCTATTTAAAGCTAAAAGAATTAAAATGCGTGGAAGGTTTCTAGAGGCTGCTATGCTGTCTTTGGTTATATTTATGTGGCTGCAATTGCTTTTAGTCTAAGACTTGCTTCAAAAAAAGAATTACGAAATTCCCTGAAATAATTTGAATTTGCTTGCAAAATTCAAATAAAATAATGCATTAAATCTCTCGTTTTAAGCCCCCAGTTACATACATTTCCTGTAGTTATTGTCGTTATTATTATTATTACTATGCTCTGTTAATAAAATGATTGAATTTATCTCCGTTGTCTGTATTCTCTGAGCTCCAAACTAATGGCTGAGTGACCAAGACACCTGAATTCTGGTAGTTTGATCAGATTCAAACCTAAACAAATGGGCTTGCTGCCTGATTGATTCTCGTGGCTATCCCGATGTGTAACATAAATACAAGCTGTTATCCATTGTCAAGCTCTCCATGAAACTCCCTACTTAGATTATTCAGAAAACCTCGAGTGCTTAGCATTATTCAAATAATTTATTTATTAAGCTACTTTCTCTGAATCCGTAACGTCTTACTCATTAGTGAGAATGCGCAGATTTTGGAGAGTAAATTTTGCATTATTATATTAACAATGCAGTACATGAAAGGATTAGTGTAGTGTGTACTCGTATTTTATTGTTTAAAAACTTGAGTCTCACTGTGCCCTATTTCTAAATTGAATTTCTCCCAATTTATATAATTATATGAACCACGTGTTTCACAAAGCGTTCGCTGTTAATCGCGAGTTCATATATCTTCGGTACGTCCTAGAATGAAGCAGCCGCGGATAAAATGAGGAGGATTAGAAAGAATGTTTAAGTTCTACTCCCTTCCCTTTGATTCCTTGACACCCACAGCAAAAAAACACTAGTTTCTCCAAAGTAATGAAAGTCCTGATAGAGATTCAACATCTTTGCTTTTGCAATGAGTTAAATTATGCATTATTATTATCCATAACAAACATATGCCCACACTAAAAATGTGCGCCACAATATTGGCTAAGTTTCATGAGCTACTTCGAATTTTCACCTACCTAGATAACACTAATCATACAAATTAACCATTACTTTTACTTCCTTGGTTTAAGTTTTGCTTTGAAAATTTTTCTTAAATCTAATTTTCTCCCTTAAATTTTCCTCCCTTCTCCAAATTCAGACATTTCTCACAATTTGTATGGCTACTGAAAGAGTCTCCCTTGGTTCCTTCTTCTCGAAGCCTGGGCCATCCTAAGCAGTTATTCCCAATCAATGGAAAAATGATCAACGAGGTTTCGATTACAGGACACATGGCGTAATGCATTATCTCTACATCATCAAAGATTTAAAATTTTTTGCTGAAAGATACATTCCACAGGTAGGAAAAATTTGAGTTAAAATTAAATGCCAAAATGATTTCAAGGTAGCTTCTGCTTAAAGCCAATGAAGAAACTCTTCCAGTTTTTCCAACAACCAATCTTCTGCTTCCTATTCGAATCAGCTTTTTCATCTAAAATTCCTCTTCACCGAAATAAGCAGGACATCCGTATGTTATGTTTATACAGTAAAGTGCTCTAATGAATCATTGGATAGTCAAGGATAAGGATTCGGCCCAGGAGGATGAAGGGCCCACTAAATTTTGGTCTACATGCTTTTGAATATGTTTGGCTTTCGAAAATAACCGCAGTATAAATAATGACTCTACTCTTTATTCGTGCACATCTCTAGAGAGATGGGTACGGAAGAATCTGAGAGTGATGAAACTGAGTTGTCATCACACAAGTGTACTAGGCTACGAAAATACATTCCAATAGACTTTTAGAATATTTTTTTCTGTGCAATTATAAGGTATTTCTCCCGCCTTCTTCGCATGCCTTCGTGGTGCAGTGGTCTGCATGCTCGATGCGTAACCGAGAGATCCATGCTTCGATTCCCGGCGAAGGCGTTGCTAATTTTTCATGTCTCCTGCTTCGTAATAACCTAATGTCTCTACACTGGCGCCCGAACTAAAAAGATGGTGGATGATGATCCTCCACCACCGCGATCTAACGATTGGGTCCCTAAAACCCCAGTCGCCCTTTAAAAGGGGGAGTATATAAGGTATTTCTCCCGCCTTCTTCGCATGCCTTCGTGGTGTAGTAGTCTGCATGCTCGACGCGTAACCGAGAGGTCCATGGTTCGATTCCCGAAGGCGTTGCTAATTTTTCATGTTTCCTGCTTCGAAATAACCGAATGTCTCTACAGAATTAATGGAAAAAAACAAGAGATTGATATCCGCTTTCTTGGCGTAAATTTTTCAATGTTCGTTTCCTTTATAGCCATGTTCATTGAATTAATTTTCGTTCTACTAAACGTATTTAATCAGTAAAGGTAATCGCATATAACATAATGCACAGTATGTATACTGATGCTAAACTGTGCCCTATTTACAATAGTATGTATACCGATGCTAAACTAAAAATAATATATTACCTTCTATAAAACGCAGCTTTAAATAATTTGGATACAAAATGTGTACGTGCTGCTCCAATTCATCATTACTTTTCTATATACTGTAATGAATGACTTTCTTATTAAACTGATTTTGTTCATTAAGATCGCAACTATAGGAAGTACACAGTATTTACTTTTGATATTTTTATTTACATGCTTCTCAGAAAATAATTAAGATAGTATGTTCAAGTTATGTTGAATTATTTAAATAAGGAAAGCATACGAAAGCTATTTGCCTAAGGCAAGGAGAAACTTCGCGGAAGTCTCTAAACGAAATTGGCTCATATTCAGGTTGCACATAGGAAAAACCGAGAAAATTAACACTGTGGTCAGCCCTTTCGCCTGGGCTCAAACCTACGTCGAACTAGCAGTATTCAGCTGCCGGCATTTTAACCACTCATCCACTGCTGTGGCAATAGCAATAGGAATAGTGTTTTATAAATTTGGACACTTCTTAGAAATTATGTAATACCGTATTAGAGTATCAGAATGAACTCTGTGCTCACAACGGCAGATATTTTTCTTTAGAAGCAAGGTATAAAATAATTTTAGTTCGCGTTTATACCTGTAGATGGTGCTGCTTTTATCACAAAGAACTGAATGAAAAGAAATTAAAAGATCTTAACTCTTGATTAAATCGGCGTATCAGCGTAACATGCAGCCTTTATTTGTTTTCATTTGCGAGCATATTATAGTACCATTAATAATATCAGCAGTCTATCTCATGAGTGCTAAGTCAGACATATCCTTTGAATGACGATATTTAAATTTGCGCGTTTCGCGATATTAACGGCATATTTCGCAATATTAATGTTTTTGGTGGAAATTTGAGTTTATATGTTTTTTCGCCTAAATGACATTTCTCACAATTTTGCTCCCCTCTTATCATCTGCGGAGGAGTGCATTTTTCCCAGTTTCCCCACATCCTTCTAATCTCAGCCCCACGTGCCAGATTGGGAAATACATACTGGGTGTCATAAAAGACTCGATATACAAAATGAATTTTCAGATATTGTTATTTGAAGATATGTGCTCAAGATTGCGATGACTTGAATCAATGAAGTTCTCAGTGTAAAGTTAAAATGAAAACATTTCAAATTTTCGAATGGCAACACCTACCTTTGATCAGCATATTGAAGATCACAAATGGCGTTAGAACGCTGTACGTATGACAAAAGTTGCGAGCCTAAAACGTTTGCAAAGAAGCTCATTGTAAAGGACCAATGACGGCGCAAGAAAGGAGAGGGGGTGAGCCTTTATTGGAATTATAAGTTTTCAATAAATAAAGTTTATAATTAATTATAATAATATTATAAGTTTCTTTATTGGAATTATAAGTGATCAGCTTCGTAGATGATAACGCATTGCGTGCGGCAGATTTCTGACAACAATGGTGAGCGTAATACCGCAGAAGGAATATGTATCATTTCACAATTTATGGCATTTTCCAATTCTGACTGATCTCATGGATTTGACGTGTACAACTTAGATTTCAGATAACCCCATAACCAGAAATCCATTGGAGTGACGTCGGGGTGTTTTGCGGTGGCCACAAATCTGCAAAGTTACGGAAGATGACTCTATCTCCAGAGTGCTGTTTCAGGACTTGCCGAACACAGGTGGTGACGTGTAGAGGAGCTCCATCTTGCATCCATAATTGTGATTAACGACATTTCGAGGCTGCAGTTCTGTAGTCATGTAATTCTGTGATATTGTTGCATACCGAGCACTTGTGATGGAGCACTTTTCATATATGTGGAAGTAATCTCTTCAAAAAAAATACGGACCGAGAACGTACGTGCATACTATGTCTCACCGCACAATTACTTTACCTTCGTGAAAAGACTATGGTGTCACATCGTGAGGATTTTCGTCCGCCCAGGAAAAATAGTTCTTGGAGTTTACATTCCCAGTTAAGGAAATATGCGCCTCGTCCTTTTATAATACCCGCAGCGACCTCTAGCTACCTTCATTGCATCTGATGAAAAACCTCGCGATGTCGACACGCTGTTACTCGTCTACAGGTTCCAACATCTGGACGCACTTATCGACAAGGTTTCTAATACACCCAAACTGCAGGCAACATATCTTGCAGTATGCAGTGGACCTGCAGTAATCGTATTATGCACTTCTGCAACAACATCAACAGGAGCCTCTCTTGTATTGTCACTGGTTCTTTAGAATATTTTTCTTCGTAAATGTTTTAAGCCGGCAATTTTTGTCATACGCGTATTGTTTTAAGGCCACTTATGGTTTTCACACCGATCCAACTGCTGACACATGTGCTAGAGAATCTGGATTTCCAATCCAATGCTGTATGGAAAACCTTCAGATTTATCAAGATACCACCCTTTCTTTCAGTTTAATACCGAAAATCTTCAGATTATCTTCAGTCCTAATACTGCCTGTGATCAGAAATGTAAAGAGGAAATCGACTCAATTTAGACAGAAGTTGAAAAGGAGTGATCATTACTTCATCACCCCAATCCCTTCCTCTGAACTTCAAAGTATAACTAACGGACTTAATGCGTCCAAAGCTAGAGGATTTCACTTTATTTCCTACAGAGATCAGAGAACTACTAAAATCTTGTATCGTTTCTGTTACTAAGCAATTTGTTCAATAGATGTCTGAGACTTCACTATTTTCATCAACTATAGAAGCATGCATTATTAGTATTTCATCTCAAGCCAGAGAAAATTCTCTTAATCTTCTGAACTATAAAGCCATCAACCTTCTACCAGATTTAGGAAAGATATTTGAAATGGTCTTACAATGTATTCTAATAGAACATCTGGAAAAGGAGAATCTTCTAAGCAGCCTTAAATGCAATTACAGAAGCCACAGTACAGGATATCAGCTGCTCAATGTCATCGATTATACAGCAGAATGTTTTATCAAAACGATGACTAGTCATGAAAACTAGGAGTCAGCTCCCACTTAAGGTCTTCAAGGAGAATTTTAATCCTTCAAAAAAAAGTCCCATATCTCAGAGACAACCATAAGCGTTGCTATAATCCAATAAATCCTAATTAGTCCTTCTACTCCGAAGTAACTCATCCCTATAATATACACTCAAGAACCAAAACATTATGATCACTTACTCAATACGTTACCTTCGATTTATCCTTGGCCTGCAAAACAGCTGTAACTTGTCTTGACATGGATGCCATAGTTTATTAGTAGATGACTGGAGACAGGTTGTTCCAAATGTCTCAGCGGTCACGCAAAGTCGAGATATTCAGACATGGTGGAGTTTGAACTCTGAACTGTCACTCCATGACATCCCAAATGTGCTCTATCGGTTTAATAAATATCTCTATCAGATCCAGCGAATTAAATGGCCAGGACATTAATCGGAATTTTTTCTTATGCTCCTCGAACCACTCCAACACAGTTCGAGCCTTGGCTCTTAGGGCGTTGTCCTGCTGGAAGATTCCATTTTCAGTTGTGAACACAGACGCCATGTAAGGGTGCAACTGATCTGCATTTATATTCAAATGGGCCGCAGATACCATGGTCTGTTCTACCACAAATATGGGTACCACAGCCGCCCATGAGAACGTCCTCCCCCAATCATAATACTGCCACCATTACCTGTGTATAACCAGTTGCACAGGGGAAACGAAGGTTCACCTGGAAGATGGCGTGCCTTGATATGACCATCGACGTGATGAATGAGAAATCGTGATTCATCCGACCAAGCAACTGTCTTCCACTTATTCATGGTCCAGACTCGATGTTCCCGTGCCCCACTTTAGGCGTAGCTTACAATGACTCTTGGTCAACAGAGGCACACGAATGAGACGTCTGCTGTGCAGTCCCATATCCAACAGTGTCTGCTGAGCCGTGTTTTCCGAAACACTTACACTTGTGACCTGCATTGTATTGGGCTGTCCGCTGAGCCGCTATCTGGCGCTGAATTTGATGTACCAAGCGAACAGTCTCTGATGCCTTTTTTCTTTAACGACGAGCAGACGTCCAACACCTTAACGTCTACTGCTGGTTTCACTGTCATTTGTCCACTTTGCATATATACTAACAACCGCAGATCGTAAACAATCTACCAAACGTGCAGTTTCGGAGATACCGTTCCGAGTCTTCGGGCCATTACAATCTGCCCTCTGTGAAATTTGCTTAGATCAGCAGCCTTTCCCATCACTCTTAAAAATAAGTGCAAGAAGGATTCTTACCTTCTCCAACAGCAGCTAAATACCATTCCCACTTAATCACGTGCCTCCACGTCATCCAGACAATATAATTGGAAAATATGGGGATGGTCATAATGGTTTGGCTCGTCAGTGTATTTCACATGAAAGATGTCTCCCTTCTGCCTCCTCTAGATACCCCATTGATGAAAATTCATACTAATCCATGGTCGAAGGACTGAGTGTTATTCTCTTCTTGCCAGTCACCTTCAAGTGGGAGAGAAAATGTATTTTTACCTTCCGCACTGCATGCTATTATGATGTAACTGTAAATACGTCTAGCTAACAATCCAAAGTTACAGAACTCGAATCTCGGCGAGGACATGGCTGATTTTTCACGTTCTGCTTTTTAAAAAGAATCTAATAACTCTGCAAGCTTTTGCATTCTCAGTCATCAGTTATCCTCAGATTTAACTGCAGTATTAACTACAATCAGAAATATGTAATTTGTTTCTTAAAATTTTATATTCTCTTGTTTCAGTTTCTGATTCGTTAACAGTGTTCTGTTAAAAAATTAGGAATTAATCCCAAACTTAAAGTAGCGAATATAAAAAGCCAAAAAAACAGTAATATAAAAAAATTAATTCGCATTAATTTTCTGAAATACAAGTGAATAATATTTTTAAATATGGTAAACAGATTTTCTCCACACACATACGTGCACGCACACATAAACATACACATATGAAAAGAAAGGGAGAGAGTAGGAAAAGAACAAACTCTACGAAAATCCTACATTATAAATTTTGTTTAGTGCTTTCAAAAATTAATCATTGTTTATAAAAATATTCATACAGTGGCTGAACATTTTCTCTATCAATAACGTTCTTTCTTTTCTTCTTCTTTTCTTTCGTCAGTGGCCACCAGCGGCAAAGCGGTAAAGTTGCTCAACATTGGTAGTTTAGTTCGGGGCTCGAATCTCAAAAAATGACCTGGCTACATGGACGTTTTCGTGGTTTTTTTCAATGTGTAACGTGTATACGAGACAGTTTGCTTTAGAAAGTCCTCCACTAAGGCACAAAAACAATTTCTATAAAATTATATTTACATCCACTCTCAAAGAGTCAAGCGATTACTCCGATGCGATTTCAGTTTCGACAAAAAAAAACTAAGAAGTACTTTTTAAACAATTTAAAATTAAAAAGAATGCAAAATTTCAAAATAAAAATCTAGTTTTCTTAACTGCAGTTTACAGAGAAAATACAACGGTCAATTTAACCTGAAAACTGAAGCGTACTAAATTTGTTTACATAAGAAATTTCGCCAAGTGGCTGAGAGTTTATTAAACAAATTTTGTAGTAAAAAATCAAAAAATCTTAAATTCCACTCAAGCTTACGCTAGAAAGATGAAAAGTTTATCTAAAGATATTTTTAAAAACATTTTCCTTTCAATTTACATCTTCTTTACTGCAAAATTTAGAAGTTTTCTTTTTAAAATTCAAGTTAAAGAATTTTTCCAGGATGTATTATAATCCTTTTCTTCTAATCTATAAATTTAAAGTTTTTTCTCAAATTAAATTTTAAGAAACTTTAGTCTTTAATTTTAAATTTGTCTCAGTCCTTTTTGGAAATTCATTCTTTAATTTAAAACTTATAATACATATATGATATTTATGATGATGATGATAAAAATAATAATATATATTAGTACATTTTTTTATTTAAAAACAAAATTATTCCACGTATTTTCACGTAATATGCGCTGAAATTAATCAGTATGGACAAAACGTAAGAAATTGAGAACCGATTTCAAACCTACAAGAAGTGAAATTCAGTACCATTTAATTTCAAAATACCCTAAAAATATGTAAAATAAAAATTAAAGAAATACGAAATACTAAAACTTCAAAATTACAAAAAGCAGAAAAAATAGAAAAGAAGAGGTATTTATTAAATATGATATAATGTTATATCAAGAGTAGTATACATCAGACTCAATTGCAGTCCCCTTACACTTGAAAACCACTGCTTTTCTGTAATCCAAAATCAGCTGATGAACCATTTCAAAATACCCGATTATAACAATTCACCAAAAAATTTTAAAAATCCTCCCCGACGCAGTGTAAGTAAAAATCGAAGTTCAATAAAGCAACTGAAATTTCTTAGACATTTTAAACTGAAAATGGAACTGAAATGATACAAAACTTACTCATTATTCGCAGAGTCAATTCATTAGAGACATGAACTAATATTTCACGTGAAAAAAACTACACTTTTTCACAAAATGCATGATTAAAATGTGTATTAGGATTTATAAATACAAAACTTCCAAGAAATAAATGCAGAACATTTTGAATCAACTACAAATTACGAAACAGAGATCAGCAGTAAAAGTGTTAGAATCAAAAAAGACGCCTAGGTTTGCCAATTTGGCAAAAATGGCAATGGCAAAGAAGTAATCTCCTAAATGGTAATTTAAATGCTTTTAAAAAATTTTTAAAGGGGAAAAGTAAGAAAAGGCAGAATAGAAAGAAAGTTAGAGAAGTCTTCACGTCCATGGGCTTATCATGGCGACCGAGAATATAGTAGGCCTTTTGTTAATGAAAGTAAAAAAAAAAAAAAAAATTACAGTAAATAAATTGTAAAACTATAAAACTTCTTAAAACAACATTTATCCTTCTCTATTTGAACTTTCAGATAAAAAATTCGTAGTTTTAAAAAATTTTATAGCTTGTAGACAACTCCAGCGCTTTTTAATAGACTAGTAATGAAGTTAATTGGAGTTTCATTTTCTTTTAAAATTTTAGTAAGAATAACAATATCTTGTTCTTGTTCTATATCGGTGCAAACTTTATTAATTATTTTAATTGAACTAAAAACTGTATTTGCTATTACTTTCTTAAATATGTTAGAGTACCAATTTCTAAGTTTCATTGTAGAAATTTAAACTCTCTTCTTTTATCGAATAGTCTTATTTCTTTAAGATTATGAATGCTAAGATCTAGATAACCTATTACTTATTGATTTTTATTGGTTTTATTAAGTTTTAGACAGTTGAGTAGATGTTGCTATTTTCAATAAGCTTATTATTCATGAATGTGACATCAATATATCTGAAATTGTGCTGAAAATTATTGAAATCATTATCAGAATGGTTTTTAAGAAATTGAAATTCTTTAGAAAACAAATATAGGTTATATATATTTGTTTAAGCTGAATAAGAACTTCCCATGAAGGAATCCCATTTGTTTGCAGGTAAAGAAATTTTGAATGTTTTAGGTAGTTATTCAAAAGCGAGAAATATTCTTTCCATTTTTTCAAATCCAGAATATTAAAATTTGGTAGCTCCAGATGGCTTTAATAGATTTCTTTTGGTGAGACAGCCGTGCAGAGATTTTCATAGCAGTTGATATTGTAAACTTTGAGATTTTTAACTTTATCAATAATTTGCAAGTTGTTAATAATCCAACAGTAGTTTTTATCAGCATTTCAAAAACTAAATTACATATTGATTTGAGTAGATTTGTGAAATATTATCAAAATTCTTCTCGGAGTTTCTAGCACTGTTTGCTATAAATCTAAATTTGACAGGATTTTTATAAAATTTTGGTAAAGCCTATAGGTCGGCAAATCTATTGTTTGCAGTAAAAAGAGAAATTTTCTATTTTTTGTGAAAGGTTGTTGATTATTGTCGTTTCTTTATTTTGGAAATACAATATACAGTCGAATTGTACAGTTCAGTTTCAATAAGAAAACTGTACAACTTTTTTCAAAAAATACTGAAATTACTGCTTGCTTCATGAATTTTGGTAACCATAAACTGCTTTTTCAATTGTGAAAACTTCTGAAGTAAATTCTTCCATTTTTTAATATCTTTGCATCCTTTTATGTTTTCAGTTTTTTGGCTTTTATTTATTATTTCATTCTTCAATTCCAAAAAGATGAGAAGGTAAACTTAGTAGAGAACTTACTTTCATAATGAATTTATTAGTATCTGCACTAATACCTTCGATACAATTGAATTTAGAGATTTAGGAACTGGTCTCAATTTCGTTCCTTTTTTCATAAGCTGCTTTACTTCTTGATCGTAAACAATGGCAGGTTTCCTGTAATTATATGCTATGTTGTTCATCCACAGACAGAAGGAATCTCCCTCCTGAATGTCTTCATGATGGGTCTTTTTAGCTTTTTGTTGTGCTTAAAGCAAACAATCATTTTGGACTCAATTGCTGGAAATATTTGTTGAGCTTGTTTAAATATTTTATGTAGGTTGAGATCATCAAAACTTCTATGAAGAACATTGACAGTGCAGAAAATTCTTTTATATTTAGACGAAGCACATTTAAATTTAAATTTGACAAAATCAAATACTAAATCGTTGATAAGGCTATTTCCTGTAAATTTGTGTTTGACGAAACTTTGTATGATAAGTAGGTGCCTGGATTATGAGACTGGGGATTAGGGGACCCAATCGCTAAATCCTGGTGATGGAGAATCATCATCCACCACTTTTTTAGTTCGGGCGCCACTGTAGAGACATTAGGTACTTTTTTAAGTAGGAAAGATGAAAAATGAGCAATGCCCTCGCCGGGACTCGAAACTCTGGAATACGTTGGCCTGTCTGTGTTGGCCATTATACCATGAAGGCACGCTAATAGAGCAGGAGAAATACCTTATAATCTTAGATAATACTTCACGAAAACGTGCCTATCTTAAAGTATGTAGCAGTCGTATGATTTATGCATTCATTTAAACAATACAATAAACACTCATGAAAAAAATGTGAGTGATAGGAACGCCTGACTGCATACTGTGCTTGAAGCCCTACAGACCTAATTGAGCGCTGGCAATTAAGAAATTTGCCAGATAGCAAGATTATTTTTATATAAAAGTAAGTTTCTTTGTGACAGTAGGTTTAGTAAAAAAAAACAAAAACAAAGATACTAAGATTTAATGAAAAAAAGAACAATATTTTAATTTCTGTCGCTGGTCTCAACTTCGTAATTGTATTTTTCTTTCACAAACATTTTTTTAATGTGTTACAGATCTTTGTTTCATCTGTAACCGATTTACAAATTTAATAATTTATTGCTTAGTTTGCTATATTTTATTTATTTGAAAGTTCCTCAAAACAAGGGGTGTCACTGTCCTCTCTGACTTGACTTTATTTTTCCTCATGTTTATTCAAGAATTACAGCTAACGTACTTCAAAGAATGTACTTCAGATGAAAATAAGTTTATTGCCTTCTTTTCTCATCCTTATACACAGAGTTAAATTTCGAGAAAGCTTAGATATTTTCCTCAAAGAAGCTTTCAAAATTAAGCATTGGCACTTTTGTTAGTAGGCAATAAATGTCCTTCCCGATAATATCTGCAAAACAGCAACTCAAGCTTGCTAAATGCTGAAACAATCATTACGGTTAGCCTTTCATTTGAGGCAGGACCGCACCCTCGCCCTGGGAATTGTCGTCACGTTACACCCTTCTTTCACATATTTACGAAAAAAGAAAGAAATTACTACCTGTGTGAAAACTCCACAGGTAACCTTTCTTTGTTATGTTTAAAAAAAATGCCTCTTGAAAATTGCCAATAACAATGCTGGTAACATTCTTTTTTAACAAGTTTTAAATCAAAACATGGGCAAAAAAACTTTACAAATACTTTTTAGTTAGGATCTTATATTAAACTCAGGAATCAGGAAAAGACGCTGGAAAATATCCCATTATATAATGAGCCGAACTTGAGGGAGCCAATGAGCTTTAATATGGCAAAAAGGCTCAACCAAAAAGTACTGAGCTATTTTTTAATTAGTCAAAAAAGTAAAACATATTGGCTCACATTTCTCTAAAGGTTCTATCCATTTCGAGGACGATCAGACATAGGCCTTTCTTTTTCAGAAGCAAATTTTTTGCACAGATGGGTATCTATTATATTAAAATCCGTGCGCGTCTGTGTGTTTGTTTGTTTGTGTGTTTGTAACCTCATCTTCTTCGGAACGGCTGGGTGCAGAGCTTAGCGGAAGGTATCGTTGGATTCGGGAGGTCCGTGGGAGGCCATTTTGACCATTCGCTTAATTCTCCGACTTTAATTAGCCGAGATATTAATTAAAAACTAATTTTTCCCCTTACGTTCTCCCTACATTTGCCATTTTGTTGACTTTCTTTCACCG
>KK114344.1:280195-314490 GCA_000611955.2 Stegodyphus mimosarum | reverse complement strand
CAGCAGGAAAATCGCTGAATACTGGTAGTTAGGTCGAAATTTCGAATCCCGGCGAACGCGTGGGTGTTCACGTGATTTCCTGCATGTGAAGTATATTGGATGCATAAGGGAAACAAGCGGGCGTCCCGGTGAACAAGCGGGCGCAGCCCGCTAACGCGCGGGTTTGCAACATAGAAAACTTAAACACTGGTATTTCTATCCAAATTTCGAATCCCGGGGAACAAGCGGGCGTCCTAGCGAACAAGCGGGCGCAGCCCGCTAAGCTGGTCAACGGCGTGGGTGTTTTCGACATTTTCCGGATGGGGAATGCGTATGCAGTATCTTGTGGATGTATACGAGAATGCGGATGCATACGCTAATAAAGCGAGCGCAGCCCGCTCAACTGGCATGCTTGCTACCTAGAAAATCAAACACTGGTAGTTCTGTCCAACTTTCGAATCCCAAGGAACAAGCGGGTTCAGCCCGCTCAGCTGGCGGGCTTGCCCGCTAGTTAGATATTAAAATTAAGCAGCAACTCCAAATAAACAAATGGTAAAACTCATGTACACAAACTCAGTAATGCATTTCAAATAGGAGGTACAAAAGACATTTGAGGCCTTTGCTTTGGTATAGAGGAGCTATGAAATGCTGAATATGTTCACAAAGTATAAAATAAACGCAGATACAAGCCTTGATATAATAAAGCAAATAGAATCGCAAAATGAATAGAATACACAATTAAGGACATATATACAAAAGAAATAAGGAAGCAAGAAGAATACAAATAAATGCAACAGAAGGTGAAACTTGTTCCTTGCTCTCTTAGCCTCCGACCAGAGCCTCTGCTGCTAGTGCACAGGCGTTTGATACGTTACGAATTTGTTTATGTGGCCCTTGTGAGCGTCTAAATAAGCTTGAAAAGAAACAAACCTTCGAAGGAGCATAATGAACTATCAGGAGAAGCTGCTACGCAAGTGGAAGAAAATACAATCATCTTCATATGAAAATCAGTGGGCGGAGCAAAACGAAAACGAACTTAGCACCGTCTGTTGAAGAAAATAGTAATGAAACTTGAAAAAAAAAAAAAAAAACCTGATGTGTATACCACATGACTTCCTTGTACAGAATATTAAATTCTACGCATTTTTTCTACATTTCATTTAAACTTATTGAATTGAATTAAATTTACTTCGTCGATAGCGCATAAACCATATTAGAATAAATGCACTCTTTAAAATTCGCTATACTTATTTGCCATAATGACACTCTGGCGCTAGGTTCACTTAACAGCGTTACATCTCGTTCATTTTATAACTCAGAATGTCCAAAAATTATATCACCTGAAGAATTATCTAGTCGTTGTCACATGTTCTATTCAAATACTATAATAAATCTAAAAAGATGTATAAAAGAAATTAAACAAACAAAAAAGAAACAGTTTTTCACAGACGATTCAGGCCGCTAACCTAATGCGCATGCGCTACTCGTACACATTCTCCTCTCTCCGAGACAGACTGGCGACAATATTTGCTCCTAATATGAAATACTTATTTCCTCGAATTTCATTAGAGATATATTTCTCATTAAATTAATTCTGTTCTCAGTTCGTGACAAGGCAAAAATACATAAAACCTCAAAATACGTTTCATTAAAAATTTTAAAATATGGAAAAAAACAATTAAAAATTAAAAGAAAATTTTTACAATTAAAATTAGAGTTTCTACGCAAAAACAAGGAATTCGGCCAGCAGGCAACAAGGCAGATTTTTCGGTGCCCCAAAATGAAATTTTGGTACCACTCAGCAAAATGACACTGAAGATGCAGAAACTGAATTCACTATTCTGCTACGTTTCAAATGTAAACAAATATGGCTGTTATGGAAAACAAAAGTTAGGCCTAGTCGCACTTAAACAACTTTTAAATTGTTGATAATTCTTCAACTATTGCATACAGATTAACGGAAGGCATAAAAACCTTAACCGCAAGATAAGAACAACGCAATTCAACCAATTTGAAAGCAAAAAAATTAGCAATTTACTAACATATAAGAATAAAAAAAAAACTGAGCTCTCGAATCAAAACTGAGCCGGCTCCACGAGCTCAGTTTTTTAAGTGGTGTATATATATATATATATAACATAGTGATGCGTATATCTATCTATCTATATATATATATATATATATATATATATATTGTTTCACAAGAAAATTCAAAACCAGCTTTTAAGAAATTTAATGGAAAATGGCACAAAATTTAGACCAGTTCTCAAAATTGGCAAAAATCCCAGTTATAGAAGTTTCGAAAAAAATCTTGATGAGTTCATAGTTAAAACTAGTTACAAATTAAACATTCCAAATTCTGCTTTTATGGCTTGGAAACATGAAGTGTTAGAAGACATGACGCAAAGGATTCGAAGGATTGAATTAACAGCAATTTACCATGGAATTTTCTCAATCCTCTTATACAAGATTTGAAGCAAAAATTCGTAATCACCAAAACTGACAAAGCCAGTAATAATTTCAGCATTATTTGAAAATTTTTTTATGTCTTACTAGTTGAAACTGAACTGAATAATGCCATTACTTACAAAATTACCTATACACAAGAAAATGCCATAGCAAAAAAGCTAAAAGCTATTCATAACAAACTACAAATTACACAACCATCTCGCTACAATACTTTAGCAAATCTTTATGCTCTTCCTAAATTCCATAAGTCACCACTCAAATTTAGATTTATAGCAAATGGTACAAATAATTATAAAGATAATTTGGATTACATATTTGCAATTTAACTTTAAAAAATCTGTATTTTAATTCATCAACTTGTTAACAAGCAGCACAACTATTGTTGGATTATTTATAATAACGCTCCAGTTTTCAACAAATTTAAAAGTTTAGAGATAAAGAACATTTACTGCTATGACTTTGAAAACCTTTATACTTCTCTACCATTAGACGAAATTTATACTAGTTTAATGCAACTCCCACTGCTTTTTCCTGACATACTAAGCATCCACTGAATTGAAAGCTGAAAAATTTACCTGCATTGTGCATTATTTAATAACTACATTAAATTCACTAATAAGATCTTTCAGCGGTTGAAAGGAATTCCAGTGGGAGCAAAAGTTCTACACAATTATGTAACCTATTTCTTTTTGTTAATGAATGTCAGTTCCAACTAAGTTTGAATAAGAAAGAATTAAAGTTATTTGCAAATACATTTAGATACATCGATGATAATGTTACGTTTTTCTCTTCTTACGTACGTTAAAGGGTTTGTGGATTTGGAGTGAATAACGACGACACTCGATGAAATATCGAAACAAACTTTCTTGGCCAGTAGTTTTCAAGAGAGCTCCAAAGTCACGCTTACAGTCTTCGAAGAACTACTATAAACACGCTGAGACAATCAGCGACACAGCCTTCAGGCTATCAGTATAACGGTGAAGCTGGCTTCACAGCAAAGCACCAGAGTACAGTTCCCGACTCTGCTCCGTCGTTCTCGAAACTCCACGTACTCTCGAGACTCTCTACGCTAGAACTCGCGATGCACTCGACGATACGCTAGAGTACAGCTCCCGACTCGGTTCAGTCGTTCCCGGAGCTCAACACACTCTAAGATAAAACTCCACGATGCACTAACTCGCGATAAGCAAAGAGATTCTCTCGATGCCCTCAACGACAACTCGGCATTAGACTACGAGACACTGGCTCGCTGACTCGCACTAACCCGCCGACTCCCTCTCCACGTACCAGCAGGGTTTATATAGCTTTGGGCTTGTCTTCGAGAACGTTCTGGGCTAACCTAGGAAGAATTCGTTCTAGAAGGTTCTCCATGCGGCTATACCATATCGCCAATTTTTTCGCCAAATGGACGATTTATCGCCAAATCTGGCAACCCTAAACCTGCTTTGCGGGGAAACTATCTTACCGCGCCTGGACATTTCGTAACAATATAATTATAACTTTCAATAATCATTCTACTTTTGAACAATTCAAAATTTACCTAGATAGATTAACACTTAATAGAACTAATACGAATCAAAATCATATTGAATACCTTGACCTGCTCATAATTAAACACAGCAAAATTAAATTATATGATAAAAGGAAGATTTCCAGTTTGAAACTATTAAACTGATTAATTGGAACTCTAATATCTCTAAAAAAGTAATAGGTAAACTTTTTATAGCCGAATGATTAGAATAAAAAATATATGTACTGAAATAGAAGATTTAAAGGAAGAAATAATAAAACTTATTAATGTTCAAGTTAAGAACCAAGTCCCAACACAATTTATTAATTTCTATATTAAAAAGGCAGGCATTAACTTTTCTTTTTAATTTTTTGGCTCTTTATGTTATGATAATATTACCTTGAACCTTAACTGGAAGGTAACGGAGGATTTTAAAGAGTTAAGAAATTATTCTTGTAAATATTTATTAATTAAATTGTATAAATTTTTATCTATACTGGATTTTTTTCCTTTTACTAATGAAAGGCCAACTCTTTTCAAAAGTCTCAATTATAGCCCGAATTGAGTGAAGATTTTTATCTATTTTTCTACTTTTTCCTTAACTTTGGCCAGTATTTAGTTAAAGTTTTGATTGAACTAATACAACTTCAGTTTTATTACGCAAAATTCTATTAAATTTTTTTAAATTTTTAATCTAAAATTAAATTTCAATTAAAATTACTTTTTCCTATTAAAATGTTTTTTCGAACTGTTATTTTACTTCAAAAATTTTTTTTTTCAAACATTTTTAAATTTTTAACAGTTTGGAACATCCATTTTCACAAACAGCAGTTTACGATTTTTTTTACCATTTTACACATTTTTACAACGTTTCTAGTTAGCAACATTTTTGCACACAAAACAGAATTTTACATTACTTAAAGTTCACAGAATAGGTTTTCACAATACTCTAGCAGGTAGCAGCTTTACACTCAACTTTACATTATTAGCTCCCTCTATTTTTGCATTTAGCAACAACAGACTACTCAACCTCACTTAGTTTAGCAAATACTAGTCCACTCACAGGAATTCAGATGTGTAGCTCTAGGTAGATTAAATTAGAACTTTCAGTTTACTAGCTTTTTAATATTATTTTTATATTTTGATATGTTATGTATCATTCTGCAGCAGAACTTTTTGCTCCTGATAAAGGGGGACCCGTTTTGCCCTTGAAATCGATTGGAATTTTACAAAATTTACGCCGAATACAAGGTTGTCGATTTGCCTGTTCTATTTTCCACGTCCGCGTGATTCTCTTGCGTCTTAATGAGAAAAAAAAATTTAAGTTCCTGTAAATATTTCCAAATTCTGAATTATGTTTCAAAAATTTTTTAAAAAAAACTGTTAAAAAACGTTGGTTTATAAGGTATTTCTCTCGCCTTCTTCGCATGCCTTCGTGCTTCGTGGTGTAGTGGTCTGCATGCTCGACATGTAACCGAGAGGTCCGTGGTTCGATTCCCGGCGAAGGCGTTGCTCATTTTTCATGTCTGATGCTTCGAAATAGCCTAATGTCTCCACAAGTTATCCAATAGATCGCGCAGACCAAACTCAGTACTTCGAGCAAGACAAACAGTCGTCAGTGTACAACAGTGGGGCAGCAAAAAAAGCTATTTTCATACTTATAAAGCGCCCCTGAAATCATCTTTGAATTTCATCAAGCATGTATGTAACATGTTCGGAAGACAACTAATTTGTTTCCATAACTCTCGCCAGAACTTTCACAAGTTGAATATGTTTGCTCTGTCAATGGACATAGTTATCCAAGAGATGACGCATGCCAATATACTTTTGGTGCGGCTGATTACAAACAAAAAGAAGATGCACAACTACATATTATAGCAGTTCTGCATACAAGATTTCAATGTTCTGATGATACTCGTTTTTGAGTTAAGCGAGTTTTGTACGTACGTACAGACGCCACGAAAAAGTTTCTTCTGAATCCATTTTGAATCAGTTTCATAATTCGTTTGGGGAAAAAGAGACCTTTATTTTGTCCTTACGTATAGATGTCACGCAAAACCATCGTTAAATTACATTCGGTAGTGGTGGAAATATGATACCTGGAATGTTTCGTGATTGCACTAATTTATTTATTTTGTACAAGGAAGTAAAAAGAAACTAGAATTCTGAAAACATTGGAAAGAATTGTATACTAATTTAAACGAGATAAATTTTTTGGATGTGAAAGCCCTTGAAGGAAATACATTTTGCCAACAGAAGAAGCTGCGTGGGTCATTTTCGAAGTACAAAAATCAAAGTTGTCAGTAAGTGACCAACTAAGATTAATTATGAAGGATCTTTTACTGTTTCGTTTCGAATATAGGATTCGTGTTCTCTGATACGAATTCTTAACGTTCTTTTAGTTTAGAAGATATTATTTCTTTCAGCAGAATGATTTTGGAAATCCGTCTACTCCTAAATTAAACATTTTATTTTATCTAAGATGTTCCGGAATAGCCTTTCGCATAAAGAAGTTCTTTACGTACAAGTCTCACAAAAGTCGTAACTTTACGACAAAGTCTGAATATTATAGCGAACTGCAACGTGTATGTCTCTAAACAAGGTCGATTTCAAGTGGCTCACCAACTGATGATTTTGTAGTTCCTCTGGTATCACCATCAAACATATTGAGTTAGAAGATAAAAAGCAACATAAAAATTAAAACGGCGTGACTAATTCTATTCTCAGAATGTACCAGACTTGTACAATGGCAATTGACTATACTTATCTTTAAATGTTCATTTGTTAGTTCGATAGTTGCTGATTTTATTATAATGCTTTTAAAAAAGTTTTCGCACATCATTAATAAAAATGATGTACTTCAATGTTGCAGTTATTCATGAGCTAGACTACGTAACCTAGCAGCGCAGCCAAACAACTAGTCACCCCTAAACATTCAATTGTGTTTTTAATGATTTTTTTAAATGTTAATAAACTCAGGGTTGATGAAATAACTAAGTTCGAAAAAATGTAACCGATAATCTCAAACAATAACTTCAAAAACTGAAATGGGTTGCAATGGCGCCATTTCAACATTTATTAATTATATTGTTGCGTCAGTACGAGTTCGTAATAGATTGAATGCGCGCAAATCCGATGATAGATTAATAAAAACTTATTTAAAAAAAATAAACACTTCAGTGTTCTCGAACTTTCGGCAGAAGTACTCGTACAGAAGTTCATAGAATCACACAGTACAATCAATAGCTACGCATCAAACTACTATGAATTTTGAACCCAATGCAATGCAAAGCAAGAGAAAGCTAACTCGGATATTTCAGTTCACACGGAACTAACAATTCGCAACAGCAATAACTAAACAACTGAAAGCAGATTTTCTCCAATTTCCTCTGATCGCCGCGATTATCGTGCGTTCCGCACGACGTCGACTGTCGCACTCAATTCAGTCCGTCTGATCTGGTGGTATAGATTCAAAAAAATTTCTTGATAAAAAAATAAATAAATAAACCCAACGCGCCAGCCTGTTCCAATTTTGTAAAATGTAAGATATTTACCTTTAAATTTTAACCAACAAATTCAGCTAATTAAAAACAATGTGTTGTCACTGCCGAAAATAAAACACTTTTACTTTCTGCGCCACAGCCTGTTGCCATTCAGTAAGTTAACATTTTATCTGGAAGGTTATTGACTAACAAAGTGATTTAAAAGGAATAAACACAATTCTTGAAATTATTTCTCTACTTTTTAATATGACTGATTTAAATAAAAATGCATTAAAATCACGACATATCTAATCAAATACTCAACATTTTTATGAAATTATACTAACTGGACTCATTAAAATCATAATATACTTCTATCTTTTTATGATACTTATTTTAGGCGGCTGACCGCGCAAGAGGCTAGTTTTGTAAAGAAATAATATAGCAAATATATATATATATATATTTAAAAAAGTGTATCGCAACCGCTAACACTCTGTCGGAAATTATAAAAATATGTTCTTTTTAGATACTTGGGTGTAGCGTAAGTGCGAAGAACGTGATATTTAATAAATAAACACACACAAAATTAATAATAAAAGAACAAAAATAAGTTTTAGAAGTCATCTTAGTAAGAAGACTAAACACTGATATTATTAATTGAGGAAAAACTAAAAAAAAAAAAAAAAAAAAATAAAAATGTACGCCGATATTTAACACTGTATCGAAAATCTAAATATATTCTGCTATGCTGTTTTTGAAAATTTTGTGATTTTGCTGTTGAACTGTATGCGTAAGAGCAAAGAAATCATTGATTAATAGTAACATTAAAAAGACAAAAGAAAAAAGGTGAAAGCTTTCAGATTTTTAACCATCGCCCAAAAGGGTTTATTAAGGTTTTTACGCTCTCGCTGAGCTGGCAGTCTACGAGACTTTTCATACTAACTCATACTAGCTTTCTTTTTTTTTTCCAGTCTTTTCTCAGTTAATCATATCAATGTCCAGTTTCTTATTAAGATAGCTTTACAAAATACTTTTTTTGTTTTTTAGTATTAACATTTTACGTTTTACTTTATTTATTAAACATCACGCTCTTCGCGCTTACGCCCCATAAATTTTTTTAAAAAATCAAAAAATAATAATAATTAATATCCGGTTTTAACAAAAGTTTCCCACCACCGCAAATATCGTCTGCGCAAACAGTTCGCGTTTAATCATATTTCATCAAACGATTTTTGGCATTTGAAAGAAAGAGACTTGCTTTAGAACAACTGGGTTGTGAATTTTTTTTTTTGTAAATATCGTTATCATTAAGTACAAAGTGTCTGAAATAGAACTATCACGCTACAAGATTAGAGCCATGATTTATTTCCAGTTCTGTTGCAAAAAGCCGGTAACAGAATGTCACCAAACCATGTGTACAGCTTATGTACTAATGTTGTATCATATGGCACTGTTACGGTTTGGTACCGAAATTTCAAGAACAAGGGCTATGAAATTTCTGACGTCACCACCGAGATAGTTGTCTATCTCGATGGTGACGGCTCTGGCCGTCATACTGATGCTGATGAGGCCCTCCTGCGAGAACTTATGGAAAAAGATCAGCACGCAACCACTCGAGAGCTTGCAAATGCGTTAAGGATCGTTTCCACTACTGCGGCGTATGCGTTGCGGTGCATATGCGTTTCTCCAATCAGCGAGCGAATTCATTTTGATTGACATCTGGTGTCCGTCGACGGATGATGCAACGAATGAAGTTCAACAATGTTCAGCTTCCATGCGTACGTCTGCGGAAGCGTTGGGGTCACGTGGTAAAAAAGCAGCAATCAGGTGTTGTCACTAAAAATTAATGGCGGCAGAAGTAGCGATGAACACTGGCTCAGGGAAAGAATGTTTTGCTAAAAAATACTTATTTCTGAATTAACATTATAGCGAGAAATCTGCGTACTGAAAAAGACAGTAATCAGCTGAATTTAGTTAAAAATAAGATAAGTGCAACTAGAGTACTAGTTCGTAGAGAGCTATGATTACGGTCAAGGAAATCAGACGCAAAACATATAATGTCCATGAAATAGAAAAATTTGTCCTGAAAATTATTTTCTAGTTCTGCATACACATTTAGCTTTCATGATAATGAACGTCTGACTATATCAAACTGCTATAGCAAATCAGATATGTCATGAAAAGATTTTCTATTTTTTTTTCTTTTGAAACAGGTAAAAACTCAAAACGTTAATTATAAATTAAATTTAATATCATTTTAAATATTCCACTGCATTAAAGAGTATGTTAATTTTATATTTCTCTATTTACAAATATAACATTTTGGCTAACATATATCTGTAAGCACATGGAATATATTTTTAGCAGTTCGTTTAACTTCAATCAGAACGCCGCTTTAAAAAAATAATGCTTTTTGTAAGATATGAAGATATGATTTTTTGAAGATGAAGAATAAACTCCGGTGAATTTTTTAGACGATAGCACACTGAAACAGGACTAAAAAAAATTTAGTTTTATGAATTCATTTACTTGATAATGTATATAAGCCAAAATTCCTTTTTACGTCTGTGTGGTGATAGCGTACTGGTAAAGCCGAGGGTAGCCAACTTTGGCTTTTTGGATCGTGAGTTCGAATCTGATTCTTCTTTTTCCACCCTGTTTGCAACCTTCTTAGCTCCGTATTCCAATTTGATCTTAATTTGTGTTTTTCTCTATTATTGTGTGCATTAAATATAATGTTTTATTCATGCTCTTATTTATTTAAATCTTCCCCTCGGTTTATTTTGAAAGTTATAACATAATACGAATTTAAAATATATTCCCTGTATATACATATATATAAATTTTTTTTCGTTTCATTTTCATGTGAATGTACATACATGTGAGGAGACTTTGGTATGTTTCCAGCTCTAAACTTTCAATACCAATGAACATGAGACAGTATTAATGCCCTGAACATTTTTAATAAAACAATTTTTAAAAAACGTATTATATTAATTGCTTTAAAATTCAGTTCTCTCCAGCTGAAATACAGGTATTAATTAATTAAATATTTCTATTTTATTTACCTTAAGTATGCATACATATATAAAGAGAAAAAAGCTTATTTTTATAACTTCTTCTATAAAAAGCTATGAATTTAAAATTTGTAAATTAAAAATAATATTTTATCGATTATGTATAAAATATAACTGCGCATAGTGCATTTTAAAACAAACGAGATTTCTAATAAATTATCCAGCTATGACACTGAAGAAATTGATGCTAAAATTTTATATACTATCTGTTTTCTCCTCAAATTTGCGCATAGTTTTAAAAAATACTATCTCGCATAGCAGTCAGCGGTATACAAGCATAGCAAATTTTATGTAGATATTGTGAACCTTTCTTTACAGTTGCTCTGTATTTCAAAGGTAGCAGCTTTTTTTAAATGTGTTTAACTCTTTTATTTGTTTTGCAGTAACAGTACATTTTAGTTTTAAATATATATTACTTCGTTAATATTTAAGTCTTCCAGAAACGCAAAGAAATTTTTAAAAATTACTCCAGCTTCTATGCAATTAGAGATGATCATAATATGCATTATAACCTTACTTGTTTAAAAATTGCTAACTTGCTTTACTTTCACACTTCATAAGCAGAACAAAAAATTTTGCAATAACATCGAGTTTAAGTATTTTAAGAGTCCGAACCCCTTAAGTTAAATCAGAGACATCTGGCGACAATGAATGCAGTTGACCACCGAACTTCCGTAAGCGTAAATCCAACGCAATAGTGTAAACGGTTGTCCGTCTGCGTAATGCGTTTCTCCCGATACGAGTTGGTAACATCCTAATGGAAACGTGGCTTTAGACGTTAGGACTATGACCATGTTAGTCGCGCTATGCATTGCATAAACTTGACGTACAAGTTCAGTCTCTAGGTACCTGATGAGCTGACTCAAGCATAAAAGGGCAGACGTGTTTGGCCTGCACTAACCTACTCGAATATCAACGCAAAGACAAAATTCAGGACGCCTATTCTGCGATCACTGGGTACGTCTACTACTTGAGCGAACAATATTGACTCAAAATAATCGGTACTGTTTTGATTTTTGAAGACACTGGATACTAATACCGACTACATCAGTCTTTCTTAGTAGATAGTTTCTTAGTAGTCTTTCTTAGTAGATCAAACTGAAATAGAAAAACTCAGGTATTTAGTAGAAATGATACCCTTTGGTATCAACACCCTCAGGAGGTACTAATAATAAGCATCCCTTCTTCTGAGAGTTTAAAAAATGAGATGAACTTCAGTGTAACTGCAGCAGTAACATGTTAGAAAAGCAATTTCAAGGTAATCTTAAGCAATTAGGCGGTTGAGTTATGGCATGATAAACGAACGCCATGCCGTCATGGCATGTGTGAGCTAGCAATCTAATCAACAAGGCATATGAGAACAGTAAAAAGACGATACCAAGAAGGTAGCTGTGCAATCAAAGTACTAAATGCAAACGCATGAGGTAAATGTAATTTGGTTTATCAGCTTAAGGCAGCAAAACTGCCGTAGTCTTTCAACGTTGAAATCGTTGCTGGAAGTGAGTAGAGTCCTTAATAGAGACAAGCGTCTAGACCCCCAAACCTCACTTTCGCTCATCGCCTGGGTTTCGGAATGACAGAGGGAAAAAGGGAATTTCGTCCAAGCGCTCACAAATAAATGCTCATGTTGGATTTCATCCAAGCGCTCACGTTCGAAGACCGAGTGCTTATGTTGCTAACGAATATGTGTTAGTGGTGCTATATTTACTTAGCTTAGATTTCTTAAAAATAAACTGGCTAATTTTATTCTGTATACTGTGTAAGATTAAATGTGTATAAAATTTTCATTTGTAAATTGTGCAAAAGTTTGTCTGAATGCAAATATTTCGCATATTTATATTATCCAATATGAGCAGGCGATCCCATGCCAGCAGGCTAATTAATTTTGGCTAATTAATTGTTAATTACATTCATTTAAATCTCATCTCTATAATGGGTAAATAAGGGCATTATCAGACTTTGAATGAGGAAAATGAAGAGTTTTGCTTTTCATTAGCAGCTTTGATCTATGAATGTAAAAACCCTTCTTTGTATGAGATTGAAACTTTTTCAAAGCTATACAAGCATTTATTTAATTTAATATTTTTCTTATCTTAAACTTATTATCTTCTAATTCATTCAACTAATTGACGACTTTGTAAATTGGCAAAAATTGTGTGACTAACTTTATGGCTCATAGGTAATGTTCTGTTCTTCAATAAACAGGAAATTGAGTGTGAAAAAAGAATACCCTTTATGGCTGTTATTTACATTTTAAGAGCAGGTAGGTACTGTTCTGTGAAATGACAATTATATAAACCGTGTTATTTAATTCCTGAAACACGTGTGGTACATGCTAGCACGGATCAGCTGCTGTCGTCTTTATGCACAAAAAAAATCAAAAAATTGAAACTGATTGTAAATAAGCAGATTTTTTTTAAAAAAGGATACATAATAGGCTATATTTTAAATTATATTCACATTAATTTCAAACACACGTGATACGCTATAGACTAAAATTCCCTATACTCAAAATCCCTTTTCCCTTCTTCATTTCCCAGAGAAGGGATAAAACCGGTTATGAGCAAAAGTGAGGTTTGGGGTCTAGACTCTTGTTTAATAGAGGAGCTTGGAGGCGTGACCACGTGACGGCGGAGAACCAATCCCGTATGCGTTGATTGCTGTGTTGTGATTTGTTTATAAGTCACGTGAACGTGGTTAGATTTTTCACAAAGTACAAATAATTACAAGTCCAATTACTTGATGATGAAAATACACAAAATATACTTAAATAGATGAAAAACTTGAGTAAATGCGAGTAGATGCGATTAAATGAGTAAATATAGGTAAAATAAAAATGCTCATTTTCTCTATTCGAGAAACAAAGTCCAAGGGACTCTGTATGGAGCAAAGTCTTTAAGAACATAGAAATATTTACATATATATACTACCACCATGCTTCGTTGTGGTGTATGTTCCTTGGCCTTTTAACCACGTTCATTACAGTTGGGTCATAATCAGTGATCTTTTGAATTGTTGCATATTGCGAATTTTTCATGTCTTCGAAGAAATTGATCAGAATTTGATTATGAATGGTCTCTATTTTAAGATCCGGGTGAATTTGGCTGTTTCTTATGTACCAGGGTGCATTCACTATAGTGCGTAAGATTTTATTTTGCAGAACATCGATTTTCATTCTCTCAGTTTTGTTTGCAGCTGCCCAGGCTGGTACAGTGTAAAGTAGGATGGGCCGTATAAGAGCAATGTAGAGGAGCATCCTTTTGATTTTTAGATTCAGTTTAGATTTTTTACCAATTAAAGCATAGATAATCATGAAAGCAGCATTACCTTTATTTAGGAATTCTGAGATGTGATCTTTGAAGTTAAGGTTTTTATCTATGTACACGCCCAGATATTTATAGGAATCCGCAACTGGGATAAGTACGTTATTTAGTTTAATATCGGAGTTTACTCTCATCCTGGTCTTGTAGCGACGATAGAGTACGACACAGCATTTAAATTTATTTTCCAAGTATGGCACCATTTTGCAATTATGTTGACTTGAAGTTGTAGGTTATTTAGTGCCCTTTGAGAATTTCTAGATTCAGTTAAAATTCTGTATCATCAGCATATTTAAGGACAGTGAATTTGAGCTAAGTGGGTGAGGAAGTTCATTTATATATACACCCACGCATATATATATATATATATATATTGAAGTAACTTCGGTCCAAGAACACTTCCTTCAGGGACCCCAGAGTAGATGATTTTCTTTGACGAAAGTGTATCGCCGCATCTAACTTGAAACGTGCGTCTTTTTAAGTAGGAAATTGAGAGTTTTAGGAAGCTGGCAGGAAGCAGGAAATTTGAGAGCTTGTGTATGAGGCCTGCATGCCACACTCGATCGAACGCTTTTTCGAAATCGAGGAAACATGCAGCGACCCCATTCTTTTTATTAAAGGCAAGTACGATGTATTCGACCATATTTAAAATTTGATGCGTTCTGCTGTGCCCCTTTCTAAAACCAAGTTGGAGCTTATCAATCAGGTTTAGACGTTCCAGATGATCTGTCAATCTTTTGCATAAGATCTTTTCAAACAATTTTCCTATAGCCGGAAGTAAACTTATAGGTCTATAACTTGACGCCAGTCGTGGATTTTTGCCTGGTTTTAGGATTGTGATTATTATGCAATGTTTCCATTGTAGCGGGAAATAACACAGTTTAATACATGCGTTAAAAATTTTTGTTAATATGAGTATGCAATTTCTGGATAAATTTTTCAGACCTTCATTACTCATTTGATCGTATTCTTTTGCTTTCTTCAATTTGAGGTCTTTGATGAGATTTCTGACTTCGCTAATTGTCGTGAGAGGGATATACTTAGAGATATTGCAGTTATTAATGCTATTTATGGAATGCTGTATATTTTTTTTCATGTTCAGAATTTTCTAAGTCACTTTTCTTAAAAAATTTTCTAATTCATTTCCTAGAAGTTCGGCAATTTTAGCTTCTGATTGGTAAGTACGTCCCACTTGATCGATGGGATGAAATTGTCGACTATTATTATTTTTAAGTGAGTTTGCAATTTTCTAGACTATGTGGTGCTGTATTTCCATATTTTGTAGCAGATAGTCCCACTTTTCAGAGCGGTAATCTGAAATATCCTTTTTAATTTTTTTATTGAGATAGTTGAGGTGATTCTTAACACGGGGGTTCCTCGTTAACTGCCAATCTTTTCTTGTGCGGTTTCTTAGTTTAATTAGTGCAAGTATTCTACTCAGAAGGATGAGGTAGTTCTTAGCCTTGCAGAACTAAGAGGAATTTTGGATGGCTTGTTGCATGTGACTTGTAAGGATATACACATCTTCTTTGATAGTGGAACAATGAATATATTCTGATCTCGTAGGCAAGTTAGTCAGTTGATTTGCAAATTTATTCCAATCCATTTTGGTAGTGGTGACTAAAACCCATAAAAATCAAAACAGGCGGGGAAATGGTCAGAGGATAAATCCTCTAAAACTTCCAGTTGTGGAGTATTAGAAATATTTTTCATGACCACGATGTCTAAAATTTCTCCGAGTCCATTCGAATAAATTTTTGTGGGGGTTAAAGGAGCAACCACTTTAACGTCATTTTTGATGAAATAATTATCTAAGATGGTCCCATTTCTGTGAAGCCCTCTGGAATTCCATGAGGGGTGTTTGGCGTTCAGATCACCGGCAATAATCGTGGGGTAATTTGTAGAAGTAATTGTATCAAGATCTTGGTCAGTAATAATGCTGGATGGAGGATTATAAATTGCAATAAAAAGGTAGGCTTCATTAAGTCCGCTACAAATAATGGCGGAGGTAAATTCGACGTTGCTGGTATGAGGTAGCTCGTAATTAATAAGTTTGATGTGATTTTTGATCATGAGAGCAGTGCCTCCTCCACTGGTGTGGGTCCGATCTGTACGAATAATAATATACCCTTGTATTTTAAACTTGTCGCATCTTCTGAGATGCCGTCATGGCATGTGTGAGCATTACATCGATTTAATTTTTAGCGAAGAAGTTAGCAATTTCTAGAACTTGTTTCTTGACGATATTGGCGTTGAAGTAGGAGATACGAAGGTAGCTATTTGAAGCTGAGATAATGTCATTAATGTTATTATGAGAACTAAAATTCATAATCAACATTTGTAAAATAATCGAAGGCATTCATGTCGATTTCAAACTTTTCAATTAAAGTTTTAGCTTTTTTGAAGTTCTGGAAGAATTCTTTAAATTTGGTAAATTGTGTTCTAGGCCAATCGAAGAAAGAAGGCTATTCATTCTTCTTGTTTTCTATTGGTTGAGGCCAGGATTTTTTACTTTAGGGAGGGACTTCGCTTTTGGTGCCGTTAATGCCAGGAAAATCATTCTTAGTTATATCAAAGTTAGGAGTAGTATCTTTTTGCTTTAATTCTACCGGTTTCTCTTCTTATGGGTCAGCTTTTTTTACATTTTTAGGGAATTTACTGCATCTTCTGTAGGAAGATACATGATTATCTCCACAAAGGGCACAAAATGGCGGCTTCTCACCCTTTCTAAGAGGGCACTGAAAACTTTCATAAGCTTCTTCACACTTCATCGGGGCTTGTAATGACACAGGTCTCGTGTGTTCCGTACCGCTGGCACTCATGGCATTGCACGGGACCTGGTCGAGCTTTGTAAGTAGCAACACTGATGTCTAGACCTCTCAAGGTTTTTAACATCCCAGATTTTCTTACCCGCTGGAGATCTTTTAGTCTCAACTAAAAAGAGCGGCAAGTTTATGATATTTCCATCAGAAAACCGAGTCATTTGTTTAACTCTGAGAACTGGGATCTGTTGATCTGTGAGTTCCTTTTTAATAAGGTCAATATTTGTGTTCCTGGGAAGTTTCTTTATCAAAACTTTAAGTGGCTTTTCAGAGTTAATCTTGAATGTATGAAATGGCACTCCTTTATCCGAAAACATTTTGGATACTATATGAAAATCGTTCATTTCGAAGAGTCTGATATTAAGGGTATCACCTTTCATGTTGCCCATGACTTTTTGAACTTCGAGCTTTTCAATTTCCTCTTTCAGTTTGTCCCAGTTTGAGGTGAAGTCTTCTAATACTATTGGAGGTATATGCGTAGCTGTCTTTTTAGGGAGAATAAACGGGTTATCTTCGCCATTGTCTTGATCCATGTGATCATCAGATGATAATTCTTGAAATTTATTTTTGTGAACTGGGGAAGTTGCTTCTGTTTGCGAGAGAGTTCTTTTGTGCGTTTTAGTGGGGGTTTTGAAGCCGTCTTCATCAGTAGTAGATTTCTTTTTGCGAGATTTAGTACTGGAGTTTCTTTTAACTGTGTGAATTTCAGCTTTTTGTTTATTACTAGCATTAGGAGATGGCTGCGGTTGAGACGCATTTGTAAAATTTTTATTATTGTTCGAGTTTATTCTAAATTTTTCCTGATCGATTATTATTGAAGTCTTGAAGAATTCCTGAAGATTATTAGTGGATTAGGCCTTCAGCCTCCCGAATTTAGTTTACTACTTCAGTTGTAGGATTTTATGTAATGAGATTAGTATGTCTTTCGACAAAAAGCAGTTTGAATTTTTCTAAGACGGCGAATAAATCATCATCGAGAGAAATATAAAGGTCGTTTAAATAACGCTTTACTAAATCATAAGATTGCTCTATAGTCTTCTGAAAATCGCTATCCTCATCCATGCCTGTTAAATAACACTAAGCCATGACAAGAATGAATATGATCTTACCTTTGTTCAAATAGCACTCAGCCCGAGCAGTCGAAAGGTCTTCTCCAAAGAAAAGCATATCGAGGTAATCCAGAATGAATGCGCTAGGAAAAATCCAACCTGTCCCCAGGAGCTCAGTGGTTGGAATGAAAAAATCGGTATGGACAGCCGTCTTCAACTTATCAGAGAAAGCCATTCTGTGGTCCTCAGTTGATGGGCGTGAGAGTCCATTTGACTTTATTGAAAGGAGACAAAGCGTCAAGGAGCTGTAGACCAATCACAGTACAGACGAGTGACGAAATTTATAGCGCGCGCTGGCTGAAGTTCTAGTAATATTCTGCCATTTATTTCAGTAGCTCACACGCTGCATTTGTAGTTCGAAAAAATGGCACAAAACAGTATTATGACCAAAACGCAGCAGAATATGCTTCTGTGTTATGTGGAGGAAAATCCCGTTTTTTAAGGGAAAAGTTAACACTACGCTATTTAGGGCTATGAAATAAAGAGAGATGTGGAATACTATGAAAGAACGGTAAATAGATAAGAGTGAATGAATTAAGCTTACTTAAAATCTTTTTAGAAATAAAGAACTAATTTCTAAAAATTATTTCTAAAAATTTAGAAATAAATTTTTAGAAATAATGTTGATTTTTAGAAATAAATTTATAATATGATTAATCTGCACTGCAATCTAATTAAAAATTAAGTTGTTTTTTTTAATTTTTTTCCATACTTACATTTAAACTGTGTTTTCACGCAACTTATTTTACAGTTAATATTAGAAAAATATTTCTTTTTATTTTTTTAATTTTAAGTAAGAAATTAGAAAGAAAATATTTCTTTCTTAATGTCTCTTCCTTTCTTTTATTTTCTCTTTCTATGAAAATTATTTCTTTCAGGAAAAGAAATAAAATTCATTCGTTCATTACAGTATGGCCGATTGCTGCTGCGTTCAGCTATGAAACATGCATCAAATGTTTTATTTTAAAAAATTTATACTATAGTTAACATGATAGAAAATGAATTTTTCATATAAAATTATAATAATCTATTTTGTATGTGTGATTAATACATATTGCAATTTTTGTCATACATATATTAGCAAAACTTTTTTTTAATATTACATTGTTGTTATTTTAATTTAATTACTAGGTAGTAATATTATTTTCACAATGAAAGTATTTAAGTAAAAATAAGCAATGTAAGTCTCCTGCAGTTGAAGAAGTTCTTGTCAAACCAGCGTTTTAGCACTTTGACACATTAAATAGAAAACTGTAATAATAATCAGTATGTCTTTTACAATAGAAAAATGAGGACTCTGCTATAAACAGTTTTTTTTTTCGTTTGCAAAGAAAAAATGTTTTTTTAATCCTAATAGATTACAAAAGTACTATTTCGTGAAGAAACCCTCAGTCTTATATCATTATTACTTTATAACATAATACAATAATAATTCTGCTAATAAGCCCACCACCGGCCGAGGGATAGACTATAAACACAGGTAATTCAGTACGAGGTTCGGACCCCGCGAGCCGGCTGACCGCATCGAGGTTTTCGTGGCTTTCCCTATGTGTAACGTGCGTACGAGCCTATTTCCCTCAGAAAGTCCTCCCTTAGAAACCAGTTTTAAATCGTATTTAAATTACACACACGCATAGACTCACACACGCACACACACACAAAAAATCTGAAAAAAATTTGTATTACGCCCAAAACGGCGTTTTTTTAATGTTTTGCGTGTTACCTTTATTTATTAAATATCATGTTCTTCGTACTTAAACCATAAAATTCAATTTAACAGCAATATCATATAATTTAAATGGAGCTATCTTTAGATATTCCGATACACAATCTCAAGCGCTAGAGATGAAAATGTTTTTCCCCCTTTTTCATACAGTGCTGCCATTGCTCTCTTTGAAATCGTTAAGTTTCTTAATTAAAAACTCACAAATGCTTTACAAAATATGAAATAGATAATAAAACAAATTCTCAGTTCCAAATATGGGCTTCTAGACGCTTATATTCGGGTTAGATTATGTTATTCAAAATTTGATGGTTCTAGGTACCATTATTTTATCACAATGCGAGAAACATTCATAAACTTATGCAGCTTCTTCATTGTGTAATTTTTTTTAATATAATACAGTGTGATAATGTTTGGTGGCAATAAATTAAAAAGTGAAACGCCACAAAATGCAAAAACGAAATTAATAGCTTTCTGGGCTAAGGCACTTTGGGTTAAAATTATTTTTAAAATTAATATTGTAAAACTCTATTTCATAGTTTTATATTTTTTTGTTTCACTTTTATTATAGAGTAGTGTGAATTTCGCGTAATAATGAACGACATTCCTTATTGTGTTCAGAATATTGTTCATAAGGTATTCGAAGGTTTGTAAGGTTCGTAAGGTATATTTCAAAATAAACTTAATTCTTGCTGAAGAAAGTGTGTGCTAGCTAAATACTTATTATCTTCTACATTTTTCAACTATATTATTACAATATATATCTATAATTTCTGGAAAAGTATAAGTAACCTTTCTTGCAGTAGAAATTGCGTTCTTGTTTTTTGCATGTGGCTCCAAATACTCTCTCAGTTCATCTCAAATTAAAATGACTATTAAGTTTGGCAGTCTGAAATATGCGATGAAAACATTTTCTGGCAGAGCAAAAGCACCAATATATTTTCTACAAATTCGCCAATTCAGAGATCTACTACCGTACTCTTCGTTTAAATGCGAAAAAATTAGCGGCGAAAACTCATACAAAGCCATTGTCTACTTAGGACGGCAACTGCACAAGCCTATTGAGGATGGGGCAACACTTTTCCCGGCGCTTCCGACAACTTCCGTACTCAGAGAATATGGGATGTCGATCAGACCTGTTCTTCACTAGGAGCGACACCTGGCGGGCCACAAACTGCTGCCGACTCTCGGAGTCAGGTTCAAGATAAGTGACTTGCTTAGCCAGGACAGAATAGCTTCATACAATTTTAAGATTCCTGTGATATTCCTTTTCCTTGAAAACATGACATATGTAGTTTTGTCTAGATTGGCTTGTATTTTCTATTTTATGAGCCAGGTTTCCAATGAATGGAAGTGGTCTTGAAGGTGTTGAATTACTGAACTGAGAAATACATTTTGAGCAAAGATCGCTGTGTCGTCAGAGTACATTGTTATTGTAATACTGGGTGTGCACAGAATGTCGTTGGCATAAATGTTAAAAAGCGTTGGGCCAAATAATGGCCCTTGTAGGACACCAGCTAATGTAGCTCGGCGACTTAAGTAGGCGTTAGAGATGCGAATGGCGAAGTGTCTACCTGTCAGGTATATGACTTAATAATATGTGTGACTTAACATGGAAAATACAGCTTGTGTATTCTGTAAATGAGTGCTTCCAACCAAATGCAATCGAAAGCCTTGGCTGTGTCTAGAAATAGTCCACCGGTGAATTTATTCGTCTGGAATCCCTCCGCAATATGTTCTACTACTCTATACACTTGATATGAAGTACACAACTTACTACAAAATCCAAATTGCTGGGGTATCAGAATGTTGTTCTTGTCCAGATGACCTCGCACCCTAGTTAAGATAACTGCTTCCGTTAACTTGCTTAGGCAGGAGAGCAAACTAATAGGCCTTTAGGTGTCAGCCGAGCTAGCTGGTTTATTCGGTTTTAATATAGGAGTAATGGATGTGGGCTTCCAGGCATCAGGAAAGTACTGCCATGGGATTATGTGGAAACATCTTAATCCTCTTGTTCGTCACAAAGTCGAATCCATGGTTCTTCTTATTCTGTAAATTTTTAACATAACCAGCAACTTCCAACTGGTACAATATTGTTTGTGAGTGGTACAACTGGCACAATGTTGTTTGTGAGTGGGTTTGATATGTAATGTGGAAGTCAGAGATTTCTTCAGTTGTGTCATGAATGTTTGCGCAAAACTGAGATTCCAGATGCGATGCTAACAGTTCTGCTTTCTCAGCTTCAGTGTAGTGGATCCTATAAGGGGCTTTAGGAGGCGGAATGTTATTGTAGCATTTTTAAACCTAGAAACAGCTCTCCAAATGGAATTATCATTTGTCGAAAGTGAGTTTAGATATGCAGTCCAGACGTGTTGTGCTTGGGTATGAGTAAGAAACCTGACAGCATCGCTCAGGCGATTTAATTTTTGCTTGGCATGCAGGTGCCTAATCCTTTGAAAGTTCCGTCTAGCAGCATTCGTCTTTTTTATAAGTTCCCTGAGCTCAGTACTGCTCTTCTGCTTCATGTTCTATCTTACTAGCACTTACAAATTAATCAGTAGTCATTAATCAAAATATCGATGTCATTCTCCTCATGTATTGTTGGTATAGTATAATGAATATTGTTTTGGGCTTCCGCGTACATATGCCAGTCAGTGGCGAAGGCCTTTTTATCTGGTGTAATATGGTGACTAAAGCCCAGCAACATACTGTGAGGGTTGTGGTCCAGATCCTGCCAGCATCAGAAATGTCCCTTCTGTTCCACAAGTTCCTTTTCTTTTTCTTTCTTGTCAAATCAGTTCTAGGGTTACCACTTTTTAAGCCAGGGCAATAACTTCTCAGTTCTACAAATTTAAGAAATAACGATGACTTTCACCGTAGCCCTTTTATGAAATATTTTGTTGAATCTACGCTGAAAAAAAGCAAAGCCGTGCATTAAATGTTAATATTTTAACAAACTATTTTTTAAAAATTAGAATTTAAAAAACATTTTTCTTTTGCGGAACCGTAAATGTCCGAATATTTGCCACATAGTTTTCCATCCACAAAATAAAGGTAGCTACCATGAAATCCTGAAGGTTAACGGGAATTGCGCCAAAGTTATGCCAATCGTTCCTGCGAAGTTCTGATGAACGTGACGCTTCTCCATTTAAGTAATTGTCAGTATTCGACTGGCTTCATTTTTCCATTTCGTAAAAAGGCCTTCGTAGATTTCCACTATTTTGTAAGCCAGTCCGATTTTACTGGAAGCTCTGTTTAGACCGCTATACGTAAAAACTTCCTTCGATTAATTGTTACAAACTGTTTTTGCTTTATCAGCCATATTCATCCGTGTTGCACCATTGTTATATATCTGCTTTCAGATATTAAAGCACCATCAGTAGCGTAGCTACGGTGGGGCAAAGGGGGACATCTGTCCCGGGCGCAGCATTCAGGGGCGCCAAACTGACGTTACGAAATTTTAGAATGAAATGTTTTCCATTCTTCGCACATAGAAAGGGGAGCAAAATCTTCAGTTGTCCCCGGGTGCTGAAACCTCTAGCTACGCTTTTGAGTACCATGATGAATCCATTAATGCATATATTTTTTGATGGTAAGATCGAATAACTTTAAAAATAATGCTTGCTTTTCTGTGGAAGATAATTCCTAAATTTTAATCAATTTTCTACATGCAATAAAAATACAACAATAGCAATGAATTTATGCCCTTGCTTGTAAAACAAAAGGTGTCGTACCAAGAATCACTAGGGTTTACATTAAAAGAAGACGCAGATGTTCCGAGTCTTTTATTACATCACGCTAATTCATAACTCTCTAAATCAAGCTGTTTGGCGCCATTTTGATGATCGAACGTATAATATGTGTCAGTCAGTCAGTGATTTTATAGCCGAATTATTGCAAATAATGCAACTTTACCGGCTCAATGACAAAATTTGCCTAAAAAGGCCACAAGGCGTTGAAAGTCCAGACAAATAAAAAATAAAAGAGTAAAGGTCAAAAGGGAAGCCACAAGTGGCAAATACAAGACGACTGAAAAGATATACAATGCATAATAAATATAAAATATACAAGTTTAAATACGATACAGTATCATGAGTTACAAAACAGTTAATGTAAATTGAAAAGTATAAGTAAGGTAGGCACCAAACATGTACAGGATATTAAACATTGTGTGAACGGAAACCAGTCATGAATTTTTATTACGTGGGGAAGTTAGCACTCCGCGTGAGGAATGCTGCAAGTGCACGAAGGTCAACGTCCTCTTCAAGGATGATGTAATCAAACGTGTTGAAGTGCTTCAGTCGGTCACAATTTATGGCTTTATCGAAGAAATTTTTGTTCAATTTGTGCAGATATTTTTCCATAGTTTCAATTTGTAGATCCTTATGTAGCATATCGTTAGAAACATAAAAGTGAACTCCGGTAATTAATCTTAAGAATCTATTTTGAATAATTTGAAGAATTTTAATATCCTTTGCCTTATAGGCTGCCCATGCGGGTGAAGCGTATGTCATAATTGGACGAATAATAGCAGTGTATATGTGACGTTTTTTATAAAGGTCTAGTCTTGAATATTTTCCAAGTAAGGGAGTGAGGCTGTTAATTACTCCTATGGTCTTCTGTTTAATTTTTGCAATATGATCATTCCACTTAAAGGAGGTGTTCAGCACGATACCAAGGTACTTGGCTTTGGTGACAAGTGGTATTTTTTCATTAAATAATTTCAATTCACCATAGAATCCTTTGCGTGCATATCTTCTCCGGATGAGTAAAAGTTGAGACTTTGATGCATTAATAGCAATACGCCACTTGGTGCACCACGATTCAATGGAAGGCATAAATTTTTGAAGTTTTAATACTGCATGTTCAGCCCTAATGGATCTGACAGCCACTGCAGTATCGTCCGCATAGCAGCCGATAAAGCAGCCGCTAATCAGATCCAGGGGCGGAAAATCTGACACATAAAAGAGATAAAGAAGGGGTCCTAAAATAGAACCTTGTGGAACAGAAGCTTTAATATTCCTGAGACTTGAGTGTTCATTTTCTATGGAAACAAAAAATTTTCTATTTGTAAGAAAGGAGTATAGTAACTTGATCATTTCCGGTTCAATGTTTAAGGAGATAAGCTTGTAGATGAGCCCCTCATGCCAGACGCGGTCGAAGGCTTTCGCCACGTCTAGCATGAGTAAGGCTACACAAGATTTGTTATGCAGAGCATTTCCAATAAATTCAGTTAGCCGAACGAGCTGTTTAACAGTTGAAAGGTTTTTCTGAAATCCAAATTGTTCCTTGGGTAAAAGATCGAAATAAGTTTGAAGTCTGTTCATAATAATTCGCTCGTAAATTTTGCCTAGACCAGGCAAAAGGCTGATAGGTCGGTAACCTTCTGGCTTCATATGATCTTTGCCAGGTTTAGGAATCAGGATAATTTTGGCTTTTTTCCAGCAAACGGGAAAATATAAATTTGTAAGGCATGCGTTTATGATATTTACAAATCTGCATAGAACATTAGTAGGGAGATGTTTGATTGCAATGTTTGTAAGCTTGTCGTGCCCTGGGGCTTTTTGATTCTTGAGCTTCTTGATAATATAAATAACTTCTTGAGGTGTTGCAAATTTAGGGCATCTATGTACTGCAGGTGCATTAATCCAGTCAGAGATATAATGGTTGACATAATTAGTGAATTCTGGGTCATTTGGTGACTCATTAGGCGAAAACTGAATTTCGAGATGATCAGCATGGACCTCAGCTTTTTCTAAGTTAGTGAGAGCAATTCTTTGTTCCCCATAAATGGGTTTATTTATCGTAGGTTTATTTTTCAGGCGCTTAGTAAAATTCCAGAAGGAGTTGTCAGGCGCGTTGAAATTAAGTATTTTTTCATCCCAGATTTCCTTGCGATGATCTGCAATTTCCTTTTTAATTTCACGATTAAGTTTATTAAGTTGTCTTTTTAATCCAGGGTCCCATGATAAATTCCATCGTTTTCGTAGTTTATTTCTGGTTTTCATTTTTTCTCGAATGCTTGTTGGTAATTTTCCAGTAAATCTATCCGCCGGGACGCTATGCGTTGCATTATCATACGCATGCATAATAGTATCTGTGAGCATGTTGATAGCTCTATCAATGTCGGTGTTATTCTTCAAGGGAAGGAAGGGCGGGTTGTAATTGTATAGAATTTCAGTAAATTTGATCCAATTAGTAATCTTTTTTAAGCAGGGTTTTTCAGTTTTGGAGATTCCAAGAGTGCCAATAACCGGAACGTGATCAGATGTCAAGTCAACTTTAACTTCTAAGCACATAGGAATCGGTATGGTTGTAAGTACAATATCCAAAATATCTCCTTTGCGTGGGTTTGAGGGAAGATAGGTGAAGTCAGTTGGAGCATAGAAGTAGATAGGATGATTTAATATAAATTCAAGCAGTTTTTTACCATTATTATTGGTGCGTCGACAGTTCCATTCTTGATTTTTTGAATTTAAGTCCCCAGCTAAAATTACTGGTTTATTAGCAGGTAATAGGTTCTAAAAGTATCATAGGATCTAAGATGTTGGATGGTGGAAGATACATGCAAGAGAAGTAAATAATTCCGTAAACGGGAAGGTAGACAGAAGCAGTGACAATTTCGTGTCCATTCCTACGTATCGTAGAGATTTGGCAGGATTGAAGAGTGGCCTTTACATAAATTGCAGCACCTATAATATGTGAGTACCGCTAAGGTAAATATATACTGTGTAAAGCAAGCCATGTACATGAGATACAATCGGAGTACCTCAGAGATCACGTGACTTATGTATAGCTAATGTAAGGAAATAAACAAAGTCCTCTTCTTCTTCTTCTTTTGAAGAGTGCATCTCATTTCGTTTTGCATAGACTATTAAACTTCTCTGGTTGAAGAAGTGTAGTATCCTTGTCGAATTTTGAGCCACGAGAATTCCAAATTGGATGTCAAAAAGATTTTTTCATTTTTCTTGTTGAAATTTTAAAAAAGTTTAAAAAAACTATTCACTACAACAGATAAGATCAATCGTTTCTTTTCCTCCATGCTTTTGCTAAATTTCGGGCAAAGTTCTTAATGTTAGACACTAAACTCCTACAATGAAATTAATTAATTTCACTGCTCCAAGGATCATCATTATAGTATGATATTTTAACGGTTTTGTATGAGGATAACTGCATGAGAATACGCGGTTCGAAGATAGACTACAACTTTAATTCTCCATATCTCGTACCTTGCAAGCCGGTGAGAGCGAGGAGGTTTTACCGGTGTTGGTGATATTTGTGTAAAAGACTAATTCTTCTTAGTAATTATGGCTGATCAACGTAAGTGTTTTTTTAAAACATTATGTGTTATTTTAATGAAATTTTTTAGTGTTAATATACAGTAATTTTGCATGATATGTCAGTTTTCATTTGGCGTTCATTGTTAGCGCCATTTTGCTCATTTCGAAAAGAAGCCATTTTAAGATTGTACAGGATTGCTGTTATAAAAAAGAAAATAGATGCTGTATTTACTCATTTCTTCTACAGCGGTTATATTTTTTCGCAGGCTGTGAAAAGGTGAAGCTGTTTCGTTTATTTTTAAAGTGAAATTTAATATAGTGCTAGAAAAATGGTAAATTTCTTAGTGGTACTTTTTTTCTTGACATAATAATCTTTCATTATTTCGTTCTTTACTAAAATTTTGTTCTAAATCTGGTGTTGCTTAGGTTTTTGTTGAAGATTTGTATAAGTCTTTGATATCTACTTCGCATTAAAAGATTTTTTTAAATTCATAACTGCAGTATTGTGACAAATCAGTTTCAGATGCATTGTAATTAATGTTGTGTACATCTGTTGAGGAAAGCATTAAAATATCACCGCTGTATTTTCTCGAAATTTATGAAAAATGTTCCTGACATTTCAGAAGTTATTGTCCCCGTCTCGTGTTTCTTTTTGGTTGCAGGATAACAGAAGTTACGATCTAAGGTGTTTTTTACTCCATCTTGAAACTTAATTTTTAAATAACTTATGTATTGAAAATAGAATTAGTTTACAAAGTGCGCAATTGTGTTTAAAGAAGCCAGTCGGTTAATCTATACCTACAGTTTGTGTAATATGGTGTTTAAGGAATTATATTAGGTTGTGACCACGTTATAAAGTTCATTTCTATATTTTCAATGCAAGTGAAATTAATAAATAGTAAAATTATCCTGTGTGTGTTAAACCTACATTTGCATTGTCATTTTGCAAGTCGTCGGTTGAGATACCAGCATCATTTTTCCCATTTTGGTTCTGCACATTTTTAATGTTGGTGAAGAAAGAAAAATAGTAGTGCAACATTCTTAGATAATCTAAGTCCAGTTTTTCATTTCCAAAAATTTATATTTCAAAGTAGTGTTGTATAATTTAATAGTCATAATCTGTATACCAAACTGTTTGCTTCACCTTAAATTTCTGTATAAAATTTATCTGTTTGATAATGAATGGATGAGTAACCCCCCAAAAAAGTGGAAGAATTTTACTCTTTAGTTTGTGTTCCACATGATCTTTGGCTGATGATATATGACTATGGAAAGTTAGTTTCTTGTGTTCTTTAGCAAGTATGTTATGTGCAATCTTTTTATGTTGCATTTGCTAGTGGAAAGCGGCTATGTTCATATATGATTGGAATGCAGGATATGCAAATTTTTCCATTTAAGACAAAAATTAAGTATTCAGTATGCTAGCAATATGTGAAATTGCCATTTGTGTATTTGATTTCACTAAATTAGATTATGTGCAATTTAAAATGAAGTAAATTAATGAAATTACCGAGGGTATTGAAAGCTGTTGTACTTGTTGAAATGTTTGGTCCATATAGTTTTTAAAATTGTTGGTTTATAACAGAACTTTTCGGTTTCTGGAAGCATGTCATTAACCATTTTAAGTGCAGTAGGCTCCCGATTAAAATGTAAGGTAGTTAAACTCTGACGAAAAAAAGGTTGAAAAACAAAAGTTCAGTAAGGATTTTTCACCAGCCTGCTCCATATATGACAGTAGTTCCAATCTTTTAATCTGTATTTTATAATATGTGTATTATGGAATCAACAATAGTGAACATATTCTTGCTGAAAAGAGTAGGCAAAAAATTTTTATTTTATCGCAAAATTAAGAAATTATAATAAGCAATAAATAGAAAAACATTTATTCATATCAAAGATAACAGTAACAAAGTGCAGTGCAAAAACGAAGATAAAATTGTGATCGTCTGAACCATGAACGTAACTACCTACCTATTAATAATAGGAAAAAAAATCTGTTAAAACGATTTTGACTATGTGGTTTATATTCTTACAGTAAATTTTTATTTTGTTATTAATAGAAGAAAATCATATTTATTTATATCTAAAGTAAACATACAAGGAAGATAAAACTCAAAATGGCACTTTCGTTTCAACCATCTCATATAATGTACGAGAATTACGGCTAATCTACGGCAGAGTAAGTTTGTGCCAAACTATTTCGGGATTTTGGGGGGGGGCATGAGAGCTCTTAAGATGCGATTTTTAAACGGAAACAGAATAGTAAGTTTTGCAGTAGTGAAACACTGGGTAAAATCCTAGGAGAGCCCATACCCTTGGTGCCAACCAAAATCACTCGCACGAAAGGTGGGGGGAGGAATGCAGAATTACCCACCTCTTGGCGTGTTCTTAAGAATTGCACAAACTTGGTATCCATGTACACATCGACCTATTTTCACTTTAAAAAAAATCCCAGAATTGCACAAACTCGGCACTGCGTACTCCCTTGACTTTGTCCATGTACACATAAATCTATTTTCACTTAAAAAGTCAAAAGAAATTGACAAAAATCCAAATTCTTCTTACTTTTGTAAAAAGCGCCAAACAAAATGCTCCAAATGAGGGGATTCTGCTAGGATGCGACAAAACACTGTTATTTTATGTAAACAGAATAGTAAAATTAGGTGATAAAATACAAGATGGCTAAAACAAAGTCCATCAGCTTTAAATGTGAAAACATAGTCCTATCTATGTAATTCCTGATAAAATAGTATAATGAATAATAAAATATTGTATAATACTTTCGTTGGACTTCAAAATTGTCAACCAAGTAAATGTATTCAAATTCACTAACAAAAGTGAAAGAGAAAATGGATGCATCATAAACTCGCTAAAATATGTAAGTTACTATGGTCATGGAATTCTAAACACTAAACTTTCGTTCAAAACATTAAACATTCCTCATCTTTTGATTGCCACATGCAACAACAAAACTAAAAAAAAAACTGACTAAAACATTAACTAAAATTAAATGAAAACATTCGTAAATTATAAACTTCATGTCTTTTGAAATCCAGCATTCTCCCACCACTGACAGCTTAACTTCCTACAAATAATAAAAAGTAAGACTTTTAAAAACAGTGTTTCAAAATTAAATTTAAAAAAAAAGGAACCTTCTGGTTACATTAAACTCACACTCATCACCAAAATAAAGCTCTAGATTTGCCACAGTAAAATATACACCTGGAAACCAGAATGAAATCAAAATCATGCCAAGTTTTGTGCTCATCCCAATTATGGAAGGTTAACCAGAATTATCATTACCATGTGCTTAACCACATACAATCTAACAAGAATTATTTTGATTGTGATTTGTGCAATTTGTATTAAAATCTATATTAATTCAGAAAGTTTAAGAGGTCTATGAAAAAGTGATAAGGAATCTTACCTATTCCAGTTATACATCTGATGACTGACAGGTAAAACAGTCTTAAATTGGTTTTAGAAATTCTGAAATGATCACTAGATTAGAAATTCATGTTTTCTCTGTCAAATGTACTTGGCCAGGTATGAATTAAATTCATCTTTTACCTGCCAAGTACTCTCCAGACATTTTATGGCATTCCATGTGTCCTTGATAGAGTTTATATGACAGAGAGTTGTCAATTCTCCCGCCAGCCTGATTTTTAACATATTTCTCTATATAATCTCAGTAAACTACATTTTAAATCAAACAGTGCAATAACGTAAGAAAGAAAATTCAGCTTAGTACTACACAAAGGAAATATCCAGTTACTGTATTTAGAAATTTCTGTGTTTTCAGTTAAACAAAATTCCTTAACAGCATCCAAAAACTTCCTAAAATTATCTGAACTATAATTTGTATACTGATTTCGCCACAAAAATTCACAAAAATAAGAGTTAAAAATATCCTCCAACGTTCAACCATACCCATTTCCTTGCTTCAAACAAGGACACTTTTAATGGCTATTAAGTAAACCTTCACACCAGTCAATTAATGCTTTTTTCCCGTCTGTTCCGAATTCACAGAAATCCATACTAATCTTACCACATTCAGCCATTTTACCGTGTAAACTACAAAATAACATTCCGTAACGACAAGCCCTTACAAGTCTTTTCCCAACATTCAAATTCAACGCAATCACACAGCCAATTACCTCATAATAGGGTTTCCATAACCTTCATTTACTCAGGTTGCCATAAATGAAATAACTTAGTGATAATCCAAGAGCATCCTTAAATATTGCTTTGTCTTTCTTTCCATTTATCCTGCAATATCCTCTATCATTCATATGCTGACACCTGGGAAACTGAGATAAAAATTTGTTAAAATGGTATAATTTTTAATATTTTATATCGGTCATTAGTGACTGAAAAAAGTATAGGGTGACTGACATTGTGCTTAAAAATTTTAAATTATGTTGGTATACTTGAGTTTATTTTCTTTGTAGTTTTATTTTTTATTGCACTGGAATTGCATGTTTTAATAATTTGCATGTTTTATTTTTCAGAATATTCACAGTACCCTGCAGGCCAGACTGGGTAAGTCGTTGCTTGATTAAAGTCTTAATTTTGTATAGCATAATAAATATTTTAAGTCTGTTTTTAATAAACATAATTTGAATTTCGTGTACTTTTTCTGTAGGTATTCATATGGCGGTTACGGAGGAGATTCATCATATTCTCAAAGTGGTTATGGTGGAACAAGTAGTGGCGCATATACAGTAAGTTTATCTTAAGTAATGTTATAAGTATGTAAATTTCTCTCAAGAACACAGTAGAAATAATGGCTCAAATGCGCTTTAGCCCACTGCTTGGCCGCGATTGTTTTTGAATGAGCAATAAACGCGCCAACATGGGTAACTCCGTATATCCGCGAACATGGCTGACTGGGTATTTTGAAGCTATGGAAACATGTAGTTTTCGCGCATGCGTATTTCCTATTTTATAAAGAACGGTTTTATTGGTAATGTCTGGAAATGTGAGATGACGTAGCGGTTTATTCGAAATTCTTACGTGTTAATTTAAGTAGTTATTTCAGTTGTCGTTGTATTCTTTGAATGCGGTGTTGTTCTGTTGAGTGTTTGCTATTTTCGTACGTATATTTCGCTAAATACCAAGTCGCTATGGATTTAGCTGTGATGCTGAGAGAGGTAAGTGAATGTACATGTACATTTATTACTTTATTGGAAGTACAAGGGAAACGTGATTGATTGGTGTATGAAAGCTGGTTATTTTGTTGATTTGTGCACATTGCCTACATTGTGCAATTCGCTGATGTTTTTTTTAAGTTAAAACGGAACGCTGTGCACATGGCATTTTCTTGTAATCTATTTTCGTTATTCTAGCTTATTTTGTTTATTTGTGTACGTTGCCTACATTGTGCAATTCTCAGATGTTTTTTTTAAGTTAAAACGGAACGGTGTGTAATGGTATCGTTTGTAATTTTAATGCCCTTTTAAAAAAAATTCTTTCTGGAATGCCATTTTGGTTACGTTTTCGCGGAGCGTGTCGGGAAGGTTATGTAACGGCATAAAATGTGTAAGTATTACAACATAAAATGTAAATAATTAATTTAAAGGTAACTGACAAATATTTTAATGATCGTAATGTTCGTTTTGCATATTATTTTATTATATTTTTGTGGCAACAGTTTCCATACTAATTTATGGTTTAGAATTCTACGTTTTGTTTACAATAGGTTTTCCCGGAGCGTGTCGGGAAGGTTGCAATTAATTGCAAAGACGTTTCGCAGAAACGCGCCGAATTGGCGATTTTCAAAACATCGCCAAGCAGTGGGCTAAAGCGCATTTTCACCGAAATAATTTTATCTTTGCTCGTAAACGCATTTTCCTTTCTGCTGTTATTTGAAATGTAAATTAATTACAATAATAAATAACTTTTCCATGAAGTGATAGCTTAAAAAAATCTCGTAAATATTTTGAATGTTATTTTACGCTGTTCTTAACAGGACATTTTTTATAATCTTCAAATAAAGAAACGTAACTCTGGGAATCACAGCTGAGGTTAATGAAATTATCTTTATGAATCACTTGGATGCGAGCAGGCCTGAAGTTATGTATTTCTGTTGATCCTAACTTCTCTTCTTTGGTACCTCCCTAAATTCAAAAAATGTTGCTAGTTGCTGCTTCGCTAAATTCTAAAAATTTGTTGACGACACCAGTGGTTACAAGCTTAGCAGCATCGAGATAGTTTTATGCATAGCTGCCGATTCTTATGGTTTTAACATGAGGCTCGCACTTTTTGGAGGAAATTGCTTCCTAGTAATAAATGAAACTTAAATTATGCTAATTCTATTTTCTTACCCCTAATGAATTTTAGCATATTTTTTCTTAGTAAAATATATTTGATCTGAATTTTCTTAATCTACTGTAAACATTTGTAGGAAGTTTTAAGAACTCATTCTGTGTTAACTGGTTAATGTTTGAATTCAATTGTGTTTTAAATCAACATGTGAAGCACTGTTAAGTTGAAACGCACAGTAATATGTTGATTATTGTTTTTATTTTTATCATCATTAAAAGTAATTCAAAAGCTCTCCTTGACAGGATTTTCTCAGTATAAAAGTGTAAGAAAATTACTGAATGAAATTATGAAAAAAATAACATTTAGAGCATCTAATTCGTTCTGTTTTATGGTAGAACCATATTATAAATAGTTCTATAAAATAATTAGTCTATTTGAGTTCGGGAGTATAATGCGATTCAAAAACCTTTTGGAAATTGCTGCTTTATTTTAACATTGGTAGCTATGTTGTATGTCTTTGTCACTTAACCTTTCGACATGCTTTATGATACTGTTACGAATTTCACATTTATTTGGCTATTTATTTAGAATTGTAATTAGATTTGCTTCATGTTGCCTTAGCAACGCAGACGATTTTTGAAGAGAAAGCTACGTCGAAAAAAAATAACAATAAAAATAAAAGAGCGCGTGCATTTAATGCTTAATAAATAAATATCTCGTAATTACTGTTGCCATCCAGAAAAATCGTGATTGTTCTACTGATAATTAAAAAGCTTATAAAAGCCGAGGTGAAACACCTCATCTTAGTTAGTTGTTGTTGTTGTTGCTGTTATACTTGTAGCTGTAAAAAGGGAACCGCTGTTTGTTTACTTAATGCTGTATTGATTGTAGCAATTTCGCTGTGAGATAGAACTATTTTATCTGTTTTGAACTGAGTTTTTGCTAAACGTTTGAGATATTGTGCGAAGATTTGTGAAGAAATATTTCAGCATTTTAATTTATTTCTTGTGGAAAGAATAAATTTTTGTTAACTTTTTTACGACTTGTGCATTCAATATATAATGAACCCGTACGCACGTAACAATTTTTGGTGTCAGAAGTGGGATATTTTGAATGCCATTAACTAGAGCAATGGAAGAACAATTAAGGCAATTTATGGCAGCCTTTGCTGCATTTAAAGATGAGATGAAAGATTCTGTTAAAGAAGAGATGAAATCCGTTAAAGAAAAGATGGAAGCTTGTCAAGAAGAGATG
>KK114344.1:238125-274556 GCA_000611955.2 Stegodyphus mimosarum | reverse complement strand
GTATTTCTTACTTCTGGGAAGTTTTTTCTTATTTTATTAATATGGAATAAAAATTATTTACTTTGGGCTTGACACTGAAGGATATGAGCATTGTGCTGCTGTAATTGATACTGTACTAAACATTGGCATTGCACAATTAGTACTAAAAAATCATTCTTGATAATTGTTATTGGCTTGATTTTCCACTCTGATTATAGAATTTAATTTTAAAAATGTCAATGTTAGTTACATTTTAAGAATTTTTATGTCAAATTTTGAAGGATTTAATAAAATGTGTCATTCTTTTAAGATGTAACATTACTTACTTCACTGATGCATGAGCTAATTTTTTCCCCATTGAATTAAGATTACCTGCCATAAAAATAAGATTTTAAAAATAAAAATGTTTGAATAAAATGTCATTATCATGTCAGACAAACCTAGTTTATGTTAGAAAGGACAATTTTCTGCAGCTATTGATCGACCCTCATATTAGTTAAATATCAAGTCATTTGTTTCCTAATCTAATAAGGAGTATCTGAAACAAAAACTAATCAAAATATTATGTAAGTCGTAATTTATTGTAATGTTCAAATTCTCACAAGGCATACTGCAATAGTTTCTATAAAATTACCTTTATATATGAAGCCAGCACTGTGTGTATTATCAAGTAAAAATTCAGTGGGGGCGATATATATTGCATATTTTTAACCAATGCCTTGTTATGCATATTAAATTATGCAGTTGCAGAGTATAAAACTTTCCCAAATATAAATATATCAACTGGAAGACTGCATTAGAAGTTAAATTTCATTATTTGTCCAAAATATTATATATTTTTTAAAATTTAAAACATTTCTGTATTGTCTATAATTGATGATTTTGAAAAAGAAGGTCTGGTAAGAAAGTTGGCATTTATATGTATATATACTTTTGTTATTTCCAATTGCAATAGAAGAGGGAGGTGCACAACTATATATTATAGCAGTCCGATGTATAGTCAACATTCTGTGTTCATCTGTGTTATATCTTTTTTTAATTATGTCAGATACATATGTATGGACATCATGGGGGAAAAACATTATACAATCCATTTTGAATAAGAGTTCTTTATTCTGTCCATATGTTCAGAAGCCATGCAAAAATAGTAGTCGAAAGGAATTCAGGAATGGTTGAAAAATAGTGGCTGTTTATTTCTTCAAACCTTATGATTTCCATTTTTTGAAGTTGTTCAGTGTCTTGTAGTAGTAGTGTGCAGAAATTGGTGCATGATTACTAGTGACATTTGTAATGCTGTATCTTTAGTGTATATTTACAGGAAAACTTCTTTAGCATAGTAATTGCAGCAAAAGACGAGAATGTGTATTTTAGAATACTTTTAAACTGCCTGCAAATGCTTCTCATTTCATAGTTGAATTATTCATGTAAAAATAAAAATTATAGCTAATGATTTTTTTTTACATTTCTTGCTATTTTCAAGATAGAATTTATTCTTATTTGATCACTAATTGGTGTTGCCAGCAGTGATGCATACTGATAGTGAGAAGTTTAATACGAGATCATGCCCTTTTAAGTGTCCAGGAGATAAACTGTCAGTTAAAGAATACATATTGTTAATTAGTCTGGTCAGGTAGCTTTGATGTAGTTATTAATTTCAGAATATAATAGTGTTTATGATATTTTCATATTTTAAATGATTATGTATTTTTAATTATTCAAATCTAATGATAGTAAATTTTTCAGCTGTGTAAGTTGTAACTGTTTATCATCTAACTCTCTTAAATTTATGGGAATTATAAAATTTACATCACAGAGTGCAGTATTATAATGCAGTTTTTCCATTGGTGTTTTATTTTAATGATAATAAATTTCAGAATAGGCATCTCCTGGCTTGCCCTCTCAGCCATGGTTATGACTCTGCGAAAGATAGTTAAATTTGTAAAATTCCTTATTCTCATCTGTGCTTATCTTACGATCATGTGATCGTAAATGATGGAGGGTAGCTGCAGTTTAGAAGTGCATTGTGTGAAGTAACAGATTATAGTCAGGTTTGGTGTTTGGGGGAAGGTGAGTGGGAAGATTTGAGCTACGTTTACAACAGGTGCAGTATGACAAATTTAGCTGATAGCACTTTGGAGAGTTGTCATAACTTAGCAAAGTGCTTGCAATAGCATATATGTCAACCTGAAATTTTGACAATTTAGTGCATCATGTTTGAAAATATAAATGAGGTTATTTAAATGTGACAAAGCACGCAAGGGTCATCTGTCCGAAAGGGATGCCTTGTTGCAAGAACCTTGTAAGCAGAATGTAACTTTTAACTCTTTTGCATGGATAGACTGAATGTTCCCTTAGAAAAAAATCTGAAATGCCCTTGAATGAATCTGTTGGAATTGATTTCCTTCACCCTGCCGAGTAGAATGAATACTGCATCGTTAAAAATAACTTTTAACCCTTTGAAGGGCACCGGTATAAAAAATATACTGGATATTTGTCAATTTTTTAACCTAAAAAATTATAATTTTTCTACACCAAAAGTTCTAATCTTGAGTTTCTAGTGTTTTCTTTTGATTCTAAATGGCAGCACTACCTTATGATTGCTCAATATTTTGCAATTATGAAATTAATAAACCTTGTTTTAAGGTATCATGTTTGAAGATTCATAAATTCTATTGAAGGGGGAGAAAAAATGTAAAATCTGCAAATGTATGATGTACAAATGCTAAATATTATTTATTTGCTGCATTTAAATGAAAACTGTTAATTAAAAGAAGATTATTTATATGATTTTAAAACCGGTATATAAAATATACCGGCGCGCATACAAAGGGTACAATGCCAATAGATGGCAGCACCAGGTATTTCTCTATTCTGTGGAATGACACAAATTACTTTATATTATAATTGTTTGATATAATAATTAGTTATTTGTGATTAATTTACCAGTTGTTTTGGATTAAATATTATGTTCATGGGTGGATGGGGACTTTACTGACCCTGTGCTAAGTATGAATAAAAGTGTCTTATTTTCTTTTTATCCTTAGTTTACTCCAGCTAAAATTTTAATTTCCAAACTTTACTTTTTCCCTCGAAAAAAACTTCGATTTCAAAACTGTCGTCTGACGTCAAAATATCATACAATTCTAGGGGTTAAATGTGGCATGATAGTCCTGAAAGACACCCATTGCTTCGTGTTTTCCAAAGCCTTAGAAAGCGGAAAAAATTAAAAGAGGTGATTGATAGCTAATTTGGTAGTGTGGGGGTCAAGCATTCTCCTCAATGGGGCAGTGATAAGATCAGACAAAAGGAAATTTCACTTACAAACACGGAAAAAAGGAATGCACTTTCGCACCTGGCTAGAGAAATGGAAAAAATGCTGATTTGAAAGCTTGCTTTTATGCGTTACGATATCCAGGTCTTTGTTAATTTCAGAAGGAGACTAGGGAATACAAGAGAAACTTTTTCCCAGGGTTAGGATATAAGTAAAAGGTTTTTGAAAGAAGTCTTCACTATTGGTGAAAGGAGTGAATACATACGGTCAGTTTTAGATGCAAACATTTATCTTCGGCAGTTAAAAAGGCAGTTTCAGCTTATCGTATTATACTAGTTCAATTACAGCATGATATGGTTTACGCATGCAGTTATATATTTGCTAATTTTTTTCATTAAATGATAATATTGAATTTAAATAACTTTCAAAAGCTTTTTACCCGTATTTTACATAAGTATGTTCAGCTGGGTGGCATCATCAAAGTTCCTAAAATATAAATTTTATTTTTTAAATTTTAAATTTCTAGTGAAATTTTAAGTTTTTGACTTAAGATTTACATAACTATAACCAAGCACTCATTTTTATAGACACACATCAAAAGTATGCAATAATAGATTTAAAAAACAAAAATTAACTTTTGGTAGCTCCATGGAAAAAAAAAATGTCCTAGAGGGGCAGCGGTATAAAATATATACAGGCTCTCAAAATTCAGGATTTCACTCTAGATTTTTTTTCAGCCTTAATTTTGTGTTCTTAGGGTCCATAAGGTACAATTCATGCAAAATTTTACGACAAATTCTTTTATATACCGCCCCTCAAAGGGTTAAGTGAAGTTAGTTACGTATCTTTGTGCTGTTTTACCTGTGTCCTCATAGGACAGGATTTATAGCATCAATAACTAATTGTTAATGCTAAACCATGAAAAGAAGGTGTATTCAAATTGGAAAGCTACTTTAGTTTCAAAAGAATTATTCTCATGTCATTTAAAACTCCCGAAACCAAAGAGCCATGGAGTAACATGACGAGGGAAAGCACCATGTAGGAAAAGTGCTTGGGCATTTTGCTGACCTGCTGTTATTGGAATGCATGGATAACATCACAGTGTTATGGTTAAACATAATGTAAATCATGAAAACAAACCATGCAGCTAGCCTGTTTGCTTGGGTTTGAACCCTTGCTGAACAACGACAAGTCCTCTCCCCTTATCCTGTGGTGGGGTCAGAATGAGTTGAGAGGCTGATGTTTATCAGTTGGTTAGTTTCTATGTGATCTTTTGTTAACTGTCAATTGTTTTAGATCATGTGAAATGGATTATGTGGGGTTACTCGTGTGTGAGCTATGCGAGATACGTGATGCACTAAAAAAAATCTTCTGAATGTGTTTTGGAAAAAGTCCTTTATTCAGTCCGTATGTACAGATGTAATGCAAAAACACAGTTCAGATAGAATCAAGAGTGGTCAAAGTGGATATTTTCATTGAAATTGGAAGTAAAAAAAGTCTATTAAAAATAATTCATAAAATAACTAGTTTTGTATCTGTTTAAACCTTGAATTACATAATATAACTGATATTTACTCTCGAATTTTGCCAATGTCAACTCTTGTGTAATTTTATGTAAATGGGTAGTTTTTTCTTAATTGATTCCTTTTTAAGTTGAAAAAAGAAACAGCAGCATTTTGTTAGTACCAAATTATCAAAGATTGTTTACTTTATGTTGCATAAAGGTCTTTGTGTAGTAGAAGTCTAAACCTTCATTGACTTTTTGGCCTTTGTTGGAAGAAATTTGTATTTTTTGATTGGTTGAAAACAAATGCATCTTCTTTACTGTCCGAAAATGCATAAGCTTAAGATGAGGAAGACATGTACTACGTATTTTGAAGAAGGTGAGCAACTGATTGGTGTGTTACAACTAAGGTGAAATAATAGATTTTGTTCTTTCTAAATGTTCTGTTACTATATTCATTTTAAGCATATTGGCTATTAAAGTCTCGATACAGTGTTTGAGCGAAAGAAAGGACAGCATGTGGCAGAAAGTTAGTTGCCAACTAGGTGAATTTATCAGTGGTAGACTTGCAAATCACTAAAATCCAAACTCACTAGTGCTTGTACATATAGGTAACTAAAGGTTCTAAGTTCTTGCTTTGATTTTGGGAAAGGAAAAATACTGGGATAAAAAGCTGAAATTCATATAAGTAAATATGCTAAATATTGGAAAATGCCTTTTAATTTGCAAATAGGATTTTGAAATTCGCTTCAGAGTAGAATTACTGCTGTAATTATGGCTATCAGTGTCTCTGGATTTTGTAATCATCATAAATATGAAAGTTGAAATCATTAATGGAAAGAATAACTTGAGATATTTGTAAGTATGGAGTACCTACATGAAGAAAGTTGTCACTTGTTTTGTAAAATGGGATCTGAAGGTGTTCTATTTAAATTACATTTGCTTGTTATAAATATGTCTGGTAAACAATAACTTTAGACTTCTTAGAAGTGAAACAATCAGCATTTCATAATTGCTCTTAGTGGGGGTTTCTTAAACTAAAGTATTGGGACTGGAAATGTATTGTTACAAATTTTGTATACATTATAAATAATTTGAGTGGAATTTTTGTATCTTTTCTGTATAATGTAACAAAAATCTAAGAGACCATGCCTCCTCCCCCCCCCAAAAAAAAAGAAGAGTAAAGTCTGTTTAACAATGATTAAATCGCTATCCTACTAACTTGGCGAAAGTTTTGGTGACTGATTATTGTCATCAAGTTTAATGAGAATTTGGCAAAACTCGCTGAACATGGTGACATTTTGTTCCAGTCCCTTTATCACCGTAATAGGTATTATAACCATTGATTTCATATGTAGCTGTAATCATATCCAGCCCTCGCATAACATGAAAAGAACATCTCCTCTCAGCTGTTACTTCAGAGCGACTTCGGTCTATTGAGATGTCAGCGAGAGCGTTGCCTTTTAAATGCACTTTCCATTGCATTGTTTAACGTTTGTAGTAGTTTGAAATGTGATTACCGATTCTATACTGTGAAGAGCTGAATGAGTATTTTTGTGGAAAATTTCCAGAACTGTGAAGTTTTCTTTTTGTAAAACAGATTTTATTAAGCTGTTTTTCAATTCTCTGTGTATTCAATCTATTACAAACCTGCACTAATGCAATAATATTTGTTTTTAAGATGGCAAGTTGAAGAATGTTCTTTTGTTATTACTTGATCAGATATTTATGACAAGTATATCATTTGGTGTTTATTTTACATAGATAAATTTTGATTATGATTTGTGCAGGATTACTGATTTTTACAATACACTATAATGCCAGGCTAATTTAATAAACCAGTATCTTCATTTTTCATCTAAACATTATATTTGTTCAACTTCATCCTTTTTCTTTTCATTTTTATCCATAACGAAATAAATCTCTTAGATTTCATTGAACTTTCCAGAAAGGATTATCTGAATAAGCTTTTGTATTTTACCATGATGTTATAAACAGCTCACATATCCATATATTGTGAAATAAAATAATTTTTTATGAGACTATAAGCTGCAATTTCTTTAAATTTTCTCTGAGCAAAATAATTTTGTAAACTGTGTCTCCTCGTCCATTTAAATGTTAAAAAGTAAGGGTACTGGTAAAGTGGCCAACAAGATGGATAACCTAGTTGCCAAAATCATAAGATTAGTCCTCAAAAAAGTAAGGTTGTAATACCAGTAATAATACTGAACATGTTTTTCAATATATATAGATGGCAGTGTGCAGGACCCCTTGTTCGAATTGTGGCAGCTGTATGCTTTAAAAAATACAGAGAATTGCACACAGCCTTGGCATTGTGCACATTAAACCCATGTATTATGTGACTGGTTTACCATTTTTTGAAGTTTGCAATAGCTGTATTAATGAAGCATATGAAATTAAATCCTTCATTTTTTTGTTTTTGAACTGTTATTGTGATGTTTTACAGTAGTTATCGGTGTAGAATTAATATAAATTAAAGGAATGGGACATTCCAAAAACTGTCTTTCATGTTTTGTCTGAATATTTTGAATATCTTAAAAACCCATGAAATGCTTTGATTACAAAATTTGGAACTATTAGTTTTAACCATTAAGAGTATTCATAAAAAAAGTTTTGATTATTCTAGTTAACTTTGATCATAAGTAGCTTACTTCATAGTCTTAATTTTCTTAATCTATATTGTTTGTTTACTCTTGAAATGAATCTCTTCATTGTATTTGCTTCAGCCAGAAAAGAGAAATGTTTGGATTCATTTGTTTCTTAATAATTTCAGTTGTAAAATTTTGTTTAATTAAAAAAATATCTTTTTTCCTCTTCCTGCTTTCATAAAGCATCCTTCTCTAGTGTGCTGCATTATCAAGGACACATATATGAATAAGCATAAGGGCTGCTTAAATATTTTTTTTGTTTAAATTTTCATCGTGATGAAAGGATGTTTAAAGTTATTAAATATTTCATTTGTAAAATTATTATTTACCAAATTTTTTAAACAATCCTTTTGGAATTCTAATAATTTTAGATGCTTGTTGATCATAAGTTACATAAATTAGCAAAAGTTCTATTTAATTTTGTGATATTTGTTTACATTGAAATTTTTCTTTGGTTTCATTAACATTTGTTTAATTAACAAGACACCACATGTTGATTCATTGCAGTTTTTGCATTGGTGAAATATTTGAATACTTTTAAGTTTTTATAAATTTGATTTAAAAAGCTGAAATATTTTATTTAACAACCTAGTTTTTCTCTGTGAACTTGGGCTTAAGTATTGGACCATATAAATTTTTTGTAAACCAAGTTTTAGGTACTCATCACTGAAATAACATGACATGATCCTTTAAAATTTATGAGTATTACCTCTTTTGGAGTGAAACATTGCTAGAATTAAAAAGCAGCAGATGAATTTTACTCAGTGATGAAAATTTTGATAATTTTAGTTTAAAGAAAATTGCAGTTAAAAAGTGGTTATTACAGGTTTGTTTGGAAGAGTCCTTTATTAAGAAAGTCATTCCAGAAATGAAAGGCATGTGCATTCTTTAAGGCTAAACAGCAATAAAATGAAGGTGCAGTATGTGAAATAGGTAGCCAATGCTTGTATGTCTTATGTAAAAGCCCTAAAATTCATAAATTTTTAAATACTGTTTATAAAATTTTTTGAAATTCTAAATGTATCCATAAAGAATTTTCTTCTTCTTGTAGTTGAAAACAGTTATTCTGTGCCTTTCTGTAGAGCAGTTTATATATGTGCTAAATATTTGTGAATAAATTCCTGAATGTCTTATGTATTTTGAGGTGCAAAGGGAATGAATTGTTCATGTTTTGCTGATAATTTCCTTCTTTGGCTTTTATGCCTGTTTAATGCTTCCTTGCAAACTTTTGAAAGAAAATTTTGGCTGTGTCTTAAAGATAGTGCAAGTTAATTCTAGTTTCATATTCCATGCACAAGTTTTGAAAAATTAATCTTCAGCAACAATCTTACCTGCTATGTAAGCAGGATTTCCTGCACCTATTAATACATATGGCAGGATGGCTTTGAAATATTTTTTTGCCTACAATGAAATTGCATCGTCTTCTGCTTCTATAGGCTATTCTGCATCAGCTCCACAGAGCCAGTCAGCTTATTCAGGTTCTCCAGGCTATGGTTCATATGGTGGCTCTGCACCCACAGGCTATGGTAGCCAGCCTCCCAGCAGTGGTGTAGGTTCGTCTGCTGCTCCACCAACTCCTGCATATGGTGCTGGTGCCCCTCCCTCAACTGGTGCTTCAACTGTACCGCCTGTTGGCCCACCATCTCAAGGACCCCCTGGTCATGGCATGCCACCACCACCTGGAGGTTATGGTGGCCCTCCTGCTGGAGATTATAATCGTCCACCTGGTGGATATGGTGGACCAATGCCACCTAGTGGTCCTGGACCCATGGCTGGAGGTCCAGGTACTGATGGATATGGAGGCCCTCCCATGGGCTATGGTGGACCTGGTGGTGGAAGAGGTGGATTTCAAGGTAAAGATTGTGATGAAGATATAACATTTTTTGTAACAGTCATGATGAAAGCGAATTCATTTGTATTCATAAATGGATTTCTGAAAAGTATTCTTGGTATATTTTTTTTTTCTGACAACGTAATGTTTTGGATATTGTAGAACTTTTTTATGTAATTGGAATAATTGATTTGGTGGTGGCTGTTAAAAGATGCATTTTTGAAATGCTTGGATTTCTTTCCTTTTTTTCTTGTTTTCAAAAAATATATTGTGCATGAGCATTTTTATTAGCAGGTTTAAATGGTGAATCTGCTGTAATTTTTCCTTTTATAACTTGCCTTATGTCTTCTTCCTTTTCTCCATCTCATAAGCGTGGTTTTAAACTGCATGGAAAAGATTTCACTAGGTAGTCCTAACATTAAAGTACTTTCCATGAGCTGTTTTAAAAGTATATTTAGACCAATTTTTCGAATTATATTTTCTGTACTGTATATATACTTGCAGAGACTGATAAATTTCTTGCTTTAATTATGTCAATGTATTCTACAACTTGTATTTTAATTTATCACTTTCTTGTTAATTATTGTTTGTTAAAGTTATAATAGTGATTATATTCTGTTTACATTAATGTTGATTACTTTGTAATTGCATGAAATGTTTATTTTTAAGGAGGTCCAGGAGGATATGATAGAGGCAGCCGAGGAGGAGGTGGTGGCTATGGGTGAGTGTGAAATACTTTGTCTACAAATAATTCTTCATTCTGTTGTGTTAAATTTTTGCTAGATATCTATTTGTGAAACTAATCTTTTGCATTTGTAAAATTTTTTAAGTGAGAATATTGTTGGTGAATTTTAGTTCTGTTAAAAAAAATTCATGTGAAGTTAAGCGGTGCGTTAACAAGTATAGGATTGTCAAATACTAGTAGAGATTATTTACAAATTTTTGAGAGAGAAGTAGATGTTGTTGGAATTGCTGTGTGTTAAGGCTAGTATTTTATGTCCAGTTTGAATAAAACATAAGCCCTATTTTATGATAATGCAATGTAATGATCAATTTTGGGTTGTGTTTCTTCTGCTTAGATGTCAAGTGTCTGAATTTTGCTATATAATAAATTTTTATAGGATTGTGCTCTTCCGTAGGGTTTTTGACTACAAATTGCCAAGGAAAGGCTGGTAAAGAATGAAAAATACCACAGTAATCCTTTTTTAATGGTATTAAATGCTGTGGTGTTAGATTATGGTGATTTTGTTGGTGGAATGCATTGAAAAGTTCTTTTAAAAAAACTATTCATAAAAGTGTATACCTGTTGGTTTCCATGCAGATGGTTTTATTTATATACTGTCAGTTTCAACTTTCTCTTTAAAGATGAAAGCATATAACTTTCACTCATGTGCATTTGTGTTTAATCTATCATGCAAGTCCTTAGGATCTGGTTTTCTCTTGCAATTTGTGAAGTTTTGCTGTTTTCAAATTATAGATGGATTCTTGAATGCCCATCTATTTAGTGTAGCTTATACTCCCCCGGATGTTAAATAAATATATGTAGATAACTGTAGAGAAATAAAACCCTTTTATGTAAAAGGGGAATAATAATAAATAGTTTTGAAAAGCTTCTGAAATTGAAGATTCCAATTTTTATAAAGTGCTGTTATATAATTATGTATGTTAACACATTGAATGTTGTCAAGGGCTAACTAGAATTTGCCAATTTTATTCACATTTAAAGATTTGCTGTGGGTGAGTTAATATAAAATTCCAAATTCTATATAGTTTTAAGTTCGGTTATGAAGATATTCTATACTCGTGAAATTTTAAATATAAGAAATGTGTGGAGTTCGGATTGATTATTTTCAAAATTCATTCATTATAAAGCTTCAGATAAGCTAGCAACTAGTATACTCTTGTTCTGTTTAATGTATTGATGTTTGAAGCTGAAAATGGTGCATTGGTGCTCCAATAAACTACTTTCTAGAACTTCCTTTATTGCTGTGCAGATGCATTTTTAGAATACATTATTATGTGTTAGTTGTAGGAATATAGAGTGCTCCGAAAAGAAGAGCAGAATTTACTTGCTTGTGTTATTTCCTGCAGCATAAGAATGTCGCCTGCATCACTTGATCGGAATATTATTATGTTCTTGCATGCGTTTAATTTGCTTAAATGTATAACTAAATGTAGTTGTTTAAGCAAGTGAATGCGACTGCTTTGAGCAAGTACACAGGATGCTGATTGAGTTTTAGAGTGCAGTGAACTTTCTGAAATAATGTGAGCTAGGATGATAGCTCTTAGATATCCATTGTTGTTAAAACTAGGATTAAACTAATATGGTATTTATGATGGCATATAAACTAATATTAATAAGTGAAATCAGGTCTGCATGCCAACTGCTATGAACAAAGTAAGTTCCTTTTTTTAGAGAGGAAAAAAATCAGTGTTGTTACAGTAAAACTGATTAAAGAATGTTTTGTAATGAAAGGTTCAGGTAATATTTTTTGCATACCATTAGTGATTGCATGTACAGATATTAATCAAATAGTATTTAGTGCACTATTTTAAAGAAAAGTCCTTCGTGTGGTATTTATCTTTCGAAAATGTTCTCATTGAGAAAATTCAAGTTTAATGTCAGTGGGTGTGCGTCTGTGCCTATTGGAGATGTACTGGCATTCTGACATACCGAGTTTTTATTTTGTGAGTTAGTGAAATCTGCTCTTTTTTTAATATATATGTATGCATGCATATGTAGGTATTGATTTAAAAGATTATGAATGTACATGTTTTTATATGAAATGATTTAACTGATCAAAATAAATTATGTGTAGAAATGCACAAAATGCATTTTATTCTTATGAGCAAATTATTGCTTTAGTATTTATATTGTGAGTCAGCTTTACAGAAATTATACTGTAATTTGTTTTTGAGGGTAATTATTTACCAAATTAGTATTCACTTTGTTTTATTCGAGTTATATATTAGTAGGAAGATTTCTGTGTTTTCCCCATTAGTTGAAATCTTGCCAAATGCTGCTACCAATCGAAAAAAAACTGCTGAGCTTTACTAGGTATACATTTGTGTCCGGTGGTGTAATTTCATTTTTTATGCATAATTTGGCAGTTTAATTGGATAGACAAACATTTGGTGTACACATCAACTTAAATTTGCTTTAAAGTTAAGTATTAATCTAAAAATTACATAAAATTATAATAATTGATTATACATACTTAACACATATATACAGGTAGTTATCAAAGTAATGGAAACACCTGTGGATAAAAGTGACATTTAAAAATGCTTTTCATTAGCAATAAAATATAATCGTAGCTACCATTTTTGTTTATATAAGAAGTATGTATGAGATAGCTTTAGTGAAGCTTTTGTCAGAAGTGTAAAATGTAAAACCTCACAGAATTTCAAAGATGTCAAATTGTAAGAGCCAGACTAGCTGAAGTAACTATGACAGAAACATCCAAGCTATTAGGCTTTTCTAGAGGAACAGTGTATAAAGTCATGACAGCGCCACACACAGTCTGGCAAGACAAGCTCGGCAAAGCAAAATAGTGGGTGGAAGAAGAAGCTGAGTGAGAAATTGACAGGTATTGAAGCAGATTGTAATGTCTAAAACAACTGCAGAAACTAAAAGAAAACAACTGCAGCCAAAGTACTGCTGAGTTCAGTCAGCATCTGGATTCTCCACTGTCAGTAATTAGCTAGGAAGCACCTTTGTAAACAAAATATTAACAGCACAACAGCAATTCTCAAACCACAGTTACAAAACCTGGTTGATTGAGAAGTGGAAGACAATTATATCATCAGATGAATCATCTTTCACACTTTTCTCTACAAGGACAGGTGCACGTTTGGAGGACACCTGCACAGGCATATGATTGTCTCTGTCAAGCATGGAGTTGGATCCGTCATGGTATGGGCAGCTGTGTCATGGTATTCTGCTGGCCCAGTCCTAATTCTGCAAGGACGGATCACTGGAAAGAGAAGGTTTAGCTGACCAGGTCCATTCTGTGATGAACTTTGTTTCCTGCAGAAGACTGAATTTTCCAAGATAATGCTCCTATTCATAATGTGAGACTTGTCCAGTCATGGTTTGATGAATATGAGGAGGAAGTACCTACATTGGCCTGCACAGTCTCCCAATGACCTCAGTATAATGGAGCCATTATGGTCTGTATTATAGCGTTCGATCTGGAATTGATATCCTCACCAGCATCTCTGTCTATACACTATTCAGCACTGGTAAAAAAAAGATTTGATTTCCAGGCGAATCCAAGCTGTATTATATGCCAAAGGCAGTCCTATGCTATGCTAATAAGGAATTCGTTATAAATGAGTGTTTCCATTATTTTGATGACCACCTGTATATATAAAATGCAGCGTGTATAGGTTTGAATTACAAGCTTTAAAGTAGGAACATTACAAGCTTTAAAGTAGGAACGTTAAGATGTATATGTTCTGCTTAAAAAATTTTCCCATAAAAGTATGTAATAGACTTAATTTGACATTATTCAGGTATTTAAAATAGAATCACATTGAAAATGGTTCCCTCTGTTATTGCTGCCTTTTTATTGTTGTAGTTTTTGTTTTTGGAAGTATTGCTAAAGTCTCTGTCAGACCTTCAGCTACTTCATTATTTTGCGTTTAATGTTTCTTTAAAATACACTCATTTTTTAATTTTTAGAGTGCTTTCTCAATGTTTGCTAATAAGAAAATATGAATTTTTCTTCTACTAAAGTATGGTAGTTTGTTCACATAATAGTTTTTGTGGGTCTAACTGGCATTATTTTTTAACTTACAAAGACAAATAATTTGAATGTTTTCTTTTATTATTTACCACATTGGTTTTCTTATACTGATGAAGAGATTTTGATAATTTATAAATCATCAATTTTGAAGTAAAATTTAATATGTTTAATGTATAGGGGTTATATATTTTTTCTTTTGTTGTCAAATAATTAAGCATCTGTTCTTTTAGTGTAATAATATTTCATTTCTTGTATTAAATGAATTAGAAGTTGATGTACTTGGTATAAAATATAGTGAAGTTTTTAAAGAAAATTTTCCTGAACTGTGTGTGACCATAACTGGGTTTTGAGTCATTTCAGTTTTGCCACATCTGGGAGTGTAATTATCACCCATGTATTTCTTGATGTCAGACTTTGCAGTTTTGTTATATGTGTGAACATTACAGATGCTTTTACCTTCATTATTTCAGAAATATGAAAATGGTACGAATTTCAATATTTGGACTAATAAGATGGTATTCTGTAAACTTGAGTCGTTAAAAAAATGTAAGAAATCTGAATGTGTAATTTGATGTCCAGGCTTTAATCTATTTATATTAAGCTTTAATACATTTTGTCCCTCTTGGTTTTTCGAAGTTTGTGTATAATACTTATCCACTACAGCCATGTAAAACCTCTGATACTTAACAAAAAAGTAAAAGGTTTTTTTATTTCTATATTACCTGGTGATTGGAATAAAAAATCTTCCTGTCTTTAATGGGTTATTAAAATACGTAATTTTATAATATGCATGTCACTCTTTAATTACAGGGATTGGTTGGTAAACCTTTAATGATTTCCATAATTCAAAGTTAATTATTTCTTATATATTTATAATGTATTCATATATTAATGAAATCTCTTTCTTTTCATAAACTCGTTCTGCCTGAACTTTGAACTGTGTGCTTGTTTAAAACATTAGTAAAATAGGGCACCAGTAAGAAAATCAATGAAATTTAGTTGTGTTGTAAACTGCATTTATTGTACAAAATCCTTTGAAATATCATGAATCACTAAAAGGAAAGAGGGGAGGGAGTCTTGGAGTTGAAAGGATTTTTCTTGGGACTTCATTCCCAAGGTAAAAATCTTAGTTCTGAACTGTAAAACACCAAATTTTCCTGCAATATTCCTGTAAGAAGATGTATATGGGTTTGTATTGGTAAGTTTTCCAGCACAATACAATTCATAACATTAAAACATTAATTTGATTTTTAATACTAAAAGGTTCATATTTTCTAATGCTAAAAGGAACTTTTTCACTTAATGGATTGTAAAACTTTTAACTTATATTTAAAAATTTCAACTCATTTGTAATATGAAGTTTTTCTTTGTTTAATTTTTGTCTTAATGAAGCTGAAGATCATTCTCTTTAAACTTAATATGTAGACATTTTTGCATGTGCCATTACTCATTTGTATTCAAAAGTTCATTATCAGTTTTCTGTATTTCACTGCCAAGCAGCTTGTTTTACTAGTATTCATTCAGTGAGGTGTTTTTAAACACCCTCCATAAAGTGTTGAAGTTAAATGAGTGAAGTCATCTTGAAGTTGTCAAGTTATGAAGTTATGCTTACACTGATTCTGCTTCGTTTTTAGTAACCAAGGTCCTGGCCGGGGAGGTTTCAATAAAGGTAACGGTGCCACAGTGTGGTCCGATAAAAGTTCATTTACTCTTGTTCGTCATTTTTATTTTAAGAATACATAATTGGTTAGATTTTAATGTCTAAATGTTGATCATCTCTTTCATTTCTGCCATTACAATTATATCAGATTTTGAGTAGAAATTATTTATTTAAATGTTCCTCAATAAACAAAAATTTAGGTGTTGCATGCTAGTTTTATTATCATAATCAAAACATTTTCTGTAACATTAGTTAAATATTTTTAATTTTAATTTAATCATTTAGTAACACATATTGCATAGCTGCCAACTCCTCAGGTTTTCATAATGTCTCTTCGAAAATCCATGAAACTCCTACTTCTTGTTTTTTAGTGATAATTGAAATTTATTGAATTAAAATAATTAAATTATACATATTATTTCCCTATCACTAGGAATTTTACATGTAACTTCTTATTAAATTGTATTTGATATGAACTGTTTTAGTTTCCATTTATAGAGCATATATAGTAGACATTTATAGAACTTTCTAAGAAGAGTCAACCAGTGTTTAATCAGATATTTGTTTACATCAGAGTTATATACATTACTAAGTTTACCCAGTAGCATGTACATCATTATTAATTTTAGTTTTCATTGTGTGCTTTGATAAATTACAGCTTCCCTTCCTTACTTAGGATTTTCTCAGTCTGCAAGTTTAAGAAAATTGCATAATGAAATAACCAAGGAACATAATTAGAATTTCTAAATATTTTATTTAGATGACATAAAAAGTTAAATAACCTGAGTCATATTTTGTAAAGGAGATTTAGTGATTTTCCCCCTCCCCAAAAGCTTGGAAAAACCGGCAAATTCTCAGTTTTCCATTTTCAAAGTTGGCAGCTATGATATTTCTCATAATTGGAAGCTAAATTTGTAATTGACTTTGAAAAGATATGTATAATTGAATATTTCACCCGCTTTTTTTTTTAAAAAAAAAACAGTTTTAGTAAGATTTATTTTTGATTTTATTTATAATGTAATTTAAATATGTGAAATTTTTAATTTTTATTATATTGTTAATAGTAATACAATTAAATTTTATGAATTTCTAATTTTTTTATTTAATCAGCTATTCAGAATATTGTCATAACTCAGACTGGTTTTGAATGTTTTTTATTGCATGTGTGACACGGAAGTTCTCAAATTTGTAAAACTTGAAATGCAAAGCTGTATTTTGGCTATGGTCTTCCTAAGAATGCATTTCCCTAAATCATTAATTATGTATTCATATGAGATATTTTACAAATATTCATATGAGACATTTTATCAATATGGTTGCACACCAGTTACATTTAAATAAGGGGGGAAAGGATTGAAAGTCTTCAAAATAGTGCCCATGAAATTTGAAGGATGTCGCTCATAAAAGTTGTAATATATCTGAATATTGAATTTCTCAGTTTCTTCTGCACAATTACAAAGGGCATTTGTGTTACTGCAAGTTTGATTTTCATGACTGATGTATCAGATGAAACAAAGCATACAAGCAAAATATAGTTCTATCTTACTGAAATAACTTCATATTAAATATTGCTTATAGTAAATGCACAGAATATATTTGTTATTGGGCTTATAAAAAAATTTGGCTAAAATCATGAATGGTGTATTGGGAAAATCGTATTGTGTACCTACATGTCTAGTAGCATTTGTATTTATTTCTCATCCATAATTTTTCATGGATTTCTAAAAAACAGATAAATAAAACACTGTTATATGTATGATGGTTGTTAATATTTAACAAAGCCTTGTGGTTACAGAGTTGCTAACATTTCTGGTAAAATCAGTACACTTCTGATTTTTGGTTGCATGTCCAAGTGTTCTGGTAAATCTCCAAAACTCCCAAGTTTTTAATTTATATGATTGTCTCTTTCAAATGTTAGGCATGTAAACAGATTAACAGTCAAAGCAAATGCTGTAAAGGAAATTTTGACGATTAAAACTATGTTATCAGCTGTCATTTTAAGTTGCACTTACATGATTTTCAGAGTAATTTCTGTACCCAATTTTTAATCAGTTTGAAGTGTTTTGGTAGATGGTTAAATTTGTAGAGCATTTTAAGAAGACATTAACCAACATTAATATAAGCAGTTGTATTTAAATTTGTAAAGAGTACAGTACTTTTGAGTTGATCTTAAAATTACACACAGATTAATTCTTTTAAGTAAATTTTTAATTGTGTTTAAGAAGTAATTATCTAAATACAATGTTTCCTTCCCTACTGATTTAGTTGTATTATAATAATAATTACAAAAATTGAATGAAATTAACCCCAACCACAGTTTAATATTTAATTTGTTAATCTAAATTTTGACCTTAATGTTTTGTGTTAAAATTATGTCATAACTAGTTTAGTAAACTTATGTGCTTGGCTTAAAATCAAATTTCTAATTTGGAGTGAGCTTAAGATGTAGTGTATTGCAAAGACCTCCCGAGTTTTCTAATATTTAAAAGTTGCCATATATGAGATTTAAGATATTGTCTTATTAAGCAGAAGTCGCTGTAGTGAACTAACAGAAGTTCCTTTTGCACATAGAGTCAAAAAAAAAAAAGAGCTGCCATATCTATTCTTACAAATCAAATTCACAATATAGTTTTCTTTGTACAAAGTCAATTAAAAAAATGGGAATACAAATATTTCCCATAGACTGTTACTGGTCACTTATTTTTTATCATAATGTCTGCATATGAAATGGAAGAAATTGTTCTAATAGAGTTGGAGAGTAGAACACACTGTAAATATTTTTTGTGCCATTTCACTTCTTTGGAATAGTGAAGCATATTTATTAAGCATTACTTTCATGTTGAAAATTTTGGATATATTTTAATCGCCATCTAGTGTTTTATAGTGTCAGAAATGTGTAATGAAATATAAAGTGGCATTATAATTACTTGTGAAGTCATGGAATCGTTAATTTTATTCAGTAATTTGACCTATTCTTTCAAGTATTTATGGTTATGAGTATCGGATCTGTTGTAATATAGTAAATTTGATATATCATTTGGGAGAGGATGACATCCTAATGTGTAAAATTGGAAATAAAAATATAAGTGGTTATGTTACACTGAAAACTTAGGTTTTTTAGGGGTTTGAAGTGATTACAGGTTGGTGTGTAATTTGTTGATCTTTACCAACTGGAAGGTTGTTTTATTATAGCATGCATTAAATAATTTCAAATCTGTGCTGCATTTTTTACATTGAGTTCTGAAAGTTTTTGCTAGATGCTTTATGTATTCATTTTGCTGCAGAATACTTTTAAAAAAGGGGTGAATAGTTTAAAATAATGCAGTATCACAGAGCAAAAGTTTTTGATTTTGTCATATTCTAGTACTGAAAATTAATTTTCAATTTTTGTCGGATTAATTTTTAACTATTGGCCCGGGGAAGTCATTGGATATCCACAAAAATACTGTATGAAAGCTTTAATTCCATTGGCAAGGTATTTTGGGATTTAATAAATGAGACATATGTAGTAATGTTTTCTTCTTAGGCATTCAATGAAGTCACTGAAATTTTAATGTAAAAATCAACCAAATGGTTTAGAGAGAAATAAGAAATGTAGCTTTAAAAAAACCAGTGTATTGCATAAAATATGTGAAAGAAATTTTTCAGCAACATGGTTTAAATCCAGAAAACAGCTCCTACTTTTTTGATGTGATTTATTTGTAATGAAAATAATCTTCATCTGTTTGTGTGGTAGAAGATTTCTGCATGAGCGTTTGAATCCTATTAGGTTTACATATGCCATTATTTCCTTTTTGTTAAATAATATTTTGGTATTGAAATTTTTATAAAAGAGTTAACTTTTATTAAATATAATTTAAATTTTTGGATAAAAGTAGTATGTTTTTACAATCATAAATTACTTTTATGACATTGTGTTAGTGGTAAAATTGTTCACGGTAAAACTCTCAGTTTATAAATTTAAATGTCCCCTCCATTTTCCAAGTGGATAAATATTGGGTTCTAACTGCTTGTTTTAGAGATGATACTTGAGCAATTTTATTGCTAAAATTTAGAAACTTAATATTTTGTGAATTGTATTTTAGTAACTTGTAACATAACTGTAATCTTTTTTAGGTGGTAGAGGAGGATTCCAGTACAATGGTGGAGGTGGAAACTATGGAGGTAATTGTGTTTCATGTATTTTTCCACAAACATTTTATCATTGTCATATTATTTGAATTGTTAAAGACATTCTTATGACTGGTATACTTATAAACATTGTATGTGTAAATAGCATAATGAGTATGCTTGTATAAATAGCCACTGCTCTGCGCTTGCAGTTAAAGAATTAAGTAGGAAATTAAATTTAAGATGAATTGCAGACAAGGTAGTTTATTATATATGGTTTTCCTGATGTTTAGGTTTAGTTTATCTGCATCTAACAAATTTAATTCTTTAAAAAAGATTTTACATTTCCTTCTTTACATGTATAATAATTAAGTGCTTTTAGGTTGAGAAAAAAGAATTTACTCTTAGCTTTTAACGCTAGTTATTATGAAGAACATTAATTTATATTTAATGGCAGTGTCCTTGATATTAAAAATTTCAGCAAGATCACAACAACTTTTTTTATAGGTTTACATAGAAGAAATATTCCAAGTAGTTGCTGCTCTTTATATGGCTAATAAAACCAAAATTTACTTGAAAATTTAAGTGTTTTGAAAAAGATATCAATAAAAGGCTCTTGGTATATACTTCATTTTTGTTTAATGGGGAGAGCAGGTAAAAATTGTACTTGAGCAACAGTAATTTTCTAATTAGTGAATAAATCATTTTTCTGTCTTTTCTCAGTAACAAAAGTAAATCTCATCTGTAGTTTTGGCATTTTTTAAGTTTTTATGTACTTAATTTCATAAAACAGAAGTATAGTTTCATTTAAAGTTAAATTTTTTACATGTTTATAAATAACATTTTTGTTTCATGTGATGCCAATTAAAAAATAGCTTAATAAATAATTTCACAAATTAAATACTAAGCTAATAGATCTAAGTTCACAAATGTTCAAAATCATGACAACCATATAATGTTTAAAAAAGAGCAGTGACTAGTAAAATTATTTCTGCAGTTGTTGGATGATTTTTTGGGGAAAGTTTGCATATTTAATTAATTATTAAACTAGAATTTGTAAATTTAACTGTAAAAAAGCTTTAATTTTCAATTAGTAATCATAAATAAAAGTAGCCAGTTGTGTGAACAGTTATTTACTCGGCTCCTTGTACAAAGAAATAATAGCCACATCTTTTCAAGTATACCAGGCTTTTATAATATTTAACTCGTGAAATCGTTGCATATGAATTCATAATTTTTCAGGTGAAGAGATTCAGGATACAGTTTTTGTGTCTGGCTTACCTGAAGGTGTCAATGAGGATGAACTCTCCAATTATTTTGGAGCTATTGGTGTAATCAAAGTAAGTATAAATTAGCTAATTATAATTGATCAAACCAATCTTTATTCTGCTCCAATTTTATCTTATAAATAAGGTGGCCAATTCAAATTTCTAATATGGTAATTTTCTAAAACAGATGGATAAAAGAACCGGCAAGCAAAGAATATGGATCTATAAAGATAAGCTAACAGGGAAAGGTAAAGGAGAAGCTACAATTACATATGATGATCCCCCTACTGCAAGTTCTGCTATTAATTGGTTTGGAGGTAATTTTTGATGTTTTAACATAATAGTTCAGGTGCAGCTCTTTTTCAGATTTTTCCTTAATATATCTAATATCACGTATAATTTTGCAATGTATAAGGAGCTGAGTAGATAATGTGTAAGGAACAAATTAGTAGTGAACAGGTGAGAAACCTGCATTAATTGAAATGTATAAAACATAAAGAAAACTGAGTAGTAATATTAAAGCAAAGAAGCATGACTTGAATTTAGGCTATTACTAACTTTGTTTCCTATCTTATGTGTGCAGTTTTCATTTTTGGTATATATAAAGTCGCATATTCTTCTTAGGAAAGGATTTCCAAGGCAAAAAAATCAATGTGCAGTTAGCACAGCGTAAATCACAACCATTTGGTGGTGGACCTGGGGGTCCAAGTGGACGAGGCAGAGGTGGTGGCCGAGGCGGTGGACCTCGAGGTCGAGATGATGGTGGTCGTGGTGGCGGAGATAGAAGCTCAGGAGGATCAGGTCGTGATGGAGACTGGAAATGTCTTAATCCGTAAGTGCTTTTAGTGTTTTTATTCATATGTGGTAATTCAAATGTTCCTAATTTTAGTTCTCTTATTAAATGTAATCATGTTTGATATAAATTTCGTTTCATTGTAAAATAATTGCTGGTGTAATTAATTTTTAATCTCTTTCAACTGTGGATCTTTACTTAATTCTTAGAGTAATTTTAACAAATTTACTGCCATTTTCATATTTATCATAAAGATCTTGTGTATAAGTATGAATTCGCCAAATTGTATGATTTTTACAGCAATTTTAACAAATTTACTGCCATTTTCATATTTATATCATAAAACCTTGTGTTTAAGTATGAATGTTTGCCGAATTGGATGAAATTTTTTCTAAACACATAATGAACTGTTATGCGTAATTAAATGCAAAATGTTTAGAAAATTATGCAAATATCAGTGTGGCAATCACTTAACAGAATCATTGAATACAAATGTATATTGCACTAAACGCAATTTGAATTTCGTCAATCATCCCAGTAGAACGAGAGAAATAGAACTGACCCCCCTTTTTTTTGCGCAGTGTAGAATTGAATTCTGAAATTTCATTTAATAGTAATTTGTGGTATTTGATATAATTGCATTGCTATTTTGGTTTGTAGGGAATAACTTTTGTTAAAGACTTGTATTTTATTAATGTGAGGTAAATTTGGTATATTTTAGACTAAACTTATGCATTAATGTTTAATTGAAAAATATTATGCTTTCTCAGAGACTGTGGGAACAATAATTTTTCATGGAGAGTGGAATGTAACAGGTGTCATGCTCCTAGACCTGAAGGTGTAGGAGGAGGTTTGCCTCCTGATGGTGGACGAGGCCCAGGTGGTGGAGGTAGCAGAGGAGGTGGAATGAGAGGTGGACGTGGTGGTGATCGTGGTGGACGTGGCAGAGGTGGTCCTCCTGGAATGGGAGGCCGTGGAGGTTTTGGTGGTGGACGTGGAGGTCCTGGTCGTGGTGGACCAATGAGAGGGGGACCAGGGTAAGTAATAAAATATCTATACATGGTGAATTAGAACAATAAATTCGTGAATTTAGATTTCAAGGGGACTCAGAATCCCCAAATCAATGAAATTACTAATTTTTCAATTTTTTTATGGAAAAACATTAATTACACTAAAAAGAACTTTCAAAATGATCTGACAATAATAAATGGTATAAAAAGGCTTTAAAAATTTTGTCAGCCCTTTAAATGCCACACATTCTCTTTTTTTTTCTTTCTAAATTTTTCAGTAGCATAGTAAAAAATCAGTATAAAGGACAGGGAGTGTAATTAAACATGACTACATGACTAACTCAGCAAACTCTGTTTATGTGTATAAACTGATTTATTTAAAAACAAAATGAGGTTGGAAAAAAATTAACCTTTAAATTGGTAATTTTATATATATTGAGCTCAGCAAATATTTCTGTGTGTATTATCAGTCATCTTGGCTATGCTTCTTCAAAAATCGAAATTATTCATGATAAGACAGTAACAAAAAAAATACCACGAAGATGACCAAATTCCTGAGTAGCATTACTGAAATAGTGCTGAAACAAGCATTAAACTTTAATTATTAAAATGCACCTAAATCAATTTAAAATGCAATTTATATACGAGAACAAATGGCTGAAAAAAAGAGAAATCGCATATGCTGCTGAGTGGTTTAAAGTAAAATGATTTGTCTGTCCAAATTTTACTTTTTGAAAAATTAATAAAACAAATTAATATTGTTTATAAGTGTTTTAGAAAATATATTAAAGTTAATTCATGTAAAATTGTTTTGAATGCATTTTAAAAAGCAAAAGCTTGTAATTTTTGTTTATATTAACCAATTGAACAGTATAAGTTTCATTTGATATATGTATGTATTGAAATTCAGTAATAAAATTTTTAAGAAATTTGAAGTGATTTAATGGCCATTCAGTTTACATTCTTTAAACTGAGTTTAAGTTTAAAAAATTCAGCTTAAAATTGTCTTATGAAACCATTTAATATATTATTTATTCATAAAAAGTAGATGAAAGTTCTTAAATAAGAAAATTTGTTCAAAAGGTACCAAGCCTCCCTAGCTAATGCATTATGGTTATTAAAGAAGTGCTGTATACTTTTGTAAAAAATGTGATAAAATTAACTAGGCCTTTTTTTAATGTTATAAATTCACTTGTTAAATGTACTACTTTACATTTCTTGTTGTTCGATCTATATTCTTCTAAGTCTGTTATAAAAAAACTTGTTTTAGTATGTATGGGATGAAAGTCTGGAATCTAACTGCTGTAATTAGTAATGCACGCTGTATGAAAACGTGACAAAAACTGTAGACCTGGTTACTGTAAACTTTCTACTCGTTGCGGGGTCAAAGTGATTGTAGTATACTGGTGTAATGTTTATTTTGGCCCAAAATTTAATGTATATGTTCTGCATTATTTTCTTTATTTGAATTTTATTTTGATGTAAGGAATGAAAGTGTAACCTTTTCAAAAGTGTATATATATATATGTGTGTGTGTGTAAAGAATCTATTATGGACTTGGGGGAGTTATAAGAAATCTGTGGTTCGCAACCTTTTTTGTCTCGTGCATCCCTTTCACCATTGCTTAACTATCATTTCTCCTTTCCTTAACTCAAAGTATACATATTCATTTAAATTATTTTATTGTGTTTTATAAATTAAATAAGGAAAATGCTGTTAAATACCAAACTTTTAACAAATATAGTTTTTGATATTCATAAACTAAATCTAAATAATTAAGCAGGCAAAAGGCTGATCTCCCCCTGAAACTGAGATTTTCTGCCATGGGGGAGTCTTCCCCATTGGCTTTCTGTGAGAAATAAGTATATAAGTTATTCATGTATTTTTTATGTAGGTATTCCTTGAGACATAGATATTTTTAGGGTTCTGCTAGGTTGCAAAACATTGCTATAAATAGTAGCATTGTAACTTAAATGCTTTATCAAATTCAGTTATAGTGAAATGTCTCTGATTGATTACCCATGGATGAAGACAGTTTAGGTTCTTCTGTTTGAAAGGAGTCTTTAAGAGAACATGCATTTAGCAGCCTTGATTTTAGAATTTTGTATTTGGAAGATTGATTCTGTGGTGTATAATTGTAGGGGAAAACATGTTTTTGATCAATATACTTTTTAACCACTTAAAATGTATTTTGAATTGCATCCTTTTTTTTTGTGTAAAAAGGTAACTCAGGAATAGTTTCATTTTTTTTCCTCCATTCATGTCTCTAAAGGCAATCTTTTACATCTTGGTAATAACTTAATAAATATGGCAGCAGTCAACGATGGAATGCGGCTCTTCATTATTTTTATTTAATATTTCAGTTATTTATTATATTCATGTGCTAGTCTTGCTGAACCAAAACTCAGTTTAAGCCAGTTTTCAGTAGTGAAATAAGTGGGTTTTATGAAAAAAACCTTGTAAGTACTATCTCATTCCATTGTAAAGTAGTATGTTTTTCATGCTTGAAAATTTTGTCAGCAGTAAGTAAGAAAGTTTGAACAGCATTTAAAATTATATTTTTGTTTATTATTGAAATATTTGGCAAAGCTAATAAAGATTTTTTTTTAGGGGTGACAGAAGACAGAGACCATACTAATGATCTAGTGGAATAGTGAAAAGCATTTTATTAATTTCGAGTTCGTTAAATGGACTTACTAAACGCTGTCATTATCATGATGTCATCATTTGTTTTTCATTCAGTGTAAATTTTAATAAAATTTTCTTTTTCTGTATATGATTGTTTTTTTTTTGTTTATTTCGCAAAAAAATAAATACAAGTCTTCTAAAATTATTCAGAATAATTTAAAGGGTTATTTTTCTTGATAGGGTAGAAATAAAATTGTTATCTTTATCGTGAGCTTGTCATTTGACAGAAATTTATTTGGGCTCCATCTTTTGATGGTTTTAAGTTAATGAAATATTTAAGTTATAAAATTTTTTTGGGTCTTGAATAAATTACTGGTGGCAGTTTAAGAACTTTTGCGTCTAATGATATAATTTTGAAGTTAAGAACAGTTAATATATTTACACACTAATTGTAACCTGGAATTTAGTAAATGATTTATGGGGTGTTGGAAGCCAAAAAGTGCAATTTGGAATTTTTGCATTTTCAAATTCTTTATACTTTTGCATTCTAAAAATACCATACTTTAATATCTATGAAAATTAGAACTGTAAAAAATCTACTTTTAATTTATCATCGAATGCTTTGATCAATGAGGATTTTTACATGAAAATGTGTTTTTCTCAAAATGGGATTTTTATACTATATACCTTTCTCTGGAATTTCTGCTCATGGGTATGTCAATTTTTATATTATGCTTATTTATTGTGTTTTCTAATATTTGCTGAAATGAGCTTTTTGTGATAAACTGAGTGCGAAAAGTGCTAAATTTTACTATGCTTAATACAATCTATATATATAAAGAAGAAAGTGTTGGTTTGTCTTCTAATAACTCAGTGACTATTAATAGCTACCATCATCAAAGTTTCTACAATTCTTTTCTGGGTAAAGGTCGACATCCACTTTTTCCCAAAAAGATGTTACTAAAATCGGAGAGAGTAATTAAAAACGATAATTTTCACCCACATTTTTCTGAGTGGCAACAGTTTCGCAAGCTGGAGGTGAAAATCTGCTTTATTCGAAAGCTGTTGCCACTGCTCGCATTCAAATCGTAGGATTTGTTAATAAAAAATTTGTAGGTTTTACATATAAAGAAGAATGTTTGTGTTTTTGTTTGCTTTATTGATTTCTGATCAGTTAAGATTTTTCCCGCATTTAATGGACTAAATTTGAATGTAGGTGAAATAGTGGATGGAACTTTTTATGACCATTTGCTTAGAAAGACGAAAATCATTAAAAACGGCGTGCAATTGTTACTGATATAATGAGAGAGAATTAGCTTACTTTTCTATTGAAATTTTTTATTTCAGTTCAATATCTCATCAGACTGAAAAATGTATGACTATGAATTGTGTTTTTTGCATCATTATTGGAGAAGATTTACAGCTGTATTGTTCTCTCTGTTATTAAAAGCATTACTCTCAATCTAATTTTACTACATCGGGTACTTCCATTAGTATTATATAAATTACTCTTAAAACTCAGTGTTTCAAAAGCTCATTTCAATAAAATCAGCTGTACTTTAGACAAAAATCAAAACGTGTATCTACAGCAGATTTGAGAAAAGACCATAAATGACCAATTTAACATTATCGTTATAGGGGGTGTCCCACTTTCCTTAATTACATAGGCATTAAATTTCTGAATTTTAAAAGTAAATGAATAAGTATAATTAAGCATATATTTTGTGTTTACAGAATATTGAAAAAAAAAAAAGCAGGTAGCTTCCACTTCTGTCATTCTGTTTCTTCAAATTTTTATCGTGACGTCATACACATTATTTTCAGGTTTGATTTTTTTTACGATACTATTCCAAGTAATTCTGTCTAGTTTTTTTTAAAATTTTGTTGTCTTTATGATTACTTGGAAGGGCAAGCGGACAGTTTGCCGAGTTATGATATAATGCTTCACAGGATGAGAATTGATCCCTCCCTCCAAAAAAAATTCCAACTTTATAATATTTATTGTATGTTCTCATCTTTTTGAGTACCGCTTTACTTTACATATCTAAGTGACCATATTCTCGAGATTAAACTCTTAAAAAATACAAGTGAATTCTTCATGGTACTTTTTAATATAACATTGGGATTTTGCTCTCCTATTTTTAACTTTTAGTTCGATTAACCCTGCATATCATCCCCTGGATTCCGCTAGTTAAGTGAAAGTTTATTGTATTTAAATTTAGGAACTTCCTTGTTCTTAATTCAGTTTTGAATGATCTTCCTATTAAATTAAAAAAAGTGAATTTTGAATTAGTTAACACACATGTGTACGAGATAATTTTCTTTATAGAAGTTATCTATGTATGTTTATACTGCTCACATGAGTAATTCAGTAGGCTACATACTTGGTAATTTTTAAGCAAAATGTTACTCTGAAAGGGATTTAAGAAGCAGATCGCGAATATTGCATTTAAGATTTTTGATGGATGCAGTTTTTCATAATCATTGTTCAAATGTTCCAAGACAATATTAATATAGAAGAATGTAGAATATCCTCCTTATGGACCAGTGGAAAAGGATCTAAAGCTGTTGAAAGTTCTTCCTGTTGCAAAATATGAGGGAAAAAATAAAAAGTCCTTTAGTTGTTAAAAACTACAAAGTGATTGTCCAGTTGCTGCAGAGAAATTATTCAATTGAGCAGCTAGAAAAAGTTATTGCATAGTAATTTACTGTTTTATTGCAAGACTTGTTTTTTGTTGCAAATTGCTGCTTTCAGTTTTTATTCTTTACAATACCTTTACCAATAATAAAGGAATTTACGAAAATTCAACCTTATTTAATCACCAAATTTTTGTTTTATATCAGTTACAGTTCTAAGTTTACCATGCAATAGTACATATATTAACCTTTTCCCTATAGTATTATGACAACTTATTTAGACTAAATCTAGTTTCTTATTTTCCAGTTATGCTTGTAGTTAGTTTGCCTTTAAAATTGTCTGTAATTTAGAGAAAAGCTGATGAGCAAAACATTACCTACATATGTGTACATATTAGGCAACTCTTTCTTTAAAAACTTATATTTAAAGTTTATACTTGGGTTAACAGACTGTTTTATGTTTATATACACAGTGTAGTCAATGTTTTATTTTTGGTACAGGAAAAGGGAAGAACAAAGTTTGATATTCGTGTACCTGCAAATAAAAATCTAGCAAAGTATATGAAGCCATCTGCATTGAAGTAACTCCATTTAATGTAGCATATTTATTTTAATATTGCATTGTATTGGATTTGTATGAAATCTATGTTCTTTATATATACTTTTCCCGTAGACAAGTATTTTCAAGACCTTTGCCATGTTTTACACTGTGACATCCATATGCATTACCAGTGATTCACAACAACCTACTTTTCAGAACCGTAAGCTTCAAATGTGATTCATAGGTTTTGCAGTGTTTGAAGCTGTATTAGTCACTGGTGCTTCACAATTAGATTTAGGCCTCAGAAAGTTGCTGCATATTCTTTGTTTCTCTCTTCTGGACACTTTTTCACATAAGTTATGATTTTAATATATACTTTGCGGCAGTAACATATTTATATTTAAAAAAAAAGAAATTCAAGAACCTATGTTGAATGATATGTTGCTACAATAAAGGTAATCTGTAAACATTTCCAGAAAAATTCAAATTATACACTGGTGTGCAAAACTTAAGCAACAGCAGGTTTTTTTTTGTCATAACTCCACCATAAATCAACTGAGAGACATGAAATGCCGAAATGAAGGAGAGTATTATGTACGTAAAGGATGACGAAAGCATCGGAGCCGAAAAAGGAATACTATGCATAGGGTACGGAATCAAACAAAAACAAGCTTTATTGAATGCATAGTATCGTGACTTATGATAGTCTATCCAAGATGAATAACAACAAGCAAATGTTACTGAATATGGGATATGCCCTCCCCTCACTGCAATGGTTGCTTCGCACCGTCTACTCAGCCAGCTGGAGCTGGTGCAACATTTCTTGCGGTAGGAGTGCCTATTCCTCAATCAGCATCTGTTTGAGTTGGGTATTCTTCGGAGGATGTAAGCGTGCTGAAATGTGTCTTCCCAACGAATCACACACATGTTCGATGGGATTTAAATCTGGGGAGTACGCTGGCTAATCCATTCGAGTGATATCTTCACTTTTCAGTAGCTCCTCAACAGCAAGAGTCCGATATGGGCGTGCATTGTCATCCATAAAAATTGTGTCGCGGCCAATGGCACCTCGGAACAGCTGCACATGGGAAAGGAGTACCTCCTCACAATAGCGATTCCCGGTTACAGCCCTCTGTCGAAAACGTGGAGCTGAGCCCGCCCGTTCAGCATAATGTTACTGGGTAAAACCGGGTCCCGACTCTCTCCAAATCAAAAGGTGTTGAGAATCGCTTCTGGTACTTAACCGACTCTCATCCGTAAAGAGGACACGACTCCATTGATCAGTTGTCCAGTTTTTGTGCTCTCTGCACCACTGTAGTCGGTGGCCAACTTTCAACGGAAGGCAGCGTTCAGGGCGAATAGGCCCCCTTTGTGAAGGCGTCTGGCCACAGTAAACCGCGACAACGGTGCTTGCTGTCGGCCTCTATTCGCCTGCAGGACAATATATCGGTCGTCCTCGGGCGGCCACCACCAACCTTTCTAACAGCTGTACCTGTCGTTTGGAACGATTTCCAAGCGCGCGAAACGACTCTGCATGTTGATTCTGAACTCTGTAGCTACACTGGTGACAGTACGCCCTTCCTCCAGCTTTCCGATCATTCTTCCACGTGTGAAGTCGTCCAGGTAATTTCTTCTAGCCATATTTCACGAACTTACTAACTGGCACTTGCAGCGAATATGATGAATTGCGTCTTCGTCGTTCCTTTTATTCTACTGTTGAGCTGCGCGTGCCGACATCACGCGTTTTGTGTACGCTCACGTCGCCTCTGACGTTTCATTCCTGATATTTGCATACGCATGACGTTTCTTCTGACTTACGTGTTCATTGTACTGATCTCCAGACCTCCTTTTCTGCAGTTTCATGGCTATCTGCTAAATTTTTACATTGTTGCTTAAGTTTTGCACACCAGTGTATATAAATGATTTAATTTTGAGATAACTGGAAGGAAGAACAGATAGCTCTTTACGGCTAAAAGTGCAAATTCCAAGTGTTCCAAAATTTTGGAAATGCTGCCCTAAATTTTTTTCATTCACGTGGTAAAGGCTGAGAACTTTCTAGAAAAATCGATTTTACCACATGATGTTTTCAGAGTTGATCTCCATCTTGTTTCCAGGTTCTATTTTTTTTTTTTATCATGTGTAACGTGTTTCCTTAGTAAGACAACTCTGTTCAAGTACATGCTTTGTCATAATTGACTGAAAAATTATAAAATGCTTGTATGGTACAGTAAGAAAATTTGTGTAATCATTAAAAAGAAGTATTTTACATATGAAGCTATAGGATGATTTTATATTTAAAATATAAATTATTAAAATCGTAATGTAAGCAACTGTTAGTAGAGGAAGTGGATAATGTTTTGTTATGTTATACTGTATTATATTACCCAAACTTCTTTATTAAGTAGCATATTTTAACATGGAAAGTGTCCATTTTTTATAATCTTGGGAAAAATGGCCATTTCTCACCAGTATTTTAGATAACTTGCGAAAATGGGGATCCAGAATTCAAATGGATTAAAGATTTGTTTCTATCTGATAGCAATGTCCTTCCTCAGTAAAAGGTTGAAGTTAGAATTTATACATAAGAGTGGAAATATATTTATCTAATGCAGATATTGTCCTGATTTTACCTTAAATGGAAAATTTAGCAGGTTTTCCAACAGTTTTTTTCAGGTTCTTCAGATGGGGAGATAAACTGATCGAATTATCTGTCTATGCTTTAGAATTTTTAAGCTGCATCATGAAATGCACATCATTCCTTAAAAAAATTATATGTAATCCTCCCCTCAAAAAAATCTAATGTACCACTCGTATGCAAAATTTAAAGAATTTGAACCATTTTTTTCTGAAAAACTAATGGACAGATTTTAATGAAATTTGGTATAAATGTACATTTGTAATACAGAAAAATATCTACCATTCAAAAGTCATTTTATGTATTTATGCTTATCAATAAAGCTCATAGCGCAGGGATGTTCAAATTCCACGTTGTGATATGGAACTGTAAATGAGTCTGAATATAGGGTATCTTACGCCACAGCCAGATAGAGGATGCAGCAATGGCGTTTTCAGTTCCGGCAGGGCGAAATGAAATTTCCTTCTCGAGAGCATCCTTAGACATGTTTGATCAGGGTGGCCAGGTAATCGGGGAAAATCCGCACTTTCCACGTAATCGTTGACCAGCTGAGCCTTATGTAGACGAGTGTTCTCGTCCACCAACTGCATCCCTGAAAAGTTTAACATAGGGCTATAAGCTCTGTATATCTCATAGCTGTAACGGAGCCTTTCTCAAACATATCGAAGGATGTGCCGCAATCTTAACATAATTGCCTACTCAAACCATTACACCTTCACTGTCATATTTCTTTTTTTATAATGAAAGGATGGTATTGTGTTCTACTCTTCTGCAGATACGGGTATGCCGACAGTCAGGTCCGGGTTGAATCTCGGAAGGATGGTGCTCGAATGAAGTGTCATTCAAAGCACGTGTTATCTGGACTGTGCTAAAAGCGCTCTCTTGTGTGCTGCAGTAAGCAGGACGCAAACAGTGTGTCTTTTGTCACAGCCCTATCTCGTGAACCCTTCTGGCAACTATAGACTGTGAAACTCGGAATCCAACGTAGAGCTCACGTGAGAGATTTAAATCTGTAGCAGTCCTGTGCCGTCGACATTGTCCAGTTTTCGCGGACATTGTTTTAGCCTTTTATTCTTCTCATTTAATAATAACTCATATCCTAGAAAGCAAACAAAGCCAAATAAAAACTCTTTTTAGTATATAGGTTCTAATATTGTTCCACTTTCCATTTTATTATTAGATTTATCCTAGAAATATAATGAAACTGGTAAGCAAATCATTTTTGGATGCTAATAATGTGCTACTGTGTTTAATCTTTGGCTTTTTTTTTTTCTTGTGTTATGATTACGCACATCTTATTCTTTCAAAAAGATCTTTCAAGTGTATCAAATGCTCAGCTTCGTCCTTTGACGCAGTCAATGTATAGACAACAAAAGCAAATTCTCCTGGCAGCTCATGAGTTACTTCATCAATAAACCATTGAAAGGTTGCAGCCGTGTTGCATAGACCAAATTGCATTCTTATGGTCTCAAAAAGTCCGAAAGGAGTGGTAATTGCCGTTTTATGAATGTGAGAAGGATTAACTGGAGTTAGATGATAGTCTTTTAACAAGTTTAGTTGAGTCAATACCTTTGCTCTGTGCGAATCTGCTGCAAAATTACAAATGTTGGGAACAGAATACTTATCTCGCATTTAACCTCAAAGAATCTCCCACAGGTGTCAATTCATTTGTGCTGCCTTTCTTTGATAGCATGTATAAAGGAGAGGAGTAACTTACTTCTGGAAGTCGCATGTTGATAATTGATAATTTTTTGGATATCATTCTCAACAATTTTTAACCTATTTGCAGCTAATCTCTTAAGCTTACATGAAAGAGGAGGACCTATAGTTTGAATATCTCTATATTCTAATATATCTCATTATTCTATAGAGATCGTATATTCAATTCAGTTATTACTCTCAGTATTCCATAGAGATCTTAGTGCTTAACAGTCTCATTAAGATCAGGAACTTTTGACAGTGAAGGATAGTTAGACGGTAATTTATCATTTACACTGTTAAGTTAGAATACAGCGCCACCTATTGGATGTAGAGAAATTCTCGCTTAGTCATCTGGATTCGGCGAAGCAACATGCCAGAGCTGTAATAGTACTGAATGTAGTTAGTTACTGTAAATAAATTTGTGAGTATTATGTTCATACAGTGCACTTACTAGTTTAGAATCATAGTACATAGCTCCGGCTCCGTCGAGCCCGGAGCAGCGAACAAATGGCATTAGATGGAAATAAACTAGGTTAGAAAACGTAGAGAAGGAATATGATGGTAGTTCGAATAAAAACGAAATTCAAATAAAGTATAGATCCTTTCAAAGTATTCAAATGGATATTAGAAACTTGAGAAGTAGATATTTCGAAAGCGTTGATGAAAAAGATGTCACAGCCATCGATGAAGAAATCGCCGAAATGGAAGAAAGAACAGAAGTACTAGAGATAGGAATTATGGAAATTTTATCGTTTAATCTCACATTCTGAATATGAAAATGTAACGATTGAAGTAAATTTGATTCTGAAGTAGAAATACGTTTGCCAGAATTACCAGTTCCTAAATTTTCTGGTAAATATACCTAATGGAATAATTTTAAGCTTCAATCGAAAATATTATAGCGAATAATAATCAATTGACAGAAGTTCAGACTCTATTATTTGAAAGCTGCATTAACTGATGAAGCAAAAAAATCTTGAAACTGTTGATACAGTCATGTCCAAAATTATGTTTACATGCATAAATTCACGGATTTCTCAGAGATTATGACTTATAATTTAATGAATTTTCGTGGAATCATACATAACATGATGACACATAAATGCAAAAGAAAAAATTGAAGATCACCTCATATGATATAAAATTGTAGCATGAAACAATAAAAATGGTAATAAAGTGTGACAAAGAGAGTTAAGAAAAAAAAGGAATGATTCAAAATAATGCTATACTTTTCGCAGAACGGTTTAATTTGAAATATTTTCACGAGTTTTCGTTAATTACATTAGAAACAAATTTTCAGGTAATTCGATTTTATTCGATTAAGGATTACAAAAATGAAGATCAAAGTTTATTGTATTATTACTATTAAAATTATGCATTATTTCTTTTCTATTTATAGAGCGTCTTCCTAAAATACTTTTCCAAATATGACATGATTTTTTAGCTTCTGAGGCATCTTTTAAATCGAAAAATCTAAGTCAATTTATAATTAATGCCCCATTCGGTCCATTTCAAATTACAGCACCTTTTATTTTAATAGTGAAATATGTTAAATAGTACTTAGCTTTCTCTGAATATTTCTGAAAGGTAATAAAAAAGGATTTTCTTTTAATATTATTTAAAACTTGTAACTGACTCATTATAAAACGTAAGGGAATAATTCTTTTAATTCTACTTATTAGTTTTTTTTACTTTAAATAGTACTTTCTCTGAATATTTCTGAAAGGGAATAAAAAAAGGATTTTTTTTAAATATTATTCAAAACTTGTAATTGACTTATTATAAAACGTAAGGGAATAATTCTTTTAATTCTACTTATCAATTTTTTATACCCTAAATTTCAACAATACATATTCTAAAACTCTTCTTTATTACTTCCTTAAGTACGCATCGCATAGAATTCGCTTCACAATACCTTTTAATAGATTGCTTTTCGGTACGAACAATTCTTGCTTAAATAGTTTTATAAACATATTTGTCAACAGGATTTCAATTTATGATCATGACCGGACCTCCTTTGACAAGATGCACGAATGTTTTCACCTCCGTGGATTATCCTATTTTCAAATTCTTAACAAGCTGTCTTGATGATGTGGCACGTTAATATGGTCACATGATCTTGATCGCACATGGTACTTCCGCTGAATTCGCAAATGTGTCCGTACACATTTGTGTAAAATTGTACATGATTTTACACAAATGTGTGGTTACAAATCGAGGAAAAGTTAACTTTTTGGTATATCTGGGTGCATATTTATTTATTTTGACGAGGATTGCAGCATTTGGCTGTAATTTTATTTTTTAATTAACCCAAACAAGTAAAAATTGTAAACCGAAATGATTATTTTTCAGTTATATAAAAATAAAATGAAGAGTTTAAAATGAGCAACTATAAAAATTTTTAAAAAATTTTGTAAGTACATGTTACATTACTATATGGATGACAAAAAAAAATTATTTTATTTAAAACATTTTTGCGTTTGGAACATAAAATAAAAGTTGTCAAGGGTATCGAAAGACGTATATAATTTTTTCATTCTTTAAGGCATTTTTGATAAAATCTGTATTTTTGTAGCTCAACAGCTTATAATTTTATAAAACAAATTGATAATCAAAATCGTTGTTGTTGGGTATCGAAAAATAACCAAGATGTCATTTTTGGGTAAATGTCACTAAATTATACAAATTGCTATTAGCCATCACGCAATGAATTATGAAAACGAAAAAAGTGACTCTTCCACATAAAAGAAACAATGAATGTTTCTTTTATGTGGAAGTGTCACTTTTTCCGATTTGTATAGAACTGTCGTTGTCGAAATACTATTAGAGCGCTGTGAAGGGAGCTTTTGAATGTAAACAAAAAACACCCCAACTGGAGACCGAAGCCTTGGAGCAGTGCTTCACTCTCAGTGCAGGCTTGGTCCCTCCTTCCTTTCTTACCTCCATGAAATATACAACTACATCTCTTGCAGCTAGCAATTAGTTTATTTCCGGGTTATTTCAGATATTAGTGCAGTTTCAAAAAAATAGCAAAGTCCATCGTGAATTGAGTTTTAGAGTTCAGTCTGGGAATAATATAGGTTATCAGTAATATTTCTCGTGTATTAAAGAAGATTTGTCTTATTTCTGTTTTCTCTTTGAGCTGCTTACAGCTGTTTATATTGGCCTATGACTCTGTTTATTGCAATCTTTTTCATCTGGCATAACGTTTTGGAAGAAATCTCCGTAAACATGTAGCTTGCAACAGTATATAAAATGCGTGTTTAAAGATATGAAAGCGGAAGTTTTTTTATGTGTTTCTACCGTTAAAATTGAATTTTTTTTAAATATTTAGCTAAGCGATTTTACTGCAGTCTAATAAATGGAGCTCACGAAATGGATAATAGCGTTTCAGAGACAGACGCGAAGTTAAATTTTCACATATGACCACTCCAAGAGTACAC
>KK114344.1:131971-238063 GCA_000611955.2 Stegodyphus mimosarum | reverse complement strand
CAGGAATTCTGATAAAACTGAACTTGCGGCAGTAATATAGGCTTTGAAAGATTCTGTATGAACATGACTAGAAACAACTGTCAAGAATCATGTCATGCAATACAAGTATAAAACTATCTAAAGTAATATTGGAAATTCAGTGCTGAAGGCTTAGCAAACACCAGCGTAATGATTGTGGAATGTTCTATCGACGGTATGCACTCTAGAAAACAATATCCAACCAGAATACATAGCACAGAACTATGCATCCTGCATTAGCTCGACAGTTCAGAAACTAAGCATTTTATGTGTAGAAATAAATAGCCTGCTCTAACTTGCCTTTTTTCCCAACGCTTCAGGCAGGTAGAAACTGTGTAGACAAAGCCCATGGATCTCATTATACTCACAGGAAACTGTATAGACTGTGATGGCTGCAGAATGATATGAGATTGGTTAGCTGGCATAAAACAATACTTTTAGTACATCTATGAACGGGATAGGTGAACGTATTATGTGTATTCTTTCTGTTGCGTTAATCCGTACATAACTCGCCCTTTTCTGATGGATTTAACCTCTTCATAGAGTACAACACTGTTAAAAATTTGATTCAAGCATTCACCAAATTATGGAACTGAAAAAAATGTAACCAAAAGATAGTGAAACGTTGGTTCATTATTTGGCGCTTTGGTTGAACCGTTATTTGGTAATATGTTGAACCATGAATGGGGAATGTTGAACTGTGAATTAAAAAAATGTTCAATTATAAATTAAGGATATATTTATCCATGAACTAAGACTATATTACACCATGGATTGAGAATACCTTAGACTAGGAATTATAATTACGTTTACCATTAACTTGTAGAGTTTCACTGTATTTGGTACCGTATACTAAATCAAATCAAGACTCATAACTAAACGAAGTATCGCTATGTATATTTCTCAAAATTTGGGGTGGAAGTAGAACTACAACCTCCTTGGGCTCTGGCAACCATTCTTACAAGAACTATGGGCTCGACAACAAACAGCCTAATGATCTAAAGGTGCATTTATTGAAAAATACACAATTATAAAAATTACAAAAAATTTAAAAAAATCTGGGTGGACCGCATGCTATACCGGCACCAAAGTGTTTTAAGTTATTATTGTGAACATACGATGCTGCCAAAAAGTAATTAGGTGTGCCCATAGCATCCCCCAAATGTCTTTTTACCTCTCCAAACATTTCACTAGTACAATGGTAGATTACGATCCCTCCAATTTCAGCATTTTAGCACAGCAGTGAACGGTCTACCGCAGTTTTCACCAGCTTCGACAAAATCTCAGCTTTCTTCACACATACAGCGTAATGAGGCTTCCTTAAAGGCATCATGTACCTTGGTATGTGTATGCGTGTGTGTGTTTTAGAGTTTTGGTGTCCTGTTTGTTGAAAATGTGAAGTTATGGAATTCTCGTATGTTTTTATTCAGCAAAGGCAGATTATTGTGTACATGGAAAGAACAATGCAAGAGTCAAGAAGAGTGCATGTTTTATATGAAAAAAAAGGAAAAACTTTTTTTTTTGAAAAAAAAAAAAAAAAAAAAAAAAAAAAAAAAAAAAAAAAAAAAACCCTTCGGCAGCCTGGGATGAATCTTTGAAATAGACATAAAGCTATACAAACAAAAGTCTGTCTCCAAAGTGAGAAACCAGTTTGCAATTTGCGGTTTTTTGGTGAGGGTGCGGATAGTAAGAAATTACCAAAAATGCTTTTAAAAATTACATGTTATTTAGCATTAAATTTAAAATTAAGAATGATACTACTTAATGAAACTAAAAAAAGAAACTAAGTCTTGGAAAATTTGCTTATCATATACAGCAGGGGTTCTCAAGCTTTGTCTTTTAAATGATCGGTTCAACCCCTTTTAAAACCCCTTTAAAAAAAGGTTTACTTTATGAAATTTTATTATTCTTCTTCATACCATACAGCAAATAATTGCATAAATATCTTAATACCAACAAGACTAAAGTTATTGATAATAATTTTTAAAATGTTTCATTAGGTTTGTATTATTTTTATTTTTAATTATTATTTTTTTTCGGAAACAAAACCAGATTTTTACTGCGCAAAAGTTAAATTTAAATTAATGTGGTGGCTGCGTTGGTGTATTGATGTATTTTTTTAAAAATTAAAGTTTTAAGTTAAAGTAGTTTTTTAAACTGGATTTTTTATAATTTTTATTTTGGTCATAAAATCGCTTAAAACAAATCTCATGTCACCTGCTTCTGGTTTTCCATAGTAAATTACTGACTTGTCACAAGCCTCCTTATTGAAGAAAATGAAACAAATTCGAAATTCAAAATTCGGGCTTCCAAGTGCTTATACTGGCATATAAGGTTACGTAATTAAAAATTTGATCGCTGTAGGTATCGTTGTTGTCTTACAATAGGAGAAACATGCATACATTCATGTAGATTCTTCATTATTAAGTTTCTTTAAAGATAATATTTGGTGGCAACAATTTTAAAAATAATTCGACGCAAAATGCCGTTTTGAGACTAATAGCTCTTCTGGGCTTATAATATTATACGATTAGATATAGTTAATATAAGAACATGAATATATTACATGAAAGTAGCATTCCTTCAAAGGCGAGATCATTAGGCCGAATTCTCGATTATCTGCGTGGGAAGTACGCGTTTTGCAAATTATGTTTTTTGCATTGCTTCTCAAAATTATTAACAAAGACAAAAAGTTGACAGTTTTTAGAAGAAACTTGTATATTTTAGACACTGAATAGTAAGAAGTGTGGATAAACAAAAAGGGAAAAATAAGTATATAGTTTTATTTCAGGCGAAGACTGGTAATGCAGTAACTCAGAACGAAATAATCTGGAAGTGGTGTTGTTCTCAACAAAGAAAATGAAATAGAAACGATGGTCACGATGAGGTTCTGGAATGTGTAGAGAAGTTGTTAAACTGTGTAGATGATTAAATTAGGTTCAAAATTAGTGGTATTATAACTTTGTTGAGTGGTTTTTTTTAACTAGTGTTTGCTCAGTGCTCGATATAGTATGAAAGAATATCAACATTGCGTCTAGAAAAGGAGAGAATGAACGCGATAGAACATTTTGCACAAGAAAAATTGAAAGCAATGTTCATAAATTTTATAACTATTTTAATTAAATCCTGCTTTGAAGATAACATGGTATGCTTTATAAAAATTTCTGATTAAAAATGTCTTCTTTAAGGTGCACTCGTACGTCAGTAACGATTTCAGGAAACAATTTCCTAATCTGTGCATGCCTATGCATTAATCAGCAAACACATTGTAAATATTCGAGGTGATGCTTGGATTCAGTATAAAATGTTCGATTACTATTGTATAACTTCATGAATATGTGATTTTATTGGAAAGAGATTAAAATATTATGCTACTTATTATTTGTATTGCAAATGTTTGGCCCAAAACAAGAAAAAAAAGTATGAATTAAATCGATCTTTTTAGTACAATTAATTAATGAAATTATATATTAATTTAATCAATCTGTATGCATGAATACACATATTCAAAAGAGGCAGAGGACTTTTTCAAGATACAAACAAACGCCGATTCAAACATATTTGATAAACACTAGTAGAAGTTTTTCTGGGTATGTCAGCTGTAAAACATACAAATACAATAAACTTAAGAAATGCGATTTCTATTTGTCCAAGGAGCTAAGTACATGGAGCTAAAGAATATGTAATAGACGTTCTTTGATGGAGCATCCTTTGTAATATCTAAATTTGTAGCTGCCTTTTATTGGTGGCTTTGCATTTGCAGTCATGAAGGGGACACTGACGTTAATTGGGGAAAGGAAAATAAACGCCTGCCCTAGGGATCATAGGGGGAGATATTGTAAAAGAAAAAGTGTTTTTAGGTCTCATTCAGCATCAGTATATCAGGAATAAAAACTTAAATGGAGCTACAGAGTTCTTAATTCTTCACTGTAAATTAGTAAGGTATACAACGATGTGCATGGTACAAGAATGGAGACAAATTACATAGGGTGTGAAAATTTTGAAGTGCTCTTTTATGTATAAGTAACCAGTTTAAATATTGCACGTTTTTGGATTATTAATAACGTATATCTTCTTAGAATATTTAATTTATCTTTCAAACTATAACAACGCATTGTTTTTCATTTCAACAAGTGGGTGGGTTAAAAATAATTACAGATACTTCTCATGCATATTGCCTGATAAAATTTTCCCAAATATCAGCAAATAATTGATTTTGTTTCTTTTGTTCTTGCATATTATAATAGCTTATTGCTTATCATTACTAAAACTGAGATAATTAATAAAATAGTACATAAACATATCGATAATAAAGTATTTATATCTATTTTTACTAATAGTTTCTAAAAATATCCACATCATTAATGTAATTAATGAAAACCATTTGAAACCAAAATAGGATTTGCATTAGTAAATTATAGTTAAGAACAATGGGGAAGACCCCCAAAATTCTGAATATTATTGGAATAATTTAAAGATTAAATCCGATTGTATCTTAAGATGGTTTTGTCTTTTGAAAAACAAGAATATAACTCATTTTGACTCATCTTTCACTTCTTTACAAATACGGAATATCTGTTTGCCGTGTACATGATAAATTAGGGAGTAATCTATGAGTGTTTACTCCATGAGATATTAAGTATTGATTAACATTTCCTGTAACTATTTTTAACTACGGCTTCCAAAGAGCAACCCCTTAATTTTGTCTCGCAGTTTTTATGTTTAGGCCAGGATATGAGCATAGCATCTACCTTTAAACAATAGGATTTTTTTAAACACTAGTAATAATAGTTTTATCGTCACGAAGAATCATTTTCTGGGTTTCCATGTTGATTTTTTCCAAGAGATATTAAAAGTTGTAATTGACGAGTACGAGCAATCCGTTATACATATATATATACACTGCTGGCCACCATAAATGCAACACCCTCAAGGAAGCATGCAAATAGCATGAAATATACAACATGCATTAACGGAGGTGAGATAGGCAAATGATTAGAATTTCAGCGTAGACTCACATCACGCACGCCTGGGGCGCCACTTCAAAGCCCTATTTAAGGCTTGGAGTTTTCGATGATTTCAAGTTCGGTAATTGTGTTTTTCTTGTGGTTTTTTCAAAAAAACGATCAATTATGCCTCGTAGTCATCGATCATCTTTTGATCAAGTATCCGAGTTCGACAGAGAAAGGATAGTGGCCTACCGACAGTGTGGATTATCTTTCAGGGAAATCGGTAGTCGTGTTGCACGAAACCAAACAACTGTAATGCGGAAATGTGACCTTTGGATGCAGGAGGGTAAGACGGACCGATGTGTTCGATCGTATCCACCGCAATGCACCACTTAACGTGATGACAGGACCATTGTGCGCATGGAAGTGACGAATCACTCAGTCACATCACGAACCATAGCACAGCACATTCAGTGTGTAACGCATCATCCAGTGTCTGCGCGTACCATTCAACGCCGTTTACAGAAGAGTGGTCTGTCCGCAAGACATCCATTGCTTCGTCTACCTTTGACGCAGAACCACAGACGTCTCCGCCGCCAATGGTGCGATGAAAGAAGGATGTGGACGGCAGAATGGAATGAAATTCTCTTTACTGACCAGTCACGCTTCTGTCTTCAACACCACGATGGTCGGATTCGAGTCTGGAGACACCGTGGAGAGAGGATGCTGAACAGCTGCGTTATGCACCACCACACTGGTCCTGCACCGGATATTATGGTGTGGAGCGGTATTGGATATCACTCTCGCACTTCTCTAGTACGCATTGCCAGTATTTTAAATAGCCAGCTCTACATCTCCGAGATGTTGGAGCCAGTTGTCCTTCCTTACCTTCAGGGCTTGCCCACAGCCATATTTGAACAGGATAATGCGCGACCACACGTGGCACGCATTGTTCAAGGGTTCTTCGTCAATCGCCAGATTGAATTGCTTTTCTGGCCTGCTCGCTCTCGGGATCTTTTGCCGATAGAAAACATGTGGTCCATGGTTGCTAAACGATTGGCCCAGATTACATCCCAAGCTGCCACACCAGATCAACTTTGGCAACATGTGGAAGCTGCTTGGTCTGCTGTACCCCAAGAACACATCCAAAGTCTCTTTGAATCAATGCCGAGGTGTGTGACAGCGCTGATCTCCAACAATGGCGGCTACTCTGGCTACTGTTTCTGGAAAGAAATACACTTCACAGAAGTGTATAAATTTAATCATTTGATACTTAGTCAACATGTTATCTACTAAATAAATTTTGTTGTGATATCTCTTGTTTTTCTTGGTGTTGCAATTTCGGTGGCCAGCAGTGTATATAACGTAAGTATACCATAAAGAGAAATGAATCTTTAGAAAAGCTGATCGATTGCTATTGAACTCTAAAGACTCTCTTTATCAGTGGGAAAATAGCAATTAAAATTCCAATTAATTGATTTTAATTATTTATTTACTATATTGATTTATTACTAATTACAACGGATTGGAATATTTGAATATCAATAAGCTGAATATTTAGGAAAATATTATGACTGTGTGAATCGAAAAACAATTTTTTGAGTATTTGCTTTTTTATAGAATGCAGATGAATTCATTTCTACTGAATGAAAATTAAAATTTATTAGTTTATTAATCTGTCCGCTATTGAGCACCTTAATTCAGTGATCCGTATTAATGTGCCATTTTTTTAAATTTAGATGCTTCAAGAATAATTAGAAAAGGACTTAATTATCTTCTTATCCTTAAATTTTTCATTAAAAAAACTGCATTTTCAGCTATAATCAAGTGAAATAATTCTACAAATATAATTCAGAGCAAAAAGAAAAAGGTACATAAACGGCTTGGAAATGGAATTAGCATTGCGAGTCTCTTTAACAAATACGATGAAGCTTACGAAAAGTCTACGCAGCGAAGTAATTCCGTAGAACGTTTTACAACTCTTTATGATTAAACTGCACTCAGTTGCACTTTATAAACGGCGCGTAAATATAATTTAATGTATATGTGTGTGTGACTTACTAGCGACTGAGCGGTAAAGTCGTTGAACACTGGTAGATCGATCCGCAGTTCGAGTCCCAGTGAATGGGATGACTGTAGTGGGGTTTTCGTGGTCATCTGTAACGTGTATACGAGTCAGTCTTGCTTAAAACGTTCTCCCCCTAGGCATCCTTACCCTTAGGCAAATAGCCGTCGAGCGGTTTACTACACTCATGTCCATAAATTAAGGATAATGCAAAATCAGGCAAAGAAAGAGTTGGAAGCAAAACAAATTTGACTTATTTGTAAAGCTTATTTATTAAACAAAAGGTAAAGAGCCAAAAAAGATGCTATATGTTTGATATTATTAAAAAAATTAGTGATTTTTTCTTTCTCGAGCAAATTACAAAAAAAACCTACTTACAAAAAACAAATATTACATGGTCGGTATGATTGTTAATACATTGTATGTCTCCCAGACGATACAATACAGCCCGTACAACGCCTAGGCATGCTGAGTATCAAATTATCGATCTGATCTTGGGGAATATTACACCACTTAAAAAGCAGTGCTCTCCGAAGTTCCGGTAGACCTGTAGGAGGAGGTTGACGGGCTGCAACTCGTCGGCCAAGCATGTTCCACTCGTGCTCTACTGGATTCAAGTCCGGTGAGAATGCTGGCCAGTCCATACGGGTGATATCCTCCGATTGAAGGCATTCGCTTACGATGCTTGCATGGTGAGGACGGGCGTTGTCATCCATAAACACAAATTGTGCGCCCGTGGCGCCCCGAAACAAACGTACATTTTGTTCCAGAATGACGTCCCGATAGATTTGGCTTGTCATGGTTCCAATTTGAACATGCAGGCCAGTTCTGGAACCCAGAATAATTCCACCCCAAACGAGCACTCCTGCACCACCGTAACGGTGTCATTGAATGATGTTTTCTTGGTGGTAACGGGTACCTGGAGCTCTTCATATGAAAGTCCGGCGAGAATCAGATTGCAAGCTAAACCTGGACTCGTCGGAAAACAACACACAAGCCCACTGTTGCTGTGTCCACAGTGCATGCTCTCTGCTCCAGGCTAACCGCAGGCGACAGTGAGTTGCAGTAAGTGGAACGCATCTGACAGGTCTACGAGCATATAGACCAATCTGCCCTAAGCGTCTGTACACGGTCTGCCTTGAAATTGTCGTACCAGTGGCTGAAGAGAACTGACGAGACAGGTCTGAGGCTGTGCTCCGCCTGTTTCTTTTGGCAGTAACTGCCAAATACCGGTCCTCATTCGGCGTTGTAACTCTGGGGCGACCTGTGCTGTAACGTCTACTCACATTACCATCATCTTGGAATCGTTGCCAAAGCCTGGAGATGACACTCTGGGCAATTCCAAGTTCGTCTGATACTTCCAGTTGGGTACGCCCACATTCCAGACGGCCGATAATTCTACCACGTAAAAAATCATCCAAATGCGTCCTTTGTGTCATAACTATTCGGTTATTGCACTGAAATGCTTATAAAGCGCCTGCGAACAATTTTACTTCTTTGCCTGTATTCCTTATATATCACTCTCTTACACTCTCGTCATTGTGACGTACCATCGGTGTAATCTAATTACTTCCTGAAATTTGCATATGATTCTTGAAGATGTTTGTAGTGATTTTACAGTTGATATATTTATTTTAGAGTTCGATTTCCGCGTGACTCCGAATTATCCTTAATTTATGGACATGAGTGTATAATCAAACAAATCATACCAAACAATATTCATATATAAATAAGTAGCTTAAAAATATAAAAATAAATTATATATGTACGAAACCTAACTAAATATTTATATTGATATTACATAAATGTATGTATATATGAACATTGTATATTAAAGATATTTTTCTTTGATATTCTATACCTTGTTCTATTTTGTTCCATTTATATGTACCTACACATAGATATACATAATTTAAGGATTCCATATTAACTAATTCATATAAAACCAGAAACTGTATTAATAATGTATTTTTCAGTATTATTAACTTCATTCTGAAGAATTTTCTGCAGTCTAGTTTGCGTTATTTTATACATAAGTCTCAAATTAAAAACAATTTAATGTTTATATGGCTTTAGAAAATTAACCAAAGAACAGCTACCACGACATAATTAAAAAATAGCCCTTAGACGTGAAAAGGTTGAAAGCTATTTGAGTCAGGAATATTTTCTCAGATACTCAGATACTTCGCATACATGTAACATATCATTCGTAATGCAAAACTCAATATTTTCTAAAGATTCATTGATGTAACAAATATATGTCTTACTACGCCTATCTTAAGAAAAAAAAGATGTTATTTGCCTTACAGTTTATCGTTCAATAATACATTTTAATTGTACAAAATCGCATTTATTCGAAGAATTCAATTTGTATTTTCATTTTCTATGTATAAAACTTAATGCAGAGAAGTTAGATATTTAAAACGACCCCTACATTTTCTCACGATTGCAAGTGACCTGATCCCTCTCTTTTTCAGTTCCCCCGTGAAAAAGGGGGTTTGAAATTTAAGACTTGACCGCATATAGGCAGCATTCCTTTTATTAACCAAATAGCCTTCAGCTTACAGATGGACAGAACCCCTAAATGGAACCCGCTTGAGTTCAGCCGCTAAGTACAGTTGTGACTTTCGAGAATTAAGAATACGGGACGTTCTCCAGCTTGCCGTGGTATAGCACGTAGACTCTCCGAAGACGATATTTGAACCTTTTCATGTGGCAAAGTTAAAGAAACTTGTTTTTCAACTCAATACACAGAACTAAAAGCTGCAAGCGTTAGTTTCCCGAAATTTCCTAATTACTTAATTATTCCTAATTACCTACTATTCCTAATTTACTTAAACTAAGACTGGCCTTTTAACTTACTGTATATGTAGTACGCAAACTGCGGAAAACTGCAATACGTCCTTAGCTTTCATGAGGACTAAAACCTCTGGCCTTAAATGTAGACAGTAACTGATGGCAAAATCGCGTGAAGTCTCGTGTCAAGACCGCTCAATCTCTCCCCTTCTACTCTGCTCTTGGTAAAAAGCCACAATTTAAATCTTAAATACTTAGCGTTAGCAAGTACAGTTTGCATAAACATAGTCACGCGTTTATTTTGGCCGGAAGTGGAAAATAAGAGAGTAAAGTTTTAAAATAAAATAAACGTTAGTCAAACTTAAGATCCTTACAGCTTTGTCCTAAGTTTTTAACAGTTATCTTTAGTTTATGCTTCTTTCCTGTCCCTCCGAATTTCAGTTACAATTTCCTACCAGAATGTGCTTTTAGAATCGCGTTTAATGCAAATGCCTAAGAGTAGTATTTAAGTCGAAGCTCCACTGACTTCGAGAGAGAGCCTCAGTGTTTCTGACTAGCACGGGTTTGTCTTTTGGCTACGACTCTCTAAGCTGTTACTACGCTCGGCCGTATTTCTTTGATAGCTTCGCTAGCTTATTCGATATTTAGGGCCAACTACTTAGAACTTTGATAGCTTCGGCTGTATCTTTTTAGTTAAATATTAGTTAAGTCTTAGTTCTTATTACGAGTATTTTGAGTTCAAGCCCAAGTGGACGCTTTGCCGTACGTCCTGAGAAAGGGGCTGACTGTCAATTCTTATTTTGAGTAATAAAGGGTAATTAACACTTCTTGAATTTACGTCTCTGTTCCTGAACTAAAGCGATTATTCTCTTAGCTGTTCACGAGGTTCCTACACATTTATCTGTTAGATAAAAGAGTGGAACTCCACAATATGATAAGTAAAAGAGAAATTCATTCCCAGTTTGGCAGAGAAAATGCATCGAGTTTCTTTAAGTCCAACTTTTGCAGCAGTTTCATGCTAAGACGAATCAGTATTTAGAGCAAAATCTTAAATTTTTGGCATTTTTATCTGCAGCAGCTTGCTGCAGTTATCATAACAATGTGTACAATAGACATAGCTGTCCAAGTTTAATACATGCTATTTATTATATAACGCAGAGAAAAGTAAAAAAAAAATTAAAAACCAAGCTTGACCAAATGACTATACATTAAAATAGAATATTTGACATCATGAATAAATAACGAAAACTTAATACATCTTTATCAAAAAATACGTCTTGTAAAAAGAAAAGCTTATATAGTGTCTCCAAAAGGCTTAATCAGACAATAAGATTTAACAAACAAAAGTTTTAACAAAGAAATAAAAAAACTTTCTACTTCAACAAAATATTCCAAACGCATTTTTAATTGGTAATCGGTTACCTTAATTTTGCATTGATCCTCAAGGAAAGTTTTCACAATCAAGATATTCTCTGAAATCATCATCACAATTTTTAAGGAAAAGGGAACTTGGTTAGTAAGCATACTTAATCAGAGTACGCTGATGATAATCTAAACTTTCTCTCACTTTTAATCATGATTGAGACCAAGATTTTCAACTAGAGTAAAATTAAAAGGTAAATTTTGTGTTACGCAACAATATTTAAATTTTCATGCTCCAATTGTTTTAAACGTTTTAGATAAATTATGACCAATTGGCTTATTTCTAATCTTTACAAAAACTTTAACAACAAATTATCTTCCAGTAACGAAGCTGACAGAACTTTTACATGTATGAATTATTTACAGTGTTGCTATATCTTTTTCTTCTTATTGAATACTTTATAAAAGTTAAATGAACAGGAATATAGTTTTATTATTACTTCACAATACATAAATAATTTACTTTACACTAGATGTTTCATACAATTACTTATAATACACTAAAAGTGTTATTTGGGTTAAAATTTTCTGAAGCTTATAAATTTTTCCACTTTATTTTCTGCCTGTAAATGACTATATACATAAAATACACATACACAAGTTGATAAAATTATTTAATACATCCCAAAAGTGTTTCCTACAGAATGCGTATAATATTGTTACGAATTTTGTATATAGATAAATGATTTTAGTGCAATTAAATGTGAAATTGTTTTATTTTCCTGTGTAATGTAACATAACAAAAATCTAGAGAGACAAGCTATGCCAGAAAATTAAGAATACATGGGCAAACTCATTTAATATTGAGTAAATGGGTATCACGGTAATTTGGCAAGAAAATGGCCAAACTTGGCGATTATTTGGCGACATTTTGGTCCAGTCCCTGTATCACTGTAATAGGTATTATGATTGAATAAATGTAATTGATCACTATATTAGCTGAAACCGTAATTCGACCCTCATATCGCTTTACAGTAATTTCGAGAAGCAGAAAGTACTAGAAATATCGCGGTGGCTGGGTGTCATGGAGAAAGAAATAAGACTGGAGAGAGCATCTGCTGTCAGTTGTTGCTGTTATTAGCTGTTAGCTCAGCGTGAGTTCCGAGTATTATCTCCGGTTTAGCTTCGCTCTTTAAGCTGCGCTTTGCATTTCGTCGTGTTTAACGTTCATAGTAGCTTGAAGTGTAACTACTGATTGCTCTCTGTTATATTTTCAAGATTGTAAGCTTATTTCTGTGTAAAGTTCCATATCTCTGATGTGTTTCTTTTGATCAAATAAATTTTATAACCTATCTCTGTACATTCAGTCTATTACGAACCCGTTCACACGAAACAGTATTTATATTTACAGAAACACATATTATGCTATAAACAATGTTCTTATTCGGGAATACACGGAAATCCCTCTTTAGAGGCCTATTCAGCTACGTTAAATATAGTAGTAACAACAAAACGGTAAAAATGTGCTTTAGCCCTGACACGATTCACACCAACATAATCATTAAAAGTACTGAGAATGGGTTTCAACAGCCATTTTGTATGTTACATTTCATTAATACACATGCATAAATCAAAACATAGTTATGAAGAATAAACAAAAAATATACATACCTTGTAATTGTCGAATACACTTTCAACTATCCCCGAAAGCATGCAGACAGCCGCCGTTAAACTTCCAAAACATAATAAAATCAGCCATACGCTTAATGCTTTATTTTGATCGGCTGTAATATACTACTTAAAAAAGGTGAAAATTGAACGAGTAGGGTGGATTGACCAAAACAAAGTAAAACATATAAATCAAGTGAACCGTATTTTGATGCTACCTCTTTGAACAATTACATTGTGCTACACCGAACTGAAACTTTTAACAAAGACTATACTGCCACAGAAGTCTAGAGATGCAAAATGATGGCTAAGCAAATACACACCTAAGTTTGGAATCAGGACATGACTTTATAAGATAATGTAATGTAATATACGAATGTGCTGTAACCCTCCTGGCCGATAATAATCGGTCTCATGCTTAACGCAGCACACCCAACGCAAACAAGCAAAATACAATGAAAAGATAAAAACAAAAAATTAAAACACATTAAAACAAAAATATTTTATGACCTTATAAGGTATTTTCTGTCCTCTTTCCGCATGCTTTCTTGCTGTATTCGAGAGGTCCGAGGCTCGAGTCCCGGCGAGAGCATTGTACATTTTTCGTCTCCATCATTAAAAACCCTAATGACTCCCAAATGACCCTAATGACCTCCCATCTCAACGTTATGTGATGATTTCAACGAACACATATTCGATGTCATGTAACATGCTCTGGCATCATAAAATGCACTATGCAAGAGAGCTACGTAATGCTGTGAAAGAAGTATGGAGTTCATTTCCTGAAGAATACTTGTTGACACAGGGAATAAAATATGCTACCAGCAATTCGGGAAAGTGAACATTTAGTTTATTTAGACGAAAAGAAAATAACCTTTTTTTGAACAGCTAAAGGAATGCCAATCTTTAATTTTCACAACATAAAAGAGAAAAATAAGATTACATACGTTGCTACTGACAAACTGAACAAAAACTGCTATAAAAAGAAAATCGTTACAACATGGAGTTAATTAAAACTTAAGACGTGACATCCTCCCATCTTAAGTTGTCGGGAGGCAACACCCAAATGGAACATATTGAAGTTTAAAGTTTTTGTAAGTTCAGTCTCTGTAGGGCCTTTATTATTTTCCCACTTTTGGTTGTAAGCTTCTTCATAATGAATAGATAAGTCATTGGTCCACCAGGATATTTTTCATTCACGTCTTCAGTTCTTTTGTTTCCCACAGAGTTTTCAAGGGCTGCTAAACAGACTTCTAGAGGAATGGAGTATAGTTCTTCATAAGACTTCTAGGTATAAAACCCAGTTGTCTTCAGAACATATAAAATCAGACAATAGAAAACAATTCTTCATAAAACACTGATCTTCAGGAACAGAACATTGAACTTCGGGGAATGGAACATAGTTCTACTTAGAACTTCAACGTCTAGAACCTAGCTCCTCATAGAGCATATAACATCAGGGATGAGAACTTAGAACTTTAGGAAATGAAATTTAGCTATCACGGAACAAAGAACTTCATTTATTACAGGATAGTTCTTCATAGAACACAGAAATTCATTTAATGGAGCATAGTGCTTCATTGAAAGTAAAACTTCAAAACACAGAACATAGTCTTCAGAGAGCACAGAACATAAAACTGTATTAAAGCATTTTCAGGAAAATCTTCAACAATTCATACTTTTTCTCAAATTCACTTTCTTTTTTATGCGCTGAAATATTTAAGTAAGTTTGCTCCAAATTTCTTCTTTCGAAATAAAAATATTTCATTCAGTTTCAAACACACAAATATCTACATTATATTCAATACTAAGAACTGAAGACGTGAATGAAGAATCCTGGTGGACCAGAGACTTACCTACCCAATATGAAGAAGCTCACAACTAAATGTGAAAGAACAATAAGACTACAATAAGAGGCCGTAAAAGCGAGACAAAAGACGTAAAAACTTTATTATAAATTCCACTTGGGTTATATTCCACTTAGAATATTTCATATGGGTTAAGCTTCCTCCCAACAACTTAAGGTGAAAGGATGTCACATCTTAAGTTTTAATCAACTCTGTGTTTTAACGATTTTCTTTTTATAGCCGTCTTTACTGAGTTTGTGAGTGGTAACGTGTGCAACCTTATGTTTTTGTTTTATGTTGTGAAAATTACAGATTGGAATTCTTCTTTTTAGCTGTAAAAGGAAAGGTTGTTTTTCCTCTGGATTTCTTTAGATTACTAAATGTTAACTTTCCCGAATCGCACTAACTCTGGTTGCATATTTTTATTCCCTGTGTTAAGTATACTCCCATATACTCCTGAATCCATTTATATGCAGTTTTCCTTTCCTGCGAACTATTGTAGTAGACTGGTGTAACAATTTTTGGCACTTCAACGCAGATATAAAGGATGTGCCTGTGTAAGGAAATAATAAACGATGTATTAAACAGGAAACACGATTTTGTTTCTTTTGAAATAACTTAAATGTCCGACCTTATATAATTAATCACGATGGGGCTGAATTTGCAACAGCAAGTCAAGTGTAAGCTATTGCATAACAGAACAGTTGTGGAGACTGAGATTGGAGACATGGCATGTTTGTAGCACTGTTGCCGTCGACGGTAGGAGAACAGAGAAAACTGTTACTTACAGTGGGAAACATCCATATAAGAATACTTTCTGAAAGAATTCGCAGTAGCACAGATGCAACGACACTAAGTGAAAGTTGTGAAAGCGTTCGAAACGGTAAAAGTGGTAATGTTATGTTTTTCACTTATAAGGCTTGATTTTTCAATGGTTTTTATCTCACTTTTCTTAGCCATTATATAGCCATCGTACAAGGCAATCAAGCATGTAGCCACATTTCTGACAGATCTTGTATATTTTACTAGCGGTTTCAGAAACACTTGCATTTTTTATAGTTCTGATACGATAAGAAATTTTTCGGGAAGTTTTTAATCCCTCGTGTTATAAAACTCCCCGAAAAGTTTTAGTTTTTAAATTTAAAATGAAAGTTAAATTAGAAGACTTTTTAAAAATTGATAAGTGTAGTAATTTTAAAAATGCTACTCAATGGAGTTCAGATTTCAAGTAAGACTGAATCTCCAGTGTATTCTTGGAGTTTATACATCCCTGTGATTAATTCACCCATCTAATTGTTCAAGATATTGTAAAATATATTTAAATTTTATAACAGGTATTTTAATTTAGTTAACCCTTCCTATCTTGTCTCGTTTAAACTTACATGTCCCTACCAACAATGAGGTTTTAGAATCGCATTGAATGCAAATGAGGAAGAAATAGTATTAAAGGAAAGTTCAACTTTGTGAGAGAGAGCTAAGAATCCTAAGTAGCGCACGTTTGCCTTTGGGCTACGTCTCCCTAACTGCTATTACGCTCGGCCGTATATTACATGCTTTTTGATAGTCCACCGGCTATTTAAAACTAAAGGCCAACTTCGTTAGATCTGTGTTAGCTTCAGCTAAATCTCTTAGTTACTTATAGTTAGTTCTTATTTCTTATTCTTGACTTCAAGACCGAGTGGAGGTTTTGTCGTAAGCCCCAAGAAAGGAGCCGACTGTTCATCTTAATTTTGAGTGAATCGTAAACGCAAGAAGGGTAATTAACCTTTCTTGAGTTTACGCAATCGTTGTTTCGTTTGTTACTGTTGTTACAAACGAACAACAATAATCATTGTTGTTACAAACGAACAAATTGTTACAAATTGTTGTTACAAACGAACAAACAAATTGTACATTGTTTTGTTCTTAAAAATAATCTTTATAGATAATGTAGGTATCAAAGGATATTCTAAGCTCATTCTGTATTATAAAAAATAGAATAGTATTGAAAATTACTGTTAGAAGGCATCCAATATAATTAAGATTACTCATATAATAAAACTACGAATAAACTGTTGACCCATTCTTTTGTGCATTTATGAAGTTTAATATGTTTTCTGACTAAAATGTTAGATAATTTATATAATTGGGAATTAGTTTAAAAAACTATATATTTAAGTAAGTTTTTCACTGCTCAAATGAGTACTCGGCGAATGTAACTGAATTCGAATACAAATATAACTTTTCATCAAAATAAATTTACAAATTTATTCACACACTTTGACTAGTATTTTCACAGTATCTACAAAAGACTTTTCCATAACCAACCTTGCTTAGGCCGACAACACCGGGCCCGTAAGCAAGACCATGTCTAGCAAGTCCAGTAGTGTAGGCTACACCGTGTCCAAGTCCAGTGCTATAGGCAAGACCATGACCTAAAGCATTTGAGTAGGCCAATGGTGCTGCTCCTAAGAGTCCAGTATGGCTAACGATTGGGGCACCGTAAGCGACGGGAGCTGCTTTGGCTACGGTCGTGTAAGCAAGAGGAGCTGCCTTGGCTACGGTAGTGTAAGTAACAGGCGCAGCTGCAATGGCCACTGGAGCAGCTCCATGACTGACAACAGAGCGCTGGATGGAATAGGAAGCAGGGGCGGCGATGACTGATTTAGAAAGAAGAGGAGCTGCAAGAAGTGGTGCAGCGGGTGCTTTCAGAGCGAGTCCAGTTCCGTAGACTGCTGGGGCGAGATATCCAGTGGCACTGACGGCTGCAAAAGCAGCGCACAAGAAAGCTACCTGCAAAAACATGATTTTCATCAGTATTTATTGACTATATTTCAGTTAAAAATAACTTTATTACTCTTTTCTAGGGAGTATAAAACATACTTTTAAAGTAACTCAAAGGCTGGAGATTATTAATGACATAGCTGTTTGGGCAAATAAGGAGTGCTAGAATGGCTTACATTGATGAGCGATGTAAAGTTGTATATGAATGGGTAATAGCTGCATCTAAAATTTTGAGCCTAGAAAGATTTACAAAATGTTTTCTTTCAAAAAAGGAATATTTTTCATTATAAATGAAATTTCTGCCATTCAGTGATGTGCACGTAGATTTTGTTTCTTTGGTTAAAATAATGTCATTTACACATTATTATTTTTCTATCAAATAAGTAAAATAAAATATTTAAATGTCAAAAATACGCACGCTTGGACCCAATATAAAATTTTTTTTAGGTAGGGGTATATTTCTGTATTCTTTAATGTACTGTCCTCTGGTTTAATATACAGTGACTGAAAATGTAATTGCTTGAATATTAGTGTAGGCATTTGGTTTGTACAAGCAGTTCTCCAAAGGGTTGCTAATACACTATAATGGCATCAATATATGAGCTCTGGGTGAGTACTCTGAGATTATACAAGCCCTCATTTTGCCATACTTATTGTTACAGGACACTACAAAAGTCAGGAGGGAGTGGTATGATTATGTTAAGATGGCTTTAATGCACAACAGGAATAGAAAAGTTTTATAACTCATCAGGTAAATACAAGAATATATAAAATACGTCGCATTGAATATATGAATGCAGATGGCGGTGAATGTTTATAAATTTATACACACGCACACATACGTATACATTTGCTTATGTAAATTTATGCTGAATTTATTTAAATTTACATTGATTGTAAACAATTAAGGCTATAATGCGATTAAAGTAAATTTAAGCAAATTAACTAATGTAAAACTCATGTCGATTTCCTACTTGCAATATTAAATTCATAATTAAATGTTCGTTGCTTTTACTACAGCAAATGTCCGATAATCTGGTGCATTCGGAATTTTAGCCATGCTGGAATGTCGGATTATCAGCCTAAATTTGTATATTGGGGAAAAATATTATATTGTAACGGGTATATTTACTAATACCTTCTCTTTTGACGCACTTAGAGGGCGCTACATTTTAGCCTGCTAGCGCCACTCCCATGATCCTCTGGGAGCGCGATAATAGTAATGTAGTAGTAGCGATCAGTTATGTTTTGTTTAGTGTAATTTTGTTTCTTCTGTTATGTCCGTGTGTTATAATGTTTTGTAGATGTGGAGCTTCAAATCTAATTAAATATATCTGCTCTTAAGCATGGTTATTTTCATTTGCTGAAATGTTTACCAAGAGTCTCGTCACAACACAACGGGCATAAATGGCGCCCAACTCCTCTACGAACCAAAAACGAAAGCGTGTCAGCAGCCGTCCTGGCTTTGTTTCCAGCACTGGATAAGGTGCTTCTTGTGAGTTCCTTCTCCAATAATTTGAATCTTCAAGCTGCCCTAGCTGATGTTAATTCACCCTGCATTGGATATATTCTACTCGCGTGGAACGTGTCATCCCGACACTTGAAATCCAACGTGTCTTCGCAACTACAGTGTTGTGTGTGCGTTTATGTTATATCTTCGCTTCATCATTGAAAGTTATTTATCCGACGCCTTTCTTCGCTCCGTGTGTATTTTATGAAAGTGCTAAGTTGCAAGTTTATAATCAACAGTAAAGAAAATTTGAATTTGTGTGCAACGTTCGCAAATGGTATATTTTTATTTCTTTTTTCTGTTTATATTCAAAAAATATTTGTGCATTCTTTTGATACATCGTCGTGTTTCAGTTCGGAACTATCAAGTTAAAGAATAATAGAATTATTTCTTTTCACAAAATCCTCAATTGTGAAAAAGAAACATGCAGACCTCCCAGTCTGTGATACAACGTCATTTCTAAGTGGAATAGAATTTATTGCTTCCTGCCAGTCAATTCAAAAGTACTTTGGATTCATTTTAGTTTTGCTTCTTCGTATGACTCGGTCCGATCAAAATGAAAATATTGTTGGTGATATAAACATATTTAGTATCGTAAATGAGGAAAGTGATCTTTTGATTATTAATTTTTTTTTGCTAGTTCATCGTTCAGAACGTAAGTGATTAAATGATGTGTTTATTATTGTTCCCTTTCATGTGATTTAAGTAAGTTTATTGAAAGGACAGAGTAACTAATTTGATTTCCTTTTGGTTAAAACTATGGTTGGTGAAATTACTTTGATATTTTTCTTCTTTTGTTTATAGAAGTATTTGGTTTCATAATGAAATATATATGCATAAAAGTGTTTAGAATATAAGTAAATTTTCCATTGCTACAAGTATATATATTTATATCCTCTATATCGTTTTGCATTCTTTAAACAGGTGATTATTATTTCTGTGTATGGTATTTTTTTTTTTTTGGATCCAACGCATTTTCATAAGTATTCGGTAATTACTATTTTCTATGTAAGTTTTATTGTATGGTGCGTTCTTATAAATTATTTTAGAAAGGATCGACGATTCGGAATTAAATATTCTAATTAAGAATCATTTCTGTTACACAGTCTAAATAGTATAAAGGGTATAACTTTATATTTGATTCTCAGAATGTTATTAAAATAGTTGAAAGTATATTCAAATAATTTATGGTTTTGATTATTGAAGGTGTTCTATATATAAGTATATGTATAATATTTTTTAAACAGTTTTCTTAGTCATCGTAATTATTGCATTCTAATTATTTCAAAAGCTTGTGAATAATATTGGTTGTAGAGTGTGTATACATTTCAGATGCAGAACCTGGTAAGTTCTTACAATTGGTTAAAATCTCTTGCTATATGTACATATTTCTCCAAACGTTTATTAAGGTGATGGTAATTTTTTAAATATTTTCTCAGAAATATTGTTGGATTTTAATTCTTGATTATATATTTTTCTGAATGCTTATTTATTGACTAAATAATCTTCAAAAGAGAAGGTAGGGGTATAACTTTATTCAAATTTCAAATTTTCTTCGGTAAATTATAATTTTATTTCACTAATATTTAAACAAAAATGTCGTTTCTCAATAAGGGTAAGAAAATTGATCTCTATAACTTAGCATTAGAATTACGCATCGAAGCTACATCTACTGATAGAATAATTGATTTGCATGATAAAATTACTAAATCTGCGGTCTTTAAGAATGATGAACAATTTGTTAAAGATACCTTTAATAATATTGTGGACGATCGGAAAAATTTGGAAGAAGCAGAAGTAAAGAAATTAGAAAGAGAAAACCTGCGCCTAACTGAGGAAAGAGCATTTGAGCTTGAAAAGCTTAGACTCCAAAATACAAAATTGTCAGACAGTAACCAAATTGATTCTTCTCCAATGCGATTTGATTCAAAAACTGTCCTACCTACGTTTTGTCCTGATACAGATGATATGTCTTTATTTTTAACCATGTTTGAAAGACAGATGAAACTTTTAAATGTGTCTACAGACCACTGGGTATCACATTTAGTTGGAATACTTCCAAGTGATATAGGTAAATTAATAGCAAGAGAACCCGAAGAAATGTTTAAAAACTACACCCACATTCGTACTATATTGCTACAAAGGTTTAAGCTGACAGCCGACCGATTCAGACTTCTTTTTAGTCGGCATCAGAAACGTGATCATTCCACTTGGAAAGATTTCTATTTCGAGCTTCGAACGTACTTTGAAGGTTGGCTCAATGAGTTAGAAGTTACTTCATTTGACCAATTAAAACAGCTAATCCTCGCTGATCAAATTAAGAAAAGATGTCCTCCGGAATATAAAAATCATTATTTACATAGTTGGGAAACACTCAATGATCCTGTCATATTAGCCGAAAGGTTGGACTTGTATGAAAACATAAAACCACCTTATCAAAAAGTAGCGAAACCCCTCAAATCACAGGAATTGCACAAACCGAAATTCCCTAGAAATGCAGGTGGCCAGGACCTTAAGAAATCTCCTTTCAATAAATTTGAGAAGAAAGATCCTCCGAGTTTTCACAAAAATACTATTCCTAACCCAAGTTATATGCCTTCACGAAACGTGGAAAATTCTGTTTACTGTTATGGTTGTGGCTATCCAGGATTCATAAAATCGAAATGTCCAAAATGTTCTCCAAAGAAGGACAGTACGCATGTCAATGCAATACAAATGTTTACTTGTTTCACCTCTCCCGTAACTTTACTTGATATCGAAGTATATGAAGCTACAGGAACAGTCTGTGCTGACACAGGAGCCAATCAGTCAGTCGGTGGAGAGCTAATGTTTAATTTTTTAACGAGGCGAGGACAAAAGTTCACGGAAGTTGATCTTGCTATCTGTCTGGCAGACGGTCAGCAATCCACGTCAGTCGTTCTTAAAGCTACAGTGCCGATCACAGTGCATGGCCGGACCTTTCAGACGGATTTACATTTTCTACCCCGTGCCAAAGGTAATCGTACTCTTCTAGGAATTGACTTTTTAAGGAAATCAGGAATTGTAATGGACGTGCGAAACAATTTCTGGTATTTTGGTGATACACCAAGTTGTAGAATACCTTTTGCAAAAGATATTCCCTCACCATCAAGTTGTAATCCTATCGAAATAAATACTAGTCCTTGTCCGACAAATTCACTTACAAGTGATGTTTCAGTGCAAAACAATCCTGTTATACCTGAAACTAAAATTCTTTTTTTACGCGAAGACGAAGGTCAGAACCTTGTTGCAGAAAATAAAAATCGCTTAGCTGCTTTGCTTAATGAAAATGAGGATATTTTTCGACTAGGGGGAGAACCAACTCCTTATGTCAAACACTTTATTAACACAGGTGACCACCCACCGGTTGCATCTCAACCTTATAGATTATCCCCAAAAAAGAAAGAGCTCTTACGAAAAGAAATTGACGAACTTTTAGCCAATGATGTTATAGAAGAGTGTGAATCACCATATGCAGCACCGGTAGTTCTAGTGCCTAAGCCAAATGGAGCTATTCGTTTGTGTATTGATTATCGGAAGCTGAATGCTATAACAATACCTGACAAGTATCCACTTCCTGTTATGGATACACTTTTACACGATGCAAGATCCACTGCCTATATGTCTACCCTTGACTTAAAGAGTGGATATCACCAAATTGAAGTCAATCCCACTGATAAAGATAAAACTGCATTTGTATGTCCTTTTGGTACGTTTCGATATAAAAGAATGCCTTTTGGTCTCAGAAACGCTCCAGCAACTTTTCAACGCCTTATGGACCAGTTCCGAAACGGATTACCTACTGTAAATATTCTGGTTTATTTAGATGATATTTTTGTACTGTCCGAAACTTTTGAACAACATATTCAAGACTTAAATTTGGTTTTCGAAAGACTTCGAAAGTTTAAGTTATGTGTTAATAGAGAGAAATGTAAATTCGCATGCTCTCGTGTGAAATATCTGGGGTTGTGGATAACACCTAAAGGAATAGAAGTAGATCAAGACAAAGTTGCAGCAATACAAAACATTCCTTCTCCAAGAAATGTTAAACAGTTACAATCATTTTTGCAGACCTGTTCGTGGTACAGGAAATTCATCCCGAATTTTTCCGATATTGCTAGACCCCTTAGCAATTTGACAAAAAAGAATGTTGTTTGGAGATGGAGTGAACAAGAGCAACGAGCCTTTCAAACTCTTAAGCAATGTTTGGTAACTCCACCAGTATTGAAACAAGTTGATCCTACGAAGCCCTTTATCATCCGGACGGATGCTAGCGGTTACGCTTTAGGTGCAGTTCTTCTGCAGGGAGAAAGTACCGCCGATGAAAGACCAATAGAATATGCCAGTAGACTCTTAAGCTCTGCTGAAAGAAATTACTCGACAACTGAGAGAGAAGCTTTGGCTGTTGTCTGGGCTTTGAACAAATTTCGAGGATATATTGAGGGTGCAGATATTACAGTAGCATCCGACCACCAACCATTAAAGTGGTTAATGACTTTATCGTCACCCACTGGCAGGTTAGCCAGATGGGCACTTCAGATCCAAAGTTTCAATTTGAAAATCGATTATTTTCCAGGCAAGTGTAACGTTGTGGCCGACATGCTTTCGCGACCTGAGTGCCACGACAAAGAACCTTGTGAATTACAAACTATTGTTATTGATGTCCCATCAAGAACAGCTGCTGCCCTTAGGACGGAACAGTTAAAAGATCTTGAACTAAAGAAGATCATAGATTGTTTTGAAGATATCAACAAAAGTGTTGATTTCGCAAATTGGACGGAACGAGGGTACGTCTTAAATCAAGGAGTACTCTACCGCTTCTCTCCACACTCTGAAGTGGAAGAGGCTCAACTAGTCGTCCCATCCCATGAAAGAGAACAAATTTTAAAATTACATCATGATGCACCCACAGCTGCACATTATGGAGCTGATGGAACCTTTTCTCGAATATCATCCAGATATTATTGGACAGGTATGAGAAAATATATTACCGATTATGTAAAAAATTGTGTAGAATGTATCAGATATAAGGCAACGAACCAGAAACCTGCTGGTCTGTTACAGACACCTGTACCTGCTCAACGTTTTGAAAGCATAGCTGTTGATCTTTTTGGGCCCTTACCAAAAACGAGTGACGGCATGAAGTGGATCTTCATTGTTGAAGATTGCACAACAAAATGGGTAGAGTTATTCCCATTAAAGGAAGCTACTGCTAAAGAATGTGCCTTAACACTACTCAATGAAGTCTTCTTAAGATACGGATTACCACGACGCCTAATAAGTGACAATGGTACTCAGTTTGTTAGTGCAATCATGCAACAGTTGTGTTTTGTACTAAACATCAATCAAAGTCTAATTCCAGTTTACCATCCGCAGGCAAATCCTGTTGAACGTAAAAACAGAGATTTGAAACCTCGTTTGGCACTCATGGTTGGTAACAACCATACATTGTGGACTGAGCAATTACCTGCTATTAGATTTGCAATGAACACTGCAAAATGTGAAAGTACTGGATGCACTGCAGCTTATCTCAACTTTGCCAGAGAATTAAGAACTGTAGACGATGTTACTTCTGACCTGCGAGCTGTTATTCATAATGACAATTTTGTTCCAGAATTTACTCCTTACTTAAAACGTTTTGAAAGGAATATGTCACAAATTAAAGAAAATATCGAGAAAAGTCAAGATCGTCGAAAAGCATATGCAGACAAATTACGTAAACCAAGCCCTAAGTATAAACCTAATGATTTGGTTTGGGTAAAACTTCATCCATTAAGTAAAGCAAACCAAAGCAAAACTGCAAAGTTCATGCCAAGGAAAGATGGTCCTTATATCATTCTGTCCCAGAAATCACCTTCATCATTCGTCATAGCTAGTTGTGACAAACCTAATGAACCTATAGGTGTATATCATGCATCAGCTCTTACACCTTTTCAAAATGTCACACAGAACCAATCTCCTGTAATGCCTTTAAGGAGACGTGGTAGACCTCCAAAACCAACTTCTAACGATAATGAAAATCCTAGGAAAGACGCAAAATTACCCAGAATTACACCACCACGCCGGGACGGTCGTAGGAGGTGTAGGGGGAGGATGTAACGGGTATATTTACTAATACCTTCTCTTTTGACGCACTTAGAGGGCGCTACATTTTAGCCTGCTAGCGCCACTCCCATGATCCTCTGGGAGCGCGATAATAGTAATGTAGTAGTAGCGATCAGTTATGTTTTGTTTAGTGTAATTTTGTTTCTTTTGTTATGTCCGTGTGTTATAATGTTTTGTAGATGTGGAGCTTCAAATCTAATTAAATATATCTGCTCTTAAGCATGGTTATTTTCATTTGCTGAAATGTTTACCAAGAGTCTCGTCACAACACAACGGGCATAATATGTTTTTTACGGATTTTAAGAATGAGTAAAAATCGCGTTTTCTTAAAAGAATAATAATTCTGCAAATATATTTAATGCAAAAAACTTAATTACAAATAACTATATTTAGAGTTTAATTATATCTAATCACTTTTTAGGTGAAATCATCGTTAGTGCCAGTGTATGAAAATCTTTCAAATAATGTTTGTATGTCCACCTAGATGCATAAATTCCTTTTATCAATTATTTCTAGGATATGAATATTTTGCTTTTCTCAAATATTATATTTTTTATTTTTTTCATTTTGCATTTAGTATTTCAACAGTTTCATGCCGGGCCTTTTTCTAATCTGTGAATAATTATCCAACTTTTGGTGAAATGGTAAATACACTCATCTTTGTTTTATACCCTTATCCAAAACTTCCCCTAATCCAAAACCTATTATTTCAAATTTTGGAGACATTTTAAGTATATAACGAAAGCAAACAGAATGTAAGCAGGAATTTTTAAACAAAGGACTAACTTTCAATAATTATTAAAAAAAAAAGTTCATGCAGCTGCAGAACTCTACCGAATATTGTTAATGTTAGTGGGGTCACATTTTACGATAGCCATATAGGTGAAAAAGGGACTAATTATCGATGTGCCAAACCATTGCATACCAAGTTACTTAACTTCTTCTGTAGTGATTTAGCTATATTACAATGAATATTATCTCACAATGTGCCTGTTCAATATTTTAATAATCTAAAGAGAAAACAAACGTTTTCCATTTGCAAGTAAAAAATTCCGCTTGTTAAAAATTACTTGGCTGTTGTTTAATTAAAAAAAAATCTGTTTCGATAAAAATAAAAAAATGCTACCTGTTAAAAAATTATTCCGCTGCCGTTTAGTTAAAAAAATTATGTTTCAATAAAAATAGATGAGTTAAATTTTATTTTTCTACAAGTTATTTATTTATTTTATAGATGTTCAAACAATAGCGACTACAAGGAATTCATATGCAAAAGATATACCCCCCACAACGAACTACAGTACTGTAACTATAGGATTTATATCAGTCAGTTTTTTTTAAAACTACTTATAAAATTTAAGCTAATTTATGCACGTAATTGAATAAACATATTTACAATTAAATATTGAACAGAAATACATGCCCAGTTTTATTCTTTACTGCAACGTATAAAAATATGCATGTACACGTATTAGTACATGCATGCGTATTCTAATTAAATTTAATTATCATTATTAAAATATTTAAAAACTTAAGAGCGTACATTTAAAAGAAGAAACCGGGACACCAAGAATTTTCTCTAATAGCTAAAACTTTCGCTGTTTTATATATGAGTGAGAAGTCTTTAACCTTGTTAGTCTGGCGCTACGTATCGGACCCGGACCAAGCTATCAACATTGCTTTGCTATAGTTACAGAAGGTTAAGATAAAATGCTGAATACAATAATGGAATATCATATAACGAGAACATCAACTGATTTTCCTTAATGATTTTCAACTTTTTAGAGAACAAACTCTTAAATAAGCTTTAGAGAAATAAAAGTTTTAGTTTTTTTTAAAATAAATTAGGTAGCAAATTATGATAGCTTTTTCATAATTATGGCTGCAATCAATTTTCTCCCTCATTTATTTTTTATTCCTTGCCTATATCAGTATGACTGACTGAGGTATCCATTTATTTCTGTCATGGCCGTTGGCACACCGGCCTGAGCCTTGCAGAAGTTACATAGCAAAACTAAAGTAGTTAATCATGGTTAGTAAAGTTTCTTGATATTTTATATACTATTATGCAGACCAGATAGCAATATTAGTTGGTATTATGAATTTAACAGCTGATTTCAGCCAAGCGTTTAATGATTAGTCAATAACTTCAATAAAATAGAGTCCCTGGACACGATTTTCCACAAAATTAAGTAATCTTAAAAAGGTTATGTTGTTTAATAACGGTAAATGAATCATTCGAAAATTTAGACTTACCTTAGCGATCATTCTGAAAACGGAATTAGCTAATGCAAGAGAGCTAGTGGAGCACCATTTGGAAAATCCTGTATTTATACTGAAATCTGAAGAAGGTCAGTGAGGTACAGAACAAGCATTAGAAATCATAAACGACATGCTAATGACGTCATTTCCATAGTCTGAAAACTAACGTACAGTTTGTGAAGGTCTTTACTCTATCTTCAACGTTGAATAACGCCCATTGAATAACCTTCCTAAAGACTTGATTCATTGATTTGAAGAGGCGTTTGTATTTGTTATAACTGCATTTGGGCGAGGTGGATATTCGATTACTTTTTCCTCTTATTATGAGATGGACACTTTTGCTTATTAAAAAAACAACTTCGTCATAACTCATTAAGTGATAAATCTAAATGTGGCTGATGAATGCTATAACCAGTTTTCAATTCTCATGAAATTTTTTTTTTTGAAATTGCACCTCTCGGAGTACAATAGTGAGGGTAGACTGGTTAAGGATGAATAATTAGGGATGATGTTTCCTTTTCAGAATTTTTAGTTATCTACTTTTTTTCTGCGTTGCAAATAAATGTTTTTTTTAAAAAAAATGAAGGTTTCTTGAAAAAAAATTTGCAAATCTGTATAAAATTTATTAGCCTCTGTTTATTATTAAAACTAAGATTAATATTAAACAAATAAATTATTTTATTAAAAAAATAGGTGCTTAGAATCGCATAAGTAAAAACATTGAGTAAAACCTCAGGAAATAATGACACTAAAACTTGGCAGATATTTTCAAATTCTGAAAGGTCAAACTGAAATAAATTATTTTATTAAAATATAGTGCTTAGAATCGCAAAAGTAAAAACATAGTAAAGCTTGAGGAAATAATGACACTAAAAATTAGGAGATATTTTCAAACACTGAAAATTCAAATTGAAGTTTATAATCACAGCAATTCCTAAGATTCCTCTTAATGCGATTAGATTGGACAGTTTTGCACAGTGTTTTGCAGAAACTACACTTTTATCACTTTTCCGGGGAGAAAACATGATTAAAGATAATGCGTTCTTATAAAAATAAATTTAGTATTCAGGAACTGAACTATTTTTAAATTAACCTTTTTAATAAACATATTTTTCTTTACATCGAGATCTGATAAATCACTGCTTATTCTGAAACAAAATTTCTAAAAATAGTTATGTTGTAGCCTTTACTCTTTAGAAAATGAATCATCACTTTCATTTATGCCACTAATTGGCTCATTTACTATTCGTTGATAAATAACGCTTGTTCGCCATAATAAACTGAGCTGTCCGAAATAAAAGTTATGCAAAGCATAATAGAACCTCACATAGTAACCCTAAAAGACTCTACATAGTAGCCAAAAAAAAAAAAGGATTCGAAGGGATATAGAAACTCGAATGTTTATATTACGTGGCGAGTAAAAGAGACGAGCTCTGTCTGTTTACATTACATCTATCCCCGCAAAAGCTGACACTAACGTTACGCAGAATGGGATCAAATTGAAGGTGAGGATAGTAAATCCATATTCAGGTCAAACGTAATGGACACAGGACGATATCTAGTGGTCTTTGAAACTTTGCAGGATGCTGGCACAAGTGGGTGACAGCCGGTGGTGAGGGAGAAAAGGCTCTGGCATGCCAGTGTGCCGGCCAGGAAATGAATGCGTTTCTTGCTGGCACGTATGCGTGACAATCGGCGCGAAAGGGTTAATTCTGACACTCCGGTAGAATTATTGAGCCAGCTTCTAATATAGTATTTAATTGTGTAGATTGTGACTACTGTTCAAAATTTGATTGAAAGTGGATTGTTCTATTTAATTGCATCACCACGAGTTGTAGTTATATTGCAGCACAGGATCGTGCACTTATATTCTAATTTCTGTTTAAATAAAAAGGTTAGTTTAACCTTCTCAAGACTTTGTTATTGTTTTCAGACAAAGCGATAATTCGTTTGTTATGTTAGGGTTATAGGCCTAAAATACAAGGATAGCCTTATAATATGTTATTAGTTTTTGCGAAAAGATGCAACTTAAAATGTGCTTATAAATTCCAGAATTCTGCTAGCTGTTTTAGTACGTTTTTATTTAGAAATCAGATATCCTAAGTGGTCGGGTATTTCTAGTCTTGAGGACCCCGAGTCTCACGGCCTTCTGTGTACAGCATAATGAATATAACCTGCAATTAGCACTTGTGCATGATTATTTCTATGTATTAAAAAACTGGATATTTACTTTTGTATTTATTTTGTTTTATAATATGAAGAGAAAAGGTGAAAATAATGAAAAATTATTTCGAGAGGGGGGGGAAGATATGGAGGTTGTAAATTTTTAGATATTAAAAACTATTAGATTAGATGGAATTATAGATTAGATATATTATATTATTAAATATAAAAAATTATTACTTATTAAAAAAGTTATCTATCTAAACTGCTCATCTGATCTCAATGATCAACGGTCATTCCTGAAAATTTTCATGAAATGATGTGCAGAAAAAGACAAATGAACTTTCACTGTTTTAATACTGAAAGAGAAAAAATAGGAGAGAGAGAAAGCAGTTTTCTTCGGGATGCGCGATATTATCGATAATCAGCCTCAAATACATAAATAAATAAATGCTAATTGACCATATTGATGACTTTAACAAAACACGTTTTTTAATGTATGCACGATTTAATATGCGATATCCTTGCTGCATAGAAGCAACTAACGCCCATCTGTCGTCTCCTCTAGAAAATTAATGAGTTAAAATTATTTCTCATAACCTTTCTTCTTCCTTTTGCTGACCCTGATTTTCATACCGTCCCTGAATCTTTATTTTGTATGCTTGACTATAATACTCTTAATTAAAATAATAAAAGAAATCCTAGGAAAAATATTTGAAAAAGTATGTTAAATTTTGACAAAAATTGCAATTCTATTTTAAAATTTTAAGTTATGAAATCAAAAGCGAGTAGAAAATTTGCTCAATATAAAATCTGCAATGAAGACGTACAACATGTACATAAAACAAATGCTTAAAATGTTGGACTTTTTTAACACCTGAAAAGAGGTGCTATTGCTTTCCTTAAGCTAATCTTGGATACTAGCAAAATAGAAAAAAGAATCATTTACATAAGATCTTTCAGTCGTTTTTCGACATAAGATCTGTGTAGTTTAATTCAATTACCCTCTTAATGATACTATGATATTTTTCAACAACAATAAGCTTCTCTTTGTTTATGTTTTTTATGTCGAAAACAAAGTTTCATATCCTGACACGTTTTGTTCAACTGTTGCAACTTTGTTATAAGGAAAATCATGCATTTAAATGAATAATTTCCAGTTGCTATTAAACAGCAAATCTCTTACTTTTAGATTTGAAATCTTTTCCAAGTATTAAACAGGGATCAAATTAAAAATTTTCAAACTTTTTATTTACATTTCAAATTGCGAAAAATCACTTCCATTTTTTCACATACGTCTTGCTTCTATGTTCATAAAATGTTTAATTGTTTTCAGTAAAAAAACTGAATTAAATGAGATTTTACATCATCAACATCATAAAAAATTTTACCATTTAAAGATTTCTGCATAGAACGAAATAAATGGAAATCTGAAGGCGCAAAGGCAGGGCTATATGGTGTATGTGAAAGCACATCTCATGCTAGCTCCAGTAATTTTATGGCGAGTGACCAAAGATGTGTGGCCCCTCAGGGGCTCACTTTTGTGAGTACGGGTGTGGCAATCCCGAGGTGCCCTAGCCCTTCAGGGGATCATCTTCTTGGTGAGACGGGTGTCACAATCCTGGAGCCCCAGTGATCTATCCTCTTTCCCGTCTCCTCTGCTCTGAGCTGAAGCTTTCTTCCTTTCTTTCTCCCTTGTGGTTCTCCTCTTCGGAGGTTGGGGCTCGTTATGAGAGACTGGAACAGCCCTTGTCTCTGGTTCTTGAGTGACGAGAAAACTGCCCACGTGTTTGCCGTGCGTGGAGACCCGTGTCACTGGAAAAGAGGGTCCTGGTAGTTGAGGGGCGAGGTACTGTCCCCAACACACTGCTTTGGCCTCCGCTTCAGTTAAACGGGAGGCACTTTGTCGTCCTCACAGGTGTCAACCGGCTGGTCACTAGTCCTTAGTGTCAGTGGCTTGGGGACAAGCTCTCGGGAGTACCCGCTTTCGGGAAAGCCGACTGTGGGACTTCAGTCTGCGTATAGGTCCGGCTAGCCCTGGCGTAGAAATCTGCGTCCCCTTGTTGGGCTCCATGGTGGGTGGGGCGGTCGGACCCGAATCTTTTTCCATTTCAATATGAATGCTATGATACCTTCTTGCTCCAACAATGTATCCGATACTCCGACTGTGACCAAAAGACTAAGAAGTGACATAGAAAGCACTGTATCAGATCTATCTTGTCCACGTTTCTTAATTATTACCAGCTCCGAAGAATTGAAAAAAATGTCACCCTTTGTAATAAACAAACATCTTTTGTCTTCTGTAGGAGAACTGAAAAATATTAAGAGACTTCGATCTGGAGACCTTTTGATTGAAACTGCGTCCGGAAAACAATCTGAAAATCTTTTGAAACTAACCAAATTAGGACAAGCAAACATTGAAGTTAAACCACATAATACTCTGAACTCGTCCCGAGGAGTAATCTCTGAAATAGACTTACTATCAGTAACTGAAGAGGAATTCGTTAAAGAGTTGGCAGATCAAAACGTGTGCGGTGCTCGTAGGATCAAAATACGGAAAGACGGTCAACTCATTCCCACTAAACATGTCATACTTACTTTCAAGTCTCCTAACTTGCCGAAAAACATCAAAGCTGGATACCTAAACTGTTCAGTCAGGCCGTATATACCGAATCCAATGCGTTGCTTCCAATGTCAGCGCTTTGGACATGGAAAGACCTCTTGTCGCGGCAGCCTCACGTGTGCTCGATGTTCCATCGTAGGACATGCCAGTGAAGGCTGCTCTGCTGCCCTCTTATGTATAAATTGTAAAGGCGAACACCCAGCCTTTTCAAGATCATGTCCGAAATGGCAGACAGAAAAACAAATTCAAAACATTAAAGTTACACAAAAGATATCATTTGCAGAAGCTAGAAGACTTGTTCTCTCTAACCAGCCAAAACTTAATAAATCTTACGCATCTGCAACTAAATCATTCAGATCAATATCAACGCAAACTACAGTTACCGCACAGAAAAAAGAACTAGCAGTGACAGTAGATCCTAGAAACCAAAAATCAGGGAAAAAACCTGATGCTGAAACTAGTGCACCGGTGACTACATCCAAGGGAAAACAGGATGTCCAACAGAACAAACAAAGAGATGATATCAAGGAGAAAAATAAGCAAAAACCCAGGACCCCCAGTCAAAGTTCTATCGCAAGCATGAGTTCAGGACGCCTAGATGACTCAGATGAAATGGATGTTGAAGAAGGGTTATCCCTCCCGAAACACCTTCTGCCTCGAAAATCAAAAAAACAACACCGCCAAAACAGGCATCCATAATGGGTACATTTATTTCGTGGAATTGCCGGGGTTTCCGTCAAAACCTGGATAATATCAAGGATATAATCAACATCTACCAACCTGCCTGCTTTGCACTTCAAGAGACCTTGTTAAAACCAAGCAGCCATGCTAAGATACGGAGATACACCACAGTAAGAAGGGACAACCCATCTGGGGATCGTGCCTGTGGTGGTGTGGGCCTTACCATCTCCCACAATCACCCGTACACTGTTCTTCCTTTGACGACCTCCCTTCAAGCTGTGGGGATTCAGATTAATTTACGTTCTTCAATCTCAGTATGCACTATCTATTTACCCCCACATGAGCATGTAGATCAGCGAGATCTAGACAATATAACAGAGCAGCTCCCAGAACCTTTTCTGCTTTTAGGTGACTTCAATGCACATAGTACCTTATGGGGAAGCAGAGACACTAATTCAAGGGGCCGGCAGATCGAACAGCTAATGGAGGATCATTCTATCTGTCTGCTTAATAACGGAGAAAACACCTACTTTCATCAGCCGACTGGAACATTTCATGCAATTGATCTGGTGCTCTGTTCTCCATCTCTACTCCCCCTTTGCTCCTTCAGTGTAGGGGAGAATCTTTACGATAGTGACCATTTCCCAGTGATTGTAAATATCGCAGGAAAGTCTGTGATCTCAAGACAACCCCGCTTACTTTATGATAAAGCTGATTGGGATCTTTTTGTCTCTTGCGCTGTGCTGACAGAAGAAATGGTCAATGATGTGGACATTAATACAGCAGTAAAAATGATCTCCCATACTATTGTACAAGCAGCTGAACTTTGTATTCCAAAGTCCTCGACAAAGTTCCCAAAGTTCCCTAAACCCTGGTGGAACAGTGATTGCCATAAAACTATGAGAGAGCAAAAGAAAGCCTGGCGTATCTTTCGCCGATACCCAACACTGGCAAACCTTCTGGCCTTTAAAAAAGCTAAGGCGAATGCTAGGAAAGTGAGACGGCAAAGTCAGAGAAAATCATGGGCAGCCTACGTGTCTACTATTACCTCCTCAATGTCTAGCAAACAGGTTTGGGAAAGAGTCCGCAAAGCCTCTGGACTTTACAATGATTATCCCCTCTCTGCTCTAGAAAAAGATGGAAAGTTGATAAGCACTAGAGAAGAAATCGCCGATGCTTTAGGTGATACTTTTGCTGCTGTATCTGACAGTAACAATTACTCAAAAGAATTTCTGCCCACAAAGACGCGCTTGGAAAAGACCCAAATCGACTTCTCCCATCCTAATGCACAATCCTATAATAAAGATCTCACCATGTTTGAATTAAGAAGTGTAATATCTCGCACTGATAAGACCTGCCCTGGCCCTGATGGCATAAGTTATTTGATGATAAAGCATCTGTCCTATGAATCTCTACTGGTCCTTCTCGCTCTGTATAATAAGATATGGAAGGAACAACTTTATCCTACCGCCTGGTGCAGGGCCTTTGTAATCCCTATAGCAAAACCCGGCAAAGATCCGAAAAATCCTTTAAATTACCGCCCCATTGCCCTCACTAGCTGCCTTTGTAAAATCATGGAAAAAATGGTAAATCACCGTCTCACCTACTATCTGGAGACTAACCACTGCCTATCGCCCCACCAAAGTGGTTTCCGTAAGGGAAGATCTTCACTGGACAATGTCCTGTTTTTAGAAACTGCAATACGCAATGCATTTGTAAAAAGAAACCATCTGGTTTCAATCTTTTTTGACATGGAGAAGGCATATGACAGAACTTGGCGGCATGGAATTCTTCATGACCTCCACAGCACAGGGTTGAGAGGTAACTTACCTATCTTTATTCAAAACTTTCTGAAACACCGCTCTTTCCAGGTCAAGATTGGCCCGGTGCTTTCTCAAACCTTTATACAACAAGAAGGTGTACCCCAAGGTTCAGTGCTTAGTGTTACTCTTTTCAGCCTAAAAATTAATTCCATTTTAAAAGAACTTCCTCCCACAGTGCGTGGTTCCCTATATGTTGATGACCTGATGATCTACTGTCACGGTCAAGATATGAGATACATTGAGAGACAACTCCAAATTGCTCTTAACAGAATTGTAAAGTGGTCCAACAGCAATGGGTTCAAATTTTCCAACCAGAAGACCGTCTGCGTGCACTTCTGCCGCAAAAGAAATCTACATCCTGATCCAGAGCTGCATCTTGACGGCTCTCCGATCCGCGTTGAGCCAGAAGCAAAATTCTTGGGTGTTATCTTTGACAGAAAGCTCAACTTCCTTCCACATATCTTAAATCTAAAGAAAAAATGTGCTAAAGCTCTCAACATTCTGAAAGTCCTGGCCAATACTTCATGGGGAGCAGAACGTTGTTCTATGCTCCGCATTTATAGAGCTTTAATCCGTTCCAAACTTGACTATGGCTGTGTTATCTATGGATCAGCAAGACCTTCTGCGCTACTGAAATTAGATCCAGTCCATCACCAAGCGCTACGGATTTGCTGCGGAGCTTTCAGAACATCTCCAGTACAAAGCTTATACGCCATCTGTTTCGAACCATCTCTGAAATTCAGACGCAAGCAGTTGTCCATAGATCTTCACTATAAAATAATGTCGCATGCCGAACATCCTGCACGATTCATGACATCTGATCAGTACTGGCGTAACTACCATGCACGCCCTTCATGTATCCCTCCTTTTGATCTCCGCATTCACTCACTCATTGAAGAATTCAACCTAAAAGATCTGATTCCCAAAAGTTCTACCTTTTTCGGTATTGCTCCCTGGCAAGAAGTGAATATTCACCTACTCAACATCTTTGGAGAACTTAAGAAGAGCAGTACCAACGACGTCCAATACCAACAAATTTTCCTGGACCATAGAAACAGCTATTCTAACTATAAAGCAATTTTCACTGATGGCTCAAAGAATCACGATCATGTCGGGGCAGCTTTTGTTTGCGATAAAGTAATCAGGAGTAGTAAACTTCATAAGGCTGCATCTGTCTTTACTGCAGAAACATTTGCCATTTTGAACTCCTTAATCTTTATCTCCAAGCAGAACAGCAGAAAATTCATCATCTACTCTGACTCACTGAGCGCCCTTGAATCAATTAATGCAAACACTGACCACCCTATGATCTTGGAAATTTTAAAGACTCACCTCCATTTGAGAAATGCAGGATATTCTGTAATGTACTGCTGGGTGCCTGGACATGCTGGCATCAAAGGTAATGAACTCGCTGATATCGCTGCAAAATCTGCTGATACTCCCTTCGATAATGATGTCCCTTTTACAGACATACAGAAGTACATCAGAACAAAGATCTTGTCCAGGTGGCAAGAACTCTGGGAATGCCAGACTCTGAACAAATTAAGGCAGGTAAAACCCAATCTGGAGTATTGGGAATCAAAAGGGAATCGAAAGGAGGATGTACTGTTGACTCGCCTACGAATTGGACACTGCAGGCTGACTCATCAGTATCTCTTGAAGGGAGATAATGAGCCTATCTGTGGCACCTGCAACGTTCCTACTTCAGTGAATCACATCTTAACCTACTGTCCTGCTTTTAGTCAGAAACGTGAACTACATTTTAACTCAACGAATTTTAACTTAACAGATCTCATTGGAAGAAACCCCCACGTCAACCTCATAAGTTTTTTAAAGGACATCTCCTTTTACCATATGATTTAAAGTTTTTCCTTTTAACGTACTCTACCTGTTGTCCTGCTTTTAGTCAGAAACGTGAATTACATTTTAACTCTACGAATTTTAACTCAACAGATCTCATTGGAAGAAACATCATAAGTTTCATCAACATCATAAGTTTTTAAAGGACATTTTAACTCTACGAATTTTAACTCAACAGATCTCATTCGAAGAAACATCATAAGTTTCATCAACATCATAAGTTTTTAAAGGACATCTCCTTTTACCATATGATTTAAAGTTTTTCCTTTTAACGTACTCTACCTGTTGCCAGAGCTTTTCTCAAAGCCATTTCCGGATGCCTTCATCAGCATTCCAGGTTCATTTCAACAATTCATCCAATACAATGTGTTTGTACTTTTGAACTTTATTCATCATTCGTCTGGCGCATAATAATCTTCAAGGTTTTGTGCCATTAAAAATACCAACCAACCAACCAACCAACCAACCAAAGATGTGTGGGGCGTTGCATTATCCTTTTGGGAAATAACATCTTTACAATTTGCCTATTCTGGCCGCTTTTCTTGTAATGCCTCTCTCAGTTTGGTGAGTTGTGTGGAACGTAGACAATAGAATTAATCGTTTGATTTCTATGTAAGAGTTCAAAGTGCAGAATTCCTGTATAATCCCAACAAAATGACAGCATAATCCTTTTTTGGTGAATCTCAGCTTTTAATGTTCTCTGGTCTGGTTCATTCTGCTTTACTCACAATCGTTTTACGATTAACATTTAAACTATTCACATTTCATCGCCAGTAACCAGTCGTTTCAGAAATTGATCGATTTCGTTGTGTTTCAGAAGCGAATCCCAGATACTAACATGTTACGTCAAATGAATTTCCTTAGGCTATTGAGGGACTCATAAATCGAGATCCTCAACATAGCCAAGCTGCTTTAATTTCTTTTGAAAGCATGTATATGATAAATTGAACTTCGCTGCAGTCTTACGTGTTGTGTTATGGCAATCTGAATCTATAATGGACCTTTAAACAGATCTCATCATCTTTAATTGGACGGCCAGATCGTTGTCCATTTTTAAGTGAAAAACACCAGAATCAAATTTAGCAAAACAATTTGGACATTGCCTTTCTTTCAAGGATTCATTTCCATTTACGGCTTATAACTTCCTATATATGTTTGCGATGCGGTCCTGCCTTTTCCGAAAACATACATTAAAATACATTTGAAATGCGTTTGTTCTGCCCTTTTTAAACTGGGATAAACGAAATTAAATAACTAATAGATAACATTTTCTCACTCATTAAATGGGTAAATCCAAATAACAAGAAAAAAATATATTAGGCTAGGTGCTTTGAACACATTGCAAAAATAAAAGAATGTTCTAAAACCATCTAAAAATAATGGATAAAATCCGCAATCACTTAAAAATAATTTTTTTTTCAAACTTTTCCAGCCAAGTCTTAGTTGAAGTCTTACTGAACGAAATTTTCAATTTACAATGTAAAGCACAATTAGCCTTCAAATAGAGATATGGATAAACAACTCACACTACTCGTTCATCTTGGGTTTGGTTTCCGCTGACTGAACCATGGGTTTTCGCATATTTCTAGATGTGGGATGTAAGCATAAGAGAGTTTCCCTCAGAAAACCCTCATTTTGGAGGATAATCTTCTAGACAAATTAAGAGCTCGATCTCTTTGCCATATTAACCAAACACCCAACGAAAAGAAGGATTACTGGTACGGGTCAAAAATGAATTTTATTTATAAAGAAACTTGTGACGTAAAGGCTATAAAACCTGATGACATTTTTATAACACATTTAAGTTGCGCTCATATTTTAATTGCAATTCATATTTTAACTTTGTCCTTACATTAGGCTAAGAAATCATAGTCATTAATCTTAATGTTTAAAAAGAAATTAGTTATATTTTAAAAATTCCTGTTCATCACCGAAATTACATTTAATTTTTTTCTTTTTGTATGCTTTCATTTATTTCATTCATAGTGTTTGTCGCTTTGGTCAAAAGTTTGTCACTGATTTTTAAACTACATTCTGATAAGTTATCTAACTCAACACTGTTTGTTGATGACCATACAATGCTGTGAAGCGATTTCTTAAAAATTCGATTTAGATGTTTTGAAATTTAATTTTCAGTAGCTTTTCCGTCCATACCTTCATTTAACTAAAAAATTAAAAATCCCAGAATTGTACTGCTTGCATCATCGGACAGAGCGGAAAAAACGTCTTTTTAATGACACATGTTCAATATTTTTAACGTAATTTCTGAATTTTTGAGGGTTTTTAAAAATCGCTCAGGATTTTCGACTATTTAAACTTCAATATTTTTAAATTTCACCATTTAAAATATAACAATTACAAAGTTTAGAAATTTGTACACTCATAAAAAATATCAATTACGTGACTTTCTAGATTTTACTTTTAACTAGAAGCTTTTATTTAACTCCCTCATAGTGTCTGTCACTACGGGCAAGTTTTTTTAAACTCTGGAACGTGGGTATCAAATTTACTTTTAGGCGATTGCTTTTAGAATTTTACTCATTTTGCTTATCTTTAAATTTAATTTTGCAGCTCAATGCGCAAAATTCTTGACCAAATAGGTCTCTCACATTCTTGTACTACTTTCTAAAAATTGTTTCAAAAGAATATAGTAAAGTTTCACATACATTGTTTCAAAAGAATATAGTAAAGTTTCACATACATTGTTTCAAAGAATATAGTAAAGTTAAATTGAATTTAAAGAATTCTCTTGCGCCATTGCTGCAAGGAATGAAATTTGAATTTAACAAATTTCTATTCGTAAAAAACAAATTAAAGTAAAAAATTAAAGAAAAATGTTTAAAAGAAATGAATTATAAATAAATAATTTATATTGCTGCGAACTAAAATACAATATCATTTAAATTCTGAGAACATAAGTGAATCAAGTGCAAGTATCAAAATCTATTAACAAATATAAAATTCTAATAAATTTTTTAAAAAATTATAAAAATGCAAAAGTGAATATTTGTTGAGCTGGTAGAAGACAGACTTATCAAGGGGAAGTTGCCCTCAAATCTAACTCTTCAATTATTCAATTCGTGTTTCGTCGTTCATGTAGGCAAGGGTAAAATTCAAAACCATAAAATAAAAAATATGAAAATCTTTTAAATGAAATTTTAAACGTAATTTCAGATTTTTTTCAGCAAATTCATTGTATTTTCAGATCATTTGACAGAGTAGAATTTCTGGAAATAAAAGAATTATTAGTCGTTTTTGAAAACGATTTTTCAGTTAAGTATAATAATGTGCCATTGAAACCAGAAAGATAAAAATAAAAAAAAAATCTTGAAAAATGTTTTTATAAAGAAAGCTTCTATTAAAGCTCATAAAATTATTAATGAACTAAAGGAAGAGAAGTAACTTATTATATAGTTTGATTGGAAAAAAAAAGACTAAAAAATCTCTTTACACTATTTGGCAATTTTGTATTACGAATAATAAACGCGTGGGCGTCTAAATAAAAAAATTATTAATTTATCTTTGCAATTACTTTGTAAATTTATCGAGGACACCTTACGTTTTTATTAATCGTTATATAAACTTGTAAATGAATTTTGAGAACATAATTTTGTAATCTATTGTTCTCATTAAATTATATGATAAATTATTTTTCTCCTTTTAGTGCATTATATTTTAGCCCAAAAAGAGATATTAGTTCGGAAATGGGATTTGAGTCAGTTCAGTATAAATGGTGAATCAAAATTCAAATCATTGCCATCAAATATTATTGCCTTGTATTAATTCTTAAAAAATTAAATAATGAAGAATTTGCATGGACGTATGTATGTTTCTCGCATTATGAGAATTTGACTATACCAAGAGCCATCAGATTTTGGACATTATCTTGAATTTCAAATTTTATATTTCTTATTTTATAAAACTTTAATGAATTTTTGATTAACCAACTCAACGATCTGAGAGCGGGCAGTGGCAACACTGTACAGAATAAAATATTTTGACATCCAGAGCGGGAGACTGTCTATCGGAAAGCCTAGATATGCTGCTTTTAAATATTTTGTGATTTTGCTATTGAATTGAAATTTATGTCCCGTAAGTGCGAAGACCATGATATTTAGTAAATAAAGTTACCACACAAATCATTAATAATAAATAGACAAAAAACAAAAAGGTTTTGCTAGTCATCTTACTAAAAACTGAACACTGATCTGATAAACTGAGAAAAGACGAATATATGTATATATATATATATACCAACTTTTAACTTGCACCGAGAATTCTAAACATTTGCTGCTTTTAAAAATTTTATGACTTTGCTTTTTAATTGTGTATGAAGTAAGCGCCAAGAAAAGGGTGTTTAATAATAAAGCAAGGAAGACGAAAAGAAATGGGTTAGCAGGAGTGAATGCAACAGCAGGCTGGTAGACTGCGAGCTCAGTAAAAGCGTAAAAAACCTTAGCAAATCTTTATGGGCAATCGTTAAAATCTAAAATTTTCCGATTTTTATTTATTTTTTTTTCCTGGTTAGGTATAGAAAGTTATTAATAATATCATTTCTTTTATTATCTTGCTTAAGTTGATGGTTAAAAACTGTTTGTTAAGAATGAAGTAAGTGTTTTAATATTAAGTGAAGTGTTTAAGTAAGTTTAAGTGAAGTAGTGTATTTGTTTAAAAAACTTCAAGCATTTTAGTTAGGGAAAGTTATAAAAATTTCATATAATGATAATACAAATCTGAATGATTGTTAAACACACTGAATCAATTTAAGAATGACATAAAATATGACTAATTACGAAATAATTTTGCATAGGAAATAAGGAAGGAAATAAAAATTGTGATTCTGAATATTGTATCAAGGTATATTAAACTATTAATGATAATAATAATTTCTGAAGGTTGAATAAACAACAATTCCTTAAACAAATTATGTTGAAGGAAATATTTAATAAAAATAAAATAAATATTAACACAGAGCTTTTCTCCTTTTCTTGTAATTTTTTTAAGTTAGAAATACCTTATTACTTCACAAACAACCATTCAATATGTTTAATTTTATAATTTCTACAGGTCATTTTACTTATTTAATTCAGTGACCTAAAATTCGGTAATTTCTACTGTGATCCGGAATGTCTCGGCAAACTTTGTATTACAAAAGAAGACTGCGGATATTAAATCTGTAACTTCATTCGTTCAAGCCTATATTGTTAAGCAAGAGCATGCTGAACATGCAGCAATAAGTCACAGCTTCAATGTGAGTTAATGTATAGCAGAATGATTGCGAAATCATGAGCTTGAAGAAGCGTTATTTCAATGCAGCATTGATGTCGCCACCTGTAGGGAAGAGAGAAGAAAACGATTGCTTGTAAAGAGAAACATCCAGATAAGAAAATCGTTTGAAAGGATTCTGTCTAACACGGATGCACTACGGCCCTTAGTGATACTTAACGTTGTTTAGGATAGTAAAAGCATTCAAAACGGCGAGCCGTTTGAGACAATAAAATGTGTCTCTTTGGTAATGTTATTCATATTCCTTCCTTTCCAGTGACACTATTTGACATTCTCCAGCCATTATATTATTGTCATCACTATATATTCATTGAAACAATTGGCAACATTTCCGATTCATCTAACATACGTCGCTAACATAAGATAGTATTTTCTTATTTATATATGTATAGGGCAGTATGAATGGAATAGTATTTTCAGAATAATTTGCATTTTTCTTTATAAATATGATAAGGTAAAAAGTTTTGCTAGTATTTTTTAAAACGCACAATGAGTAAAAATTAAAAAGAAAGGTTAAATAAGAATTCTTTAGAATTTATGACTATGGTATAATTCAAAGAATAATATTTATTGAATTTCAAATTCCAAACAGAACTGAAATTACGTCACATCAGTGGAATTTCTAACACATTGTAATGAGTTCACCTTTCTAGTTATCAATATCAGAATCGATACAGTTATCACACAGTTAAAAGTTATTTTGCTTTAATAAACATTTCTTTCAATACAAGTTTTTTAAGGAATTTAGTCATTTGTATAATACTTTGTCTTTAATTTTATTTACAGACATGATTTCTTCTTCATTTACAAAATTATATTCCTCAGATCTTGTAAATGTCGTGTAGAGAATTCCCTCTAAATAGTCAATTGAAATTTTCCTAGGATTAACATCGAAATTATACAATTAGTACGTTCACTGTATTAACATAAAAATATATTGCATTTTGTTTTGTTTTTGTCAAACATGCTATTTATAGACAATGTAGATATATTTGGACATTTCGGATATACTGAATATTACGAAAAGCGAGAAAATATTGTAGAATGAAAAGTATTTTTAGAACACATCATATGTAATTAAAAGAACCGATAATATTTAATTAAGATCATTCATGAAGTTAAAAACTGTGAGTACGTTTAATCTACAATTAACAAGTATGTTTTGTAAATGATTATTTTTGTATATTTATTTAATTGTTTTAATATGTTACATGAAAACGATTATATTATGAATAACATATTTAGAGGGTACTTTAAACAATTGTTTACTTATGAAAATGTTTTACATCTGTACAGGTGAGTGCTAACAAAATGTCACTGATTTTGGAAAATTTGTAAAAATATTACATTTACACATTTATTCACATCATTTGACTAGTATTTGCATAATATCTACAAGACTTTTCCATAGCCAACCTTGCTTAGGCCGAGAACACCGGGCCCGTAATTAAGACTATGTCCAGCAACTCCAGCGGTGTAGGCTACACCGTGTCCAACTCCAGTAGTATAAGCAAGATCATGACCTAAAGCATCAGAGTAAGCCAGTGGTGCAGCTCCTAAGAGTCCAGTATGGCTAAGGATTGGCGCACCGTAAGCGATAGGAGCTGTTTTGGCCACTGTCATGTAAGCAACAGGAGCTGCCTTAGCTACGGTTAGTGTACGTGAAAGGTGCAGCTGCGACGGCAACTGAAGCAACTCCATGGTTGATGACAGAACGCTGGATGGAATAGGAAGCAGGGGCAGCGATGATAGACTCAGAAAGCAGAGGAACGGCAAGAATTGGGGCAGCGGGTGCTTTCAGAGCGAGTCTAGTTCCGTAGACTGCTGGGGCGAGATATCCAGTGGCACTGACGGCTGCAAAAGCAGCGCACAAGAAAGCTACCTGCAAAAACATGATTTTCATCAGTATTTATTGACGATATTTCAGTTAAAAATAACTTTATTACTCTTTTCTAGGGAGTGTAAAACATACTTTTAAAGTAACTCAAAGGCTGGAGATTAATAATAACATAGCTGTTTGGGCAAATAAGCAGTGATCGAATGGCATAGATTGATGGGCGATGTAAAGTTGTGTGTGAATGGGTAATAGGTGCATCTAAAATTTTGAGCTTAGAAAAAATTACAAAATGCTGCTTTTTTTTTATTTTTTTTTTCAAAAAAGGAATATTTTTCATTATAAATGAAATTTCTGCAATTCAGTGATGTGTACGTAGATTTCGTTTCTTTGGTTAAAATAATGTCATTTACACATTATTTTTTTTCTAGCAAATAAAAAAATAAAATATTTAAATGTTAAAAATCCGCGCACTTAGACCTAATATAAAAGTTTTTTTAGGTAGGGGTATATTTCTGTATTATTTAGTGTACTGTACGCTGATTTAATACACAGTGACTGAAATGTAATTGCATGAATATTTAGTGTAAGCATTTGGCTTGTACTAGCAGTTCTCGAAAGGGTAAATGACAGGTTGCTAATACACTATAATGGCATCAATATATGGGCTCTGCCTGAGTAGTCTAAGATTGTACAAGCCCTCATTTTGCCATATTTATTGTTACAGGACATTACAAAAAGTCAGGAGGGGACGGTATTATTCTGTTAAGAGGGCCTTTAATGCGCAACAGTAATAGAAAAGTTTTGTAACTCATCAGCTAAAATAAGAAAATGTAAAATAAGTCGCATTGAATATATGAATGCAAATAGCGGTGAATGTTTATAGATTTACAGACACACACAGTTATATATATTTGCTTATGTAAATTTACGCTGAATTTATTTAAATTTTCATTGATTCTAAAAAATTAAGGCGATATTACGATTAAAGCAAATTTAAACACATTAACTAATGTAAAACTCATGTCGATTTCCTATCTGCATTACTAAATTCATAATTAAAGTTGCGTTGCTTTTTCTTAAAAGAATAATAATTCTGCAAATATGTTTAATATAAAAAACGTAGTAACAAATAACTTTAAATAAAGTTTAATTAAATGGAGTTTAATTATATCTAATAACTTTTTAGCTGAAGTCATCATTAGTGCCAGTGTATGAAAATCTTTCAAATAATGTTTGTATGTTCACGTAGATGCATAAATTCTAGTCTTTTTTTTCTTTCCTTTTATCAGATATTTCTAGGATATGAATATTTTGCTTTTCTCAAATATTATATTTTTTATTTATTTATTTTTTTCATTTCGCATTTAACATTTCAATAGTTTCATGCCGGTCCTTTTTCTAATCAGTTAATAATTATCCAACTTCTGGTGAAATTGTAAATACACGTATCTTTGTTTTATACCCTTATCAAAATGTTATCAAATTTTGGAGACATTTTAAATATATAATAAAAGCAAGCAGAATGTAATCAGGAATGTTTAAACAAAGGACTAACTTTCAATAATCATTAAAAAAAAGAAGTCATGCAGCTGCCAAACTCTACCGAATATTGTTAATGTTAGTGGAGTTACATTTTACAGTAGCTATATAGATAGCTTTTAGAACAAGCCCAGTTCCGTAGACTGCTGGCGAGACATATTCAACTGCAGTCACTGCTACAAAAGCAGGGCAGAAGAAAAGCCACCTGCGAAAACATAATTGTCATACGTCGTGGCTTCGAACCGTAATTTTTTTTGTTCCGGTTTTCGTTCCGGTTCAACTAAAAAATTAATATCGGTTCAGTCCCGGTTTTCGCTCCGCCAAAAATAACGGTTTTCGGTTCAGTTCCGGTTTTCGCTCCGCCAAAAATAACTGTTTTCGTTTCAGTTCCAGATGAATAATTTCATTTTATGTATATTCTTATTTGTACTAAAAATATAATTCTATCATAAACAAAAAATGTAATTCTATCAAAATTTAGAAGATTTTATTCTTTTTTTAATTGGTACACTATGTGAATTGATACAAACAGCAGGTACGATAAGAGCGGTGAGCAGAGGACGGCGAGCATTGGCATTGTTATCCATTATCAAAATCGCATTTGACAACTAGGTTCATGATTACCCACATTCGTCGTTTGACTCTCACATCGTGCACTTGGCCTTGCAATAATTATGTAAAAAATATATTATTTATTTAACATATGAAAATTGCCTCTAATTATTAATATATCTTCTAACGTGGTTTCACTGAGATTACTTCTGTTGTCTCGGAGAATAAATTTCAAACCTGAAAACGCTCTTTCAACACTAACTTGTGTAGCTGGAGCTGCCAAAACCACCATTGCAATCTTATACAAGTGCGGATATGTAATTTTATTCTCTTCCCAGAAATCTAAAATATTATGCTTTATATCAAGCCTTCGTACATTGTCAAAATTATTTAAAATGAATTCAATGTCAATCTCGGTAGAAATAGAGGTTCTATGTGTTTTTATTATTGCCAATTCTTTACTTTTTAAAAAAGTCTCTAAATCGTCTTCATTTTCATCTCTTTCAATAGAAGATTTCTTTCCTCGTTTACTATTGAAATGGACTTTTCAAAAAATTGTAATTTGTTTCAAATATTCTTTAAATGTTGCACAGCCTGTACCTTTTGTGACGTGGAAAGCAAAATTTGATAACGCGGGTCCAAATAAACTGCTCCTACTAAACTATCAATTTCTATTAACAATGCTTCCCTGTCAGATAACTGATTATATAAAATATCTGCAAAGAAATTTTTAAAATTTCGTAACTTTATTTTGCAATGTGTCCAAATTCCGTAAAAATCGCTTAAAGTTAATTCTTCACTTTGTAGTTTCAAAGTTGCTTCCGTTAGGGGTTGTAGGGTATCAACAATTAATTTTAATTTCACCCATTTACTGTCTGCAAAATAGTAATCTAAATTATGTTCCGCTAAAGATGAGCTAAAATCTTTGCATTCCAATAAAGATTTTAACATATTATATGTACTATTCCATCTAGTTGGACAATCCAAAATTGGTCTTTTAGTATTAACGTCTTTAAATTTTAACATAAGAGATGGAATGCGCAGCTTTTTCACCAACCCCCTAGCATCAGAAATAAAAACATTGAAATCGGCGTTTTTTATAGAGTCTTTAATTGCTAGTTGCAATGTATGTGCAGCACATCTTATTCCGATTAGTTTATTAAAAGAAAAGTTGTGATCAAAAAATACTCCATCTTCAAAGTGATCCCTAGTTTCGAAATTTTCATTTTCCATTTCGATAACTTCGTCTTCAATTTCGGATCCTAATAAGTTGACAAATGAAATCATATTAGCTCCATTGTCCGTAGTAATTGAATAAATTTGCTGAATATCGATATTATATTTTTCTAGTACTTTTTCAACCATATTTTTAATATAAATTCCAGTATGTTTATCTTTCAACTCTGTCATTCCCAAAGTAAACAAATTTATTCTTCCGCCTATTATCAACTGAGCATTGATTCCCAAAATTGATCTATTTAATCTGGTAGCTATGTCAATTTTTAAGGAAATTACTTTTTTTTCGAGTGCTGTACTTATTTCAGAGACAATTTTAACAGCTGTCTCTGGTATTAATAATTTAATATTTTCAGAATTTACTGAAAAATGATTACCTATTGCATTAACAATTGGGTTCAAAATCTTTTTGAATCCTGAATATTCTAACATTTCAAATGAACAGCCATTAACAGTAATAAGTTCAATACATGCTTTAAGGACTATTTCCTTGTTTAATTTTACTTTCAAAAATTCTGATTTTACGTATTTATCCAAAGTTTCTTGTGAACCGCTGGATCCGCTGGTACTTGGAGTAGCTTCATCTCTTATGTTCAACTTAATTTTCTTTTTTTGCTGTACAGTTTTAAATTCATTACTATGATGTCTTTTTAAATGTCGTTCTAAATTGGCAGCATGATTTCCAATCATAGAAGTGTCGCATATATTACAAATACTCTTATTCTCTGTTTTGTGATATGTGAAAAAATCCCTGCTAGTATTTGTCTTATTTCTCCCCATTCTAAAAACGAAAAGGAAAAAAAAATAAATAGATCAAATAAATTTTTAAAAATATACAGTTATTAAATTATAGCTATAGAATAGGGTCTGCCCCTCAAATATAAATTAAGTAATAATTAGTGCTGTACCGAGTACTCGGTCATTTACTACTCGGCCGAGTACCCAGTAATTGGTTTTAAAAAGTTCCACTGATATGCTCATGAAGAATTTTGCATTTATTGAAATGAAAACATGAATTTGAAGCATATAATCATAAATTCTATTTCAATTTGAAATGTAACTAAATATTCACCCTAAAGACAATATCGAACAAATCATAGACAAATTTTAAAATATAGTCTGAGAAAATGTGCTATTAGTATACAGAACAAATAGATTTTAAAAATCAATACACTGGTACTTACGTTATCAGTAATTCAACATCAGAAGACAGAGCCGTATGAGGACTTGGCGAAAAAGGTGGCCGTCAGGGGCGCAACTGAGTTTGGAGCGCAAAACAAAAGAATAGAGAGCCGGTTGAGAGTTACACGCTATTTTTTATTTATTCTTTACTTGACTAAATACTTCTAGTTGACCATTGTAGTTAGTCTCCAGGAATTAATACCGACTGTCACTAGCCTTTTTACGTCTCCTGACCAATTAGACAAAGACACGTATTAGTACGCGTACATCACATACTTCCTACTGAGCAGCTGGTTTGTCTATCTAAACAGTCTATACAAACATCCGTGGATGATCGCATGCTGAGATGTGAAAAATAAAATATAACTCGATATTTTTCTTAAAAAATCATCTATACTTCTAGTTTAATCAACTTAATTAAATATGTCTTCTACAAGTAGTTTCATGCGAAACTGAAACAGAAAAATACTAGTGAATATCAAAATAGGAAATCGAGAAGCAGTATACATGTAATGATAATTATAAAGTTGACGTTAAATTAGAAAATATTGATAAGTTGGTAACAGTAACAAAATGACTGAAAGATATATCGAACCGAAATAAACCGATATTTTTTTTTCGGTTCAGTTCCGGTTTTCGTTCCGACCAAAATAACGGTTTTTTCCGGTTTTCGGTTTTCGGTTCAGTTCCGGTTCGAAGCCCTGGTTTCTTTAATAACATGTTTAGATTTTGTGAAAAGCAAACTGAAAATGAACATGCCATTTCCTGTGACATGATTAAGAGAAATTCTTTACATGATTATGTCAATTTCATATTGTAAAATTATGAATGTTAAAAAAGATGCTTTCAGTTAATTCAAATATTACATGTTAAAATTAGGGAAACACATTTTTATGAAGATGATAATAACAAAGACTTAGGATGGCAGGTGTCAGAATTGTGTATAAACGTTTAATATCTAAAATTTCAATCCGCAGAAGATATGTCAGCTTTTTGTTTTCATAAATATTTTCGATTAGAAGAGAAATTTCGGCCATTTAGTAATGTGCATTCAGATTTCAATTTTATGGTAAAAATAATACAATTCAGAGACTAATTTTTCTAAGAAATAAATAAAATATTTTGTTATTACATTATAAATCAATATTCATGAAATTATTCCAAAAGTATTATTTGTGCAGGAAAAGGTCATTGTTTAATGTACCAGGTACTAATTTGATAAATGGTAACTGAAAGGAAATTCCAACTTTCATACATTAATGCAGCTGTTTTGCTTTCCAAAATGCAATTCTTCATAATGTGAGCTCCTAGCGGCTAGCGGTACGGTGCTTCAATAATGGTAGTTTGACCCAGGTAGTTCCTGGCAAAAATGCTGGCCACATGGAAAGTTCTGTAATTTTCCCAATATTTATTGTGAATGCGTGTCAAGTTCTCTTAAAATGTCCTCTGTGAAGGCATTTCTTTTTAGGAAGATAGCCCTCATACAGGGTTTAAATTACGCCGGAGCTCAAAGGGGTACGGTTCCTTTACTTCTCAGGTTTTGAAGTATATCGTAATTCTAGCCGAAGCACACCGGAGCCCTAAATTAAGGAGCTCAGGGACTTCTTATATGTAACTGAAACACAGTTTCAGCAGAAAATTTAATTTTAATAATAAATATGCTTTAAAAATCGATTTTAACTTCTGAATGCGTGTGTCACATTCTGCTTGACAACTAGAATTATATCGATTGGACTTCGCAATTAGAAAGTGTTGGACCCTTTGTTTCAAAGATACACTTTTCCGTTAAAATTTCTTTCCGCACTCTCATACTGTTTCTAACATTATCTCTATTCTCGATAGTGTGGCTTTAATCGTTTTACCCTTTTCCACTGGTGTGTTGGAAAAAGAATGTTTTTTGTTTCTATCAGCCCTTGAAATGGGACGTTATACCATTTATCAGGCCTATTCAGCTGGCGGTCGTCACTGAGCTATTTCTTAGTTTTTGAATGCAATTTTAAGTCCAGCCGGAGACCCAAATAAGATGATGTCCGATACTTTATTTCTTTTATTTAACTGTTTATCATGAATTTTATAATTTATCAAATTTTTATTTCTATCATTATATTCAATTTAATTTGAATTTGAATTTAATTATTTTAATTATTAGGTATTTTATTTATTTTCTTTTCTTCCTGATGGCCTAACATAGTGTTCCGGCACTTCTGATTTTAGAAAATGAGCCTTTCCCTCATATGTTGAGTCATAATTCGAATAACCTAACCATTTCCTAGTGCAGCTGGTGGGTATCTAATAACAGCCGTTTTTAACATATGGCCAGTGCCCCTGGGCTCAGAGAGTATGAGGGGCTCACATTTTGACAATTTTATTGCTCTTTTGAGAGGAAATGTACAGGAATACTCAGAATACTGCAAAAACGTGGAGTACCATGTGTCTGTAAAGATGGTATTGATACCTATTAATATTAGACTGTGTTAAAATGTCAATACTAATGTAAGAAAGTAGGAAATTTGTCACGTTATCTTGACTATACACATAAATAGCAAACATATTTTAAAATCTACATACTATATGCATATGTAAATTTATGTTTACTTAGGTTAGGTTAGGTTAGGTTATTCAATTATGGCAAAGCACACGAGGGCTATCTGCCTAAAGGGAGGGATGCCTTCGTGGAGGACTTTCTAAGGGAAACTGGCTCGTATACACGTTACACATGGGGAAAACCACGAAAACACCCATGCAGCCAGCCCGTTCGCGGGATTCGAACCTCGGACCAAACTACCAGTGTTCAGCGTCTTTACCGCTCGGCCGCTGGTGGGCCTTATTTTTCTATGGAAATTTCTCTTATTGCATTGAGATTATAATGTAGGGAAAATAAAAATTTGATCATATAATCCAATAAGTGAATACAAATGTCCTTAAAGCAAGTTCAAATAAATTCACTGATACTAAACTTAAAGCTGCATTGTTCAACTCCTCATCGTATTTTAGTAGTGGTTCAAGTCTATTGCACTATTGCACTAATATTGTCTAATAGTAATTTAAAGTATAGCATTTTTAATATAGTATTGTGCTACAGCCATACTTTAAAAATTGCCATAAGAAAGAAACATTTCATGACATTTTAAATAATTTATGCTTCAATGAATACAGATTCGTTAAATTTTATTCTCTCAAAAGTTATTTATTTATTCTATAGGTATTTAAACAACAAGGATCTTAAACTACAAAAACTTTAAATGCAAGAAAAAGCATAAAAATGAATTAATTTATAATTACAGATTCTATGTATATAAGTTTCGTTAAAATTATATATAAAATTTATGCTATTTCAGTCATGTAATGAAGTGAAGTGAACTTACTCACAAATAAGTATTGAATAGAGAGAGCTACAAGTTCATTTTTTTCATTATTGCATTAAGGTTATTCTTTATTGTGATTTCGTTATGAAATATGTGCATGTATATTTATTAATACATCTGCGTATTATAATTCACTATTAAAGTGCTTTATATTTTAAGAACTGTTTTTTAGTAGTATAGTTAAATAAAATTAAAAAAAGGCCGAACAATTCTACTCAAAAGTTTTGCTCTTGAAAATTATAACCTTATGCCTAAAACTTGCGCTGTTTAATATATGAAGAAAAAGAAGTTACAACTATGCAGCTTATCAGCTAGGTATTAGACCGAGATCGAACTACCAGCATTCTACTGTCATAGCCATTCTGTCGCAGCTAAACAGAAAGTTAAAATAAAGTGTTGAAGGAGATTAAGAACGTGTAAGTCCGGAGAAGTGCTGAATTAGCTTAAAAGATTTTTTTGACTTTTTAGACCCACGAAACTTTTAAAACAACTTTTAATTCTCTTTAAGTTCATTTAACAATAAATTATGATACTATTTCTATTATTAACTGCTTAGTTAAATTAATTTTCTCTTCACTAATTTGTTACTTCTGGCATCTGTTAGCATGATCGGCTGAGATTTCCATTTCTTTTCTAGCACCAATAGTATTGCCAAGTAGGTTATATATCGTGGTTGGTAACGTTTCGTGGTGTTAAAAATACTTTTACGAGAGCTAATCCTACCGCAGTTGCATACACTGGCTTAGTTTCGTACTGCAAGAGGAACGACTCTGGGTTTACAATAACACGAAACCGTTCCTATAGCCAGAAAAGGCAATCTATGCTGTCGCCGATGGTATTACTTTAGCCATCCGAGTAGGTAGCGTGATGGTCACGCACACGGAGTTATAGCCTTTGTTGGCCTAATCCTGTTGTGGTCTCCGACACCCGGGGTTTGGAATGTATTAAAGAGCCTTGAGTTAGAGCCTAGTGAGCCGGTTTAACGATGAGGTTTTGAGGGCGTTCCGTGATTGAGGTCTCCGTTTCGTATCAAAAAGAAATTTATTCCATCTTCTCTCTGAGGTGATTCACGACTTATCGAGGGTCTTCGGCTGGAACCTGGTCTACACTAGTTGCAGGAAGTGCTTACAAATTTGATTACAAAGACTAGATAGTAGCACTAACATATGTAAATTTTAATCACTGCTTTCAGTTGGAAATGTGATGCTGGTAAATTTCTTGCTTAAAATTGTGTATTTTTATACTGTTTTCATAAAAACTAAACGATCCGTAAGAGGTTAAGAATATTCGAGCAATGTTAATATTCGAACAAAGTTCAACAAATTATTCAAAAATATAAACTATCTTAGCAATCATTCTGAAAGTGAAATTAGTGCAAAAAAACTAGTTAAGTGCCATTTCAAGCGTCCTGTATTTATACTGAAGTCCGAAGAAGGTCGACAAGATGGGAAGTAAGCACCAGAAACCATAAAAAAAAATGGTTAAATGGTGTAAATTCCGTAGTTTGAAAACGAACCTTCGAAGGTCTTCACTCCATCTTTAAACGTCAAATAACGCCCAATGAATGACCTTCCGGAAGCTTGATTCATTTATTCTAATAGGCGAGTATTTTAGTATTTATTACATTTAAAACTGGGCGAGGTGATTTTTTATTCGATCAGTTTCTTTTTTTTACGAGATGAACATTTTTTTAGCAATCAAAACACTTGACGTCTTTGTCATATTTTATTAAGTAATAGTTCTAAAATGTGGCTGAAGTTTTGACCAGCTTTCATGCCCCAAAGAGAACGCAAATGGCTCAGTGTTCCTAACATTTTCGAGCCACAGATATCAAGGTACAATAATCATAATTCATCGTCTTCTATGTACAGTACAGTGCACATAATCTGCAGTACCCAGATTAAATATTTGGTTATGATTATTTTCAGGTATTGAAAAACTTGCAAGCTTTGTTTAGTATTGTTTTACAAAGATTACAACAAAGCACTCAAGAGCTATCTGCATAAGGGTAGGGATGTCTTCGTAGAGGTCTTGCTCGGATTCAGATTGCATATGAGAAAAACCACCAAAACGCCCATGCAGCTAGGGCATTCGAAACGTTCGGCCGCTTGGTGGGCTCGCATTTTTAGTCCAAAGAGGCTTTGTCCCTGAAGGAATATTGTTTTTGTTTTGTGATTTTGCGTTGAATCACTTTGAATGTCCGTTTCACTTTTCAAATTGTTGCCACCAAATATTATCGTCTTGTATTGTATTTGAAGAAATGAAATAATAAAGAATCTGCATAAATGTAATTATGTTTCTCGCATTATGATAAGACAACGGTACCTAGAGCCATCCAATTTTGAATGACCTAACCCTATTGCGAATATGGTTACCTGGAAACCCAAATTTGAAATTTAGAATTTGTTTTATTATCGATTTCATATTTTGTAAAACTTTAACGAATTTTTGATTAAGAAACTCAAGAATTTCAAAGTGAGCAATGGCAACTTTGTACAGGAAAAACATTTTTATCTCCAGCGCGTGAGCTGCGTATCGGAAATTCTAAAGATATGCTCAATTTAAAATTATTTTGCGATATTGCTCTTGAACTGAATTTTATGGTTTAAGGGCGAAGAACATGATATTTAATAAATAAAGGTAACACACAAAATGTTAAAAAAACGCCCCTTTGGACGTAATTTAAAATTTGAGACCTCGGATTTTAATTTAAAATTTTTTTGTTTAATTTATTTTTGTGTTAATTTTAATTACTTTATAGTATGCAAAGGAAGATTAGAAAACACTATAAAACAATTATAGGAAAAAGGTAAGTAAATTACAAAATAATCGAAGCTCTATATTCGATGCCTGCAATGGTATACTGAGCACAATTACACAAGAAATGTGCATCAGTCCTCTGTACATAATATAGAAAATATTTCTAACACTTCAATTTCAATTTTTACCTCTTACAAAAATTCGAAATATCTCTAGCCATAGCCACAGCCTTATTAGAGCTCACATTAATACGTTTTAGTCAAAAAAGAAAGAATAATAAGGATGATGATAATATTAACAACTATAATAGTATTACGGCATGTAATATCATAAGTTTAATTATATTTAAACCGAATTATACAAACAGATTATGCAGTTTTCTCCAATAAAGGAGGTTTCCTAATTTTTTTTCCTGTGCAATATATATAGAGAGATAATTAAGAATTAGAACATGACAGTTGTCAGGAAAGCTTTGCTTGAATTTTTATGCAACATATTTTTGTTTCTTTTTTTGGTGACGTTTTTTCCTTTCTCATATATCTATATACCCATAATGTTTTGTAAGATTCGTTTATTTAGCAAAATTGAATTTAATCTTAAAAACTTAAATCTTAGAGAAAAAATCTTTAAATTATTCTTACTTCTATTTAGTAAATATGCTTACTGTTTTTTCGTGAGATGCACTTTTTTCAGCACATAACGAATTTCCTTATGACTGAGCATGGCCGTTTTTTCCTGCCACCCAGAAGATATCGTTCAGCCTAATATCTTAAGCTCTAACGTTTTCATGTGGGCTGCAGAGACAAACTTTTTATATATTGAAGCCTTTAGTCAGCTGTTCAATCAACAATGAACAGATAAAGAAGTCGGCACGAAATGTCAAGTCCAGTCCAGCCATTTCCTGCTCTGCATTAAGTATTAAATTTTAAATCTCCATAGTAAACTAATTTTTTAGCATTATTGAATGCAGGGAATGCGTAGGACGTATCATGCCTCAGCCCCCAGGAAAAAGTCTAAGCTAACTTAAGATATGTAATTCAAATATATAATGTGTTGCTTTAAAAATAGTTGCTTTCAGATATTTCTTACGCATGAAATTTTATACTTGTAAGGTTTTAGTTAAACTAACCAAGTTTATTTTAATTTAAATCTTTTCTATCTCCTCTCTGCTTCAACTTCCTGTCAGAAGAAGCGCGCGTTTTTAGCTTATGCTAATTTTTGAAGTTCAGCCAAGCACTATTTAAGACAGAGGTAGAAACCTCTCGGTGTGTGAGAGCTTTGCCTCAGATCACGGTCACGCTGCTCAACGTTCGCCTGACCAGCTAGCAGTTTAAATTTATAAGCCATAGTGCTTACTACGTGATTGCATTGTAAAATAAATTAAAGTGCGGTAGTATTTAGTATACCTTGCTACGCACCCTTTTAGATAGAGGCCAACTTCCGCGAATTGCTCTGCGAAGCAAAGTTTAATTTAAGTTCTATTTTAATTTATTTAAATTTATTTGATTGTTAAGTTCGACCAAAGTGTGGTCTGTTACGTTCTGTATCTCTCCCGAATTGGGAGGTTTGTATTTAATAGTGATTGAATAAAAGAGGATTTCAAATCCCTTCACGTGCAGTTATTCTCCAGCCCAGCAGTTACATCAGAACATAGCGTACCTTCCGCTCCCTGTTCCAGTTCAGGACTTAGAACGTAAGGATAAGAACCCTTTACAGAATTTACCATGTTCTCAAAGAATACACACAGAATGCTAAGTCCTGATAGTGGCGCCCGCACAAAAAGAAGAGGATGGCCTCAACAACAAGAAGACGAACCTGAGACACCTGCTGTACCTGTCCAGAATCCTGAGATAGCACCTCCTGGCATAGAAGGATTCGGCTACATCGTACAAACCATGCGAGCAGCCATGAAGCCAGCGGCAAGTTTTGACGGCAAGACAGCCGTAATCAATTTCCTGGAAAAGCTAGACTCCCACTTCATGCTATATCCAGTCCACGAATTTCAGAAAGTCGCTCTTGCTACCAGCGCTTTGAAGGGCCAAGCGCTAAGTTGGTTCAAGTGCATCGGAAAGAATCTCTTGGGGGAACCAGGAAGCCCCACATACACGTATGAAAATTTCAAGAATTCTCTAGTGAAAGCATTTCCCGTGGTGCGAGATCGAGCCAGATTGGAAGCTGAACTGTTTAGCCGATACCAAGAAAGAATAGAAGATTTGTCTAATTTTATTTTGAGGAAAATTCAAGTTTTCAAGCTTTTGTATGGAAGTCGCCCGGATCCTGAAATTATTCAAGTTATACTTCCTAGGCTACTGCCCCAAGTTCAAGATTTCATCGAACTAAGAAATCCAACAACATTAGACAGATTATTTGAGCTCGCGGTACAATTTGAAAGCCGAAGAACAGCCGACAACGAACGACGACGCCAATTTGAGCGAAGAAGTCAGTGGAGTTCGCCAAGACCGCAGCAAAAGCAAAATCAAAGTTACGGGAATAAGGCGAAGCAATGGCCGAAGAAAGATGTGTCTCCTAAAGCGAGCGGCGAACGAAGGGAATTTAATAGAAGAACAAGCAAAGATTCCGAGGGCAACCAGAAGAAAAAGAATTTAAACTAAGAGGGATTTCTTCGAGGAAGGTGAAGAAGTCCGAAGCAGCGCAAAACCCTTCCAAAATCAATTTAAACACCGTGGTCGTTAAGAATTTGAGTTTGCCGAAGATTGAAGTTCTAATCAACAACATACCGGCGACAGCCCTCTTGGATACAGGAGCCCAAAGCAGCTTCGTATCGGAAAGATTCTTTAAGAAGCACTTTCGACGTTACAGAATTTTTAGTGCAAGAGACACGGATGTCATAGCGGCCCAAGGAGAAAAATGTAGCTGTTTAGGAAAAGTACCATTGTTCGTGCGTATCAACAACGAACAGGTAAGAATCCTGTTTTATATTGTGCGTAACCTGCAGACTTGTATTATTCTAGGTGTGGACTTTTTTAGTTTGGCAGAAGCAAAAATTGATTTCAAGGGGGGAGAACTAACATTAAATATGAAGCCAATTGAAGCGAAGAATGATAAGCCCCCGCAGCTGGACTTGGAACATTTACAAGCAGAGGAAAAAGAGAAAATCCAAGGTCTGGTAAGTCACTTTGCGAATTTATTTAGTGATGTACCAGGCTTTACGCAGGTGGTGAACCACGACATTGACACGGGGGACGCTCAGCCAGTTAGGCAAAAGCCATATAGATATGATAGGACAAAAGAAGAAATAATTGAACATCATATTAAAGAGATGTTAAAGAATAAAATCATCACGCCAATTTCTAGCAGTTATGCTAGCCCCGTTGTCCTGTGTAAGAAAAATAATGATTACCCGATTACGCACCCGAAGCGGTGGCGTTTTGCTATAGATTATCGCAAGTTAAATTCAGTTACAAAATATCCTGTATATCCGTTGCCGATAATTGAAGAAATTATTCGAAATATTTCGTCTACAAAATACATGACTACATTAGATCTCACGAGTGGCTATTTTCAGATTGGGGTAAAACCCGAGGACGTACACAAAACCGCGTTCATAACGAAATCTGGTACGTACGCATTTCTTAGAATGCCGTTCGGATTATCCGGCGCGCCGGCAACGTTCCAAAGATGTATGGACATCGTCTTAAGACCAGTCCTTGGTAAAAGCACTTTCATATATTTAGACGATATTATAATTACGAGTAGTACTCTAGAACAACACTTACAAGATTTAAGAAAAGTATTTTCATTGTTAAACGAAGCTGGTTTAAAGATAAATGCGTCTAAATGTAAATTTGCCGCAAAAGAGTTACGTTATTTAGGATTTAAAATTTCCCAAAAGGGAATCGAAACGGATCAGTCAAAAATAGTAGCCATTAGAAATTATCCTGTTCCTAAAACAGCGAAGAAATTATCGTCGTTTCTCGGGATGTGTTCATATTACCGGGCTTTCATTAAAGACTTTGCAAAAATAGCTGAGCCACTGCTAAAGTTGAAAAGAAAAAAAGCTAGGTTTTCGTGGTCAGCAGAAGCCAACTTGGCGTTTCAAAAATTGAAAGACGCATTGACTCAAGCTCCCGTCTTAAAATTTCCAGAAGGGGATAAAGGATTAGAGATTTCAGCGGACGCTTCAGATTTCGCGATTGGTGCAGTGCTTTCCCAAAATGGTCAGCCCGTGGCTTTTTTCAGCCGAACATTAAATGAAACCCAAAGAAACTATTCCGCAACAGAGAGAGAAACTCTCGCAGTGTTAGCATCAGTACAGAAATTTCGTGTGTTCTTTGGAAGTTCTCCAGTAACTGTATATACCGACCACGCGGCGGTCACTAGACTCTATTCTGGAAAAAATTTATCACCCAGATTAATAAGGTGGGCTCTCAAATTACAGGAATATAACCTAATAATTAAACATACGCCGGGAAAGGAAAATGTTGTGGCAGATGCTTTAAGCAGAATTAACTTAGATGAAAATGGAAGTGTAATTAAGATAGCCATGTTAACATCCAAAGTATTAGATTCTCGTGAAACAGTAATAGCCGAACTCAAAAAAGATCCGGAGTTCAAAAATATATACAATTATTTGGCCGACCCTGAGAATTTCAATCATCCGGATATTGTGCCGATAAGAAATAGGGCCGAAAATTACGAATTAATTGACGGACTGTTATTCTATACGAAAGCTACTAATGAGAATCATGAATATAGACCGGTTATCCCAGCTAGCATGAGGTTGAATGTATTAGAAGAGTTGCATGATTGTGCCATTTCGGCTCATTTAGGTATAAGAAAAACTGTTCAGAGAGTTCGCGAGGCAGTTTTCTTTCCAGAACTGCAAAAGTTTACTAGGGCGTATGTCCAGTCGTGCCCAACATGTCAATTAAATAATTATGTTAATTTCCGCCCGGCCGGGTTCCTAAATAGTATTAAATCAGAATTCCCAAATCAAATAATAGGCATCGATTTACTTGGACCTTACCCTCGAAGTAAAGTTAATAAAAGCCGATATCTTTTAGTTATAGTGGATCATTTTAGCAAATGGTTAGAGTTAATTCCGTTAAAACGCGCGTCTGCAAAAATTGTAGTAGATTCAATTCTAAATAAGTATATTTTAAAATACGGGGCGCCCCTAAAAGTTATTTCAGACAATGGTCCTCAGTTTGTTAGTAAAATGTTTGAGGAAATGTGTGCAAAACTGGGCATACGTCATCTAAAGATGGTCCCGTATCGTCCGCAGTCAAACATAGCGGAACGGGTGAATAGAAATGTAGTGAAAATAATTCGTAGTTATGTGAAAAACTATCACTCTACCTGGGATAGCCATATAAATGAATTTGCATTTGCACTTAGGACCGCCAAACACGATACTACACAAAAAACACCCGCTGAACTCTTCTTAGGAAGAAAGATCTTGACCCCCCTAGATAAACTGTTCTTTGTACAGGAAAGGGCAGAAGAATTTAAAATGAGTGATATACAAAAGTTAATACGGGAAGCGACGGAAAATATAGAAATGGCCCAAAGAAAACAGAAATTGTACTATGACCTAAAAAGAAGAGAGGTCAAGTACAATGTGGGAGATGAAGTGTTGAAGATTAAACACAACTTGTCAAATGCCCCAGAGGAAAAGGTGGGGAAATTTTTTCCGCGTTTTGAAGGCCCGTTCACAATTGAACAAATTACGGGGGCAGTGGTTATATTAAAAAGAAATGATGGTCAAACGCTCAAAGCGAATGTGGACCAAATAAAACCGTTCTATAATCGCAGCAAAATGGCTGTATTTAAAGATTCGTTTCAGGATCCGAGGCAATCGACTAGCCAGGAAGATATACGTCAGCAAAAACAGCAGGAACCAGCTACAACGGCATCGAAATGTCAGAAGAAGAAAGCTCCCCCCCAACAAAGAAATAAGAACCAAAAAGGTGGTTTCAAAAGAAAGTCTCACGATGCAGGTGAACAAATCTACGAACGGAATTACGAGCGCACCAAGAGAAGAAAGCAGAATGGGCAAGGGAAGCCCAATGTATCCAAAAGAACTGTGGAATCATCGGACAGGTGCCTGAGAAGCAAGAAACGTCGATTGCAGCCTGAGAATCAACTTCCCGAATACAGCAGGAACCAGGACAAGCAACGAGCAAGGGCCCAGGAGAGAAGGGCCCAGTCCACCAAACGTCCAGCGGAGCAACCTCCTCTACAAAGGAAATTGCCGAGGATACAACGACGGAATTTCAAAAGAAAAAGAGACGAGCAGGCTCCGAAAGAACAACGAAAAACGAGGAAACTGAACCAGGCCACAACTTACTCAAGTTTTAAAGATTGGGCCAAGAAAAGGATGGACGATCATAATAAGATAAGTACAATTTCGTATTCAAAAGTTTAGTTAATTTTTGAGTATACTGCAAGTTGCAGGGCTGATTTTACCTCAAGCGAGGTTGACTTTTACGCCAAGTGAGCGATAAGTCCTCATATGGAAAGTAAAATGTTTTGTTAAAAGAAATTGTAATTTTCAAAGATTTAAAATCACTTAATGTTTTGTAAATAGATTAATTCTGTAAAAGCAATGAATTGCTGAAAAGAATATGTTAACTAAATGATTTTGTATGACGCTTTGTCTAAAGACTTGTAAAATGTCTAGAATGAAAATTCGGAAAATTGAAAAACACGATTTAGTCTGTAGACTATTAATTCAATGTAATTTGATATTTCAAGAAAGTACCTTGAGAAAGGAATAGGAAGCACTTGCTGTAAGCTTAGAAATTTAACCTATATTTCTGTAAGCTTAGAAATTTAACCTCTATTTGCATTTCAGGATTGCTATGAAATTGTTAATGTGTTATGAAATGTAACAAATAATATTATGCTAGCAATGCACGTTAAGTGCAATATTAATGTGAATGTTGTGTGCAAACTGCGAATTTGTATGCATGAAAAGTTAAAGATTGACTATTTTAGAATGCAAGTGTTAATTAGGCTCTCCACCAAATACACTTAAAGTGTTAGACATAAAGCTAGTGAGAACCTTAGGATTAGCTGGTTATAGGGCGTTTTTTTCAGGTCTCGTATGTCAAGTTCTAACTAATGTTAGTCGATTGTAGGTGGAAGAGTTGAACACCCCCGAACACATAAAAACCCGCAATGGCGGTTTGCTTTACATCCAACACCGGTGAGAGAGCATACGGGGGAAGAATTTAATTGTGCTTGAATGATAATGTGTGTGTGCAAAATTACACAGAAAAAAAAAAATAAGGATTTGTACCACTTAGAATTATTCTGTTATTATGTCATACTAAAGTTGTTTTCCTTCCAGATTTTGCTGGAAGGAGTAAGACTGTTTGAAGAATAAGACTTGAAAAAAAAAATGTTGAAGATTGTTGTTCCAGAAAATTTCGTCTGTATTTTACACAAACATATATTGCCTTGTAAGAGTTGGCCTAAGTTTAGAACAGTGAAATTTTCGACTATTTAGAATTGCTAGTTTTCAACATGGTCCGTTTGGACCAAAGTAGTTTAACTATCGCAATTCTGGCGGGAAGTTTGTAAGGTTTTAGTTAAACTAACCAAGTTTATTTTAATTTAAATCTTTTCTATCTCCTCTCTGCTTCAACTTCCTGTCAGAAGAAGCGCGCGTTTTTAGCTTATGCTAATTTTTGAAGTTCAGCCAAGCACTATTTAAGACAGAGGTAGAAACCTCTCGGTGTGTGAGAGCTTTGCCTCAGATCACGGTCACGCTGCTCAACGTTCGCCTGACCAGCTAGCAGTTTAAATTTATAAGCCATAGTGCTTACTACGTGATTGCTTTGTAAAATAAATTAAAGTGCGGTAGTATTTAGTATACCTTGCTACGCACCCTTTTCGGTAGAGGCCAACTTCCGCGAATTGCTCTGCGAAGCAAAGTTTAATTTAATTTCTATTTTAGGTTTAGTATTTAAATTTATTTGATTGTTAAGTTCGACCAAAGTGTGGTCTTTTACTTTCTGTATCTCTCCCGAATTGGGAGGTTTGTTATTAATAGTGAATTAATAAAAGAGGAGTTCAAATCCCTTTACGTGCAGTTATTCTCCAGCCCAGCAGTTACATCAGAACATAGCGTACCTTCCGCTCCCTGTTCCAGTTCAGGACTTAGAACGTAAGGATAAGAGATGCACAGAACACTAAGTCCTGATATACTGAAAGTTGTAGGTGGTGGCGATAATTTATCTTCAAAGGCGTAATTAAAAAAAAAGGAAGCATAAATATCATGCAGAGTTTCCTTATTTTTTACAGCATCAACAGATGTGTTTTCCCAATTACTGCTTTCTGATGCTTAGATTAAAATTAATAGAGGAAAAATGTTCATTTCCATTAAACAAATTTCTTTTAATATCTTTTAAAATAAACAGAGTACGTAAGAACTTGGCCTCGTGTATTCATTTGACATCTCAATTTCCCATTAATTAAAATTTAGTATTTTTAATTCAAATAGTTCAACGTGTCAAATGAATCGGTTTTAATCATGAAACATGAGGAGATGAAAACTGTTTCGCAATGAAGCGTGATTGAAGAATTAAGTGTGCTCTTCTCGGAGTGAAGTTTGAGATTTTGGAATTAATAGATCATTATACTAAAATAAATCTGCTGATAACACCACATAACCTCCTTGTACGGCATATTAAATTATACACATTTTTTGCTATACATCATTTAAACTTATTTCAACCGATCTCTCAAGCAAGTTGAAAATGGCATCAAAAACTACCGAATACTTTGATACTAAATATCGCGTTAAAGTTTTGTCATAGGGAAGTCACTCATCTTCCAATTTTATTTTTTCATAACGAATACAAAAACTTTTCAAAATATAGGTATAGGAACTGGGAGACCGCATTAAAAGTTAGATTTTGTTATCTGCCGAAAATTAAATTAAAAAAAAATTGACATTGGCGACACATGTATATTTTCGTCGTTTAAAATCCTTTTTAACTGAAAGTATATGAATACGAACAACGATTGGGAAAATAAAGCCAGGTGAGGACTTTTAAGCTCGGAGAGAGGATGATAATAATTAGATGTTAGGTGTAGATGATGAATAATTAGATGTTATAGCAGTCCCATACACAAAATTTCAAAGTTCTACGGCCTTAATCGTTATTGAGTTATGCAAGATTCATCATATGTTTACATACATACATACAGACGTAGCGAAAAACGTCCATTTTGGATCCATTTTAAATCCATATTACAATCCATTTCAGAAAAATGAGTCCTCTATTCTGTGTGTAGGCACAGACGTCACGCAAGAAAAAAAGTCTTCCGAATAGATTCGGGAACGCTCAAATGGATATTTCTGTTGAAATATGATAACCGAAAATTTTCGCAATTACGATACTTCCTTTATTTCGTACAAGGAAGTAAAAAGTACACTGGAGTAATACCTTTAATTTCTCACATGCAGTTTTCTACCAGATGCGAAGTTATACATTACTCAGATTTTCTTTCCAACAGTCCTCACGAATAAGAGACAACGTTTAGCATATCTACTGTAATAGAACTAAAACATTTACTTTTTAGCCCAAAAGGGCGTTAGTCTGAATGGGCAAAAACGTGATTTTTGGTCCAGAAACGTGATTTTGCGCTGTCCGCTATAAAAGACTATCACATTTTAAATTACTACTAACAAATATTATCACAGAGTATTGCTTTTAAAGAAATTAAATTATGAAGAATCTGCATGTACGAATATATATGTATGTTCCTAGCGTTGTGAGGAAAACGATGGTACTTAGAGATACCAAAATTTCGATAACGTAGTCTTTCACGCACCTGGAAATCCGAATTTTGAATTTCGAATTTTATATTTAACATCTTTGGTAAAACTTTAATGAATTTTTGATTTACAAACTCAATGGTTTGAAAGCTAGCATTAGCAACATGTACGGAATAAAACATTTTTATCTCCAGCGTGCGAGACTGCCTATCGGAAATTCTAAAAATATGCTGTATTTAAATATTTTGTGATTTTGCTGTTGAACTGAATTTTATGTGGCGTATATACGAAGAACATGATATTTAATAAAGAAAGCTTTAAAAATAAAAAGACATAAAATTTTACTAAAGAAACTACACATTCATATGATAAACTGCATCATAAATTCTAAAAATATGCTGCCGTACTGCTTTTAAAATTTTGTAATTTTTCTGTATAATTGGAGTAAATGCGAAGGCAATTATTCTTAGTAATAAAGCTAAAAAGACAAAAATAAATGAGTTATCAGGAGTAAGTGCAACTGGTAGACTGGTATACTGAAAGCGGAAGAATTTTTGAATTTCTTCTCTTGAAATAAGTTACAATTCTTTATTTATTCGGTAAGCTTTTGTTAATTTATATGTATCTTTAGTATGTTTCTATCCATTCTTTTTTGCATAACATTAACTTTTCAAGCTGAAAATAACATAATGCTCAACCGAAACTAACTTCAAATTTTAGAGACATTAGGTATTTTTGAAGCAGGAGACATGAAAAATGAGCAACGCCTTCCTCGGGAACCGAACCACGGACCTCTCAGTTACGCGTCGAGTGTGCTGACCACTACACCACGAAGGCTTGCGAAGCAGGCGAGAGAAATACCTTATAAAATAATAATTAATGTTTACATATGTAACCTCAAATTCTTCAGGGTTAGGGCCTATTTTTATTACATGCGTAATTTCTTGCTGGCTTTATTTTAAAACTGTTAAAGAATGATGCTAAAAGTTTCTGTGGATTGATTTATTATTAATTTCCATTCAGCCAGTACCTTCATGAACGGTTTAGTTCAGAAAGGTTTTAACACTGTAATTTTTTCCCTATTTTTTACCAGTTTAAACATAACCCAAACGGGTCCTAGAATATGCACAATATGTTATTGTTATAACATGTAGGAATGTGTAAATTTCCTAAGAACAAAGCAAAATATGACACAGCACATTTAGAACCATAATATATGATAGATATGTAGAGTCATTAGCATATTTTTTTTTTTTTTTGTTTTTTGAAGCAGGAGTCATTAAAAATGAGCAATGCCCTCGCCGGGACTCGAACCTCTCGAATACGCTCCTAGTATGCTGGCCAATTACACCACGGAAGCATGCTAAGATGGCGGGAGAAATACCTTATATACTTGCCCTTTTAAAGGGCGACTGGGGATTAGGGGACTCAGTCATCAAATCCTGGTGGTGGAGAATCATCATCCACCACTTTTTAGTTCGGGCGCCACTGTAAGAGACATTAGGATTATTTCGAAGCAGGAGACGTGAGCAATGCCCTCGCCGGAAGTCGATCCACGGATATCTGGAATACGCGCCGAGCGTGCTGACCACTACACCACGAAGTCATGCTAAGAAGGCGGGAGAAATACCTTACAGATATAGGTATATATTTAAGATAAACGATTAAACAAAAATTTGTTGCTGACAAAAAGAGTGCTATAATATTATTAAAAAGATAACATATTTCTCAAATTTCCCTGAACTGATCTTATGTTTCGAAGACTAAGAAAATAATTAAATAGATGTTATGCAAATGAATGGCAATAACTTTCTATTTTGTGAAAATCTAAAATTTTATCTAATTAAAGGGAAGAACACGTTCTTGCCGCCCAACTGGAATAGTGATAAGCGATGCTGACTGGCGCTCCGAAGGGCTCGGGTTCGAATTCCGGAGAAGGCATGGATGTTTGTAAATGAACAGTGTCTGTGCGGCTTGGGGGGGGGCTTTGTAAATACGCGGTAAGCTGGAAGTCCTCTCGAGAGGACTGTGGTGGAGGATGAGGGATGGGAAACCATCGGATCCCCCAGGCTGCTCTCCATCAAAATTGGGGGGTGAAACTGAGCAAAGTCGTACTGTCACTTATATGGTGCCCAAGGCTTTTGCCAGTGATAGGCGCATTCTTGCACACCTTGCCACGCTGAAATTCGTGGGACTGTTCTGATGTTGGCGTCAGACGAGTGAGATAAGTCCCAACAACAACAACCCGCATTCTTTCATATTTTAAAAATAATCCAATATTTTATGTGCTCATTTTTGTCGCTTTTACTGAATAATTTTTCTACACACGTTTGAATCCACTTTTATTCCTATGATTAATTTCATTATTTTATTTAAAAGTGCAAGTATTGCAAGCAGACCTACAAATAAAGCATAAGAGAATTTATGACAATGAAAGTCAAAAAAAGGAACAAGAAAGGTTATGGGAAATATTAACTTCATTAATTTTTGCTAGAGGAGATGACAGATGGGCGGATCCAAGCAGCAAGGATACGAGTGCTAACTTCTAAATCATACTTTCAGTGAAAAACAGGTTATATCAAAGGGTACGTAATGTCAGAAATAATTTTTCTTTGATGTTGTAATAAACAACTCATGCATCTTGAAGTAAATATCTGATTTCTTTCTTATTTTTACCTTATATATTAAAAATATGAAAAGTTCAGTCTTTACATCATTTCACGAAAATTTTAAGAAATGACAGCTGATCACTTAAGACTAAGACTAATCACTAAGACTTTAGCCACTTTTTAAAAGTAAGACTTCGTAAAAGAGTTAATTTTATATGCTGGATTTGAAATTAGTTTTGAAATCTTTACGACCCAATTCTTTTGACAGTGAATTGAAATTAAAAACCCAAATTCCTTCTACAATACAATTTTAATGGATTATAACATGGAAAGTATCTGGGATCGTCTGAGAAAGTCACTGAATTTTGATGTGAAATACAAATCCTTAGAAATTTCTTTTCAATTATCGAATTTATTAGTTTTCGCGTCCGTTTGTTTCATGACTTTTCAAAAGTTTCTATCTCTTAAGATGTTGCTATAAATGTCGAGGCTGACAATTCATCTAAATTTTCATGTCTTTTTTTCTTGCGTTTGGACCTCAATGTGTCGCGTCTGTTTACATCATGAGTTTTCAAAGTTTCCTTTCTCTGAGATGTTACTATGAAAGTCCAGTCTAATAATATATTAAAAAAGAAAAGTATATTTTTTAGTTTTTGGTTACCGTTTTAGGACCGTATAAATGCTAACGTATAATGCGTTTACTTATAAATTAATTGATTCATTTATTCATAATCCTTTGTTTAGAATGGATTCTGAATCCGTTTTAGGTGCATATTATAGTATTACGTCATATATTTAAAATTTAAAACTGATCATCCTTTTGATTTGTAGTTTTAAAAATTAATTGTAGTATTTTCTGCATTAATAAATTTTATGTTCTAAATAATTAAGCTAATAAATTGTTTCTATTTTTCATTTTCTCATCTATTTTAGAAGACTCTTTTTTCGCCACTGGAAAGACAACTGGTCCATTGTAAAAAAGGATCCAATTAGTGAAGAACAGCACAAAATGTTTCGCAAAAATGTTTTTGCACTTAAAGAAAAGTGACCAGCGTCTAATCACCTTCGAAATAGGTACAGTTTTATTCAAAATCTACTCTATACTAAGATTGTCATGTTACCTAACTTAAACTTTTACTCTAGCATATATCTCTTCTAATATAAGTTGCTTTCTTATTTAGTATACTAAATGATTTTTAACGTTAAACGTATTTTAGCTGTAAAAACTAAATGGAGAATCCATAGACATTTTGCATTTTTAATTAACTCACCTGACTAATTTAAGGCAGCTGATGTAGTTAAAAGTTCAGGCTGAAACAAAAACTTTTTATGACAAGTTCATGGACGTTTTCATCTTACCAGGCGCAATACACATAAACAGACGTATTCCCCTTAACTACTTAAACGTAAAAAGATATTAATAACTTTCATCTTGAAGGAAAAAAGATAAGATTATGCAAACGGTTAATTGAAAAATGACACAGATAGACGAAAAGAGTTTTCTAAAAGTCTGAATGACAAAATGTATGGTCCTAGACTTTGGTACTTTGATTACGTCCAAGCAACCTCGCTATTTTTCTTTATGTTTAGATGAAAAGATGCCATGGACATAATCTATAAATAGAAATTCATTCTTTGTAAATTTGGATTGACAGTTATGTATAAAATAGCAATTTTTTAAAATAGAAATTTGCTTTTAAAGGATGCACTAATTTGGGGACTTTAATAGAATGGATCTGTGTATTAATTAAGATATCATCGAAGAAATATTAAGTTTTAGAAAAAATTTCTACAATAATTACTTTACTTACGAAAATATTTGCTTGATTTATATTGAAATGTATACAAAATATTTCTTTTATTGCAAACAACTAAAAAAAAAAAAAAAAAAAAAAAAAGAGTTTTTTAAATTCAAAACCATGTTAGAATACTATTGGTGGGATTCAATTTTCAAGCAAGGTACTGCAATTTTCAATCATTTCAATAAAATGTCTCTAAATTTATCCATAAGTCGGTGTTTTGTAAAAAACAAATATACAACAGCTGTTGCTAATGAAATAAAAATTATACATTTACTCATAATTAAATAATAATAAAGGATAACTATTGAAATCAAATAAGGTTTTGTTACAAAACAAAAGAATATACAAAACTTGCACTCACTGTTTAGCATATGCACATACAAGCACAATTACTTTGTTTATAAATTTAATAATGCTAAAATTATTGCTAATATCAACGTATGCACGAAATTTTAAAAACAGAAAGTTACATCATATTTGTTCTTGCAGATAAAATTATTTAATAAGATGTCTTCTTTAAAAGAAATGAACATTCTCATATTATTAAGTTGAAGCTTCAACTACAGCCTATGAGATCAAATGCCATTCCTTTAAGAAGGTATTTAAGCTTTTAGAAGCTAAAGGACTGAGATAGTGCTTAACTCGATGGGGGAAAGGATATCTCAGAAAGTCAGAGTTGAATTCAAGCAAGTGTGCGAGATAATCTATTCAAAACACTATCCAAGAACAAACACTAGCAACAAGAACAACACATAGCACTGGATGAACAAAACACTAATAGCAAAACACTGATAGCAGTGGATGAAGTCAAGCATCATCAATTCATGAACGAAATCTCAGCCTACAGACCTCTGGATAGTCTATCTTGGAGACATAGGATCTCATCTGTGAACCTCTTCGCGGTTACAGAACATTTCTTATAGCTATGAAGTTCAGTGCGTCCGTGTTTCATCATTCCTGCCCATTAAACCACTATCATGGAAACAGTATTTCTGATAGATATTCGACTAGAGACTATGTTTTCCAACTTCTGTACAGATGAAATTGTGTTTAAAATCACTGTTTAATTTGAACCTGGGCTCATCCACATTTTGTTCTCAACCCCAGCCATCTCGGCTTCACTGACGACATCCTTTCAAACAGGTCTAATTGCAAGCATAGCGACAAAGGGAAACTCTTAGGATGCGATTTTCAGAGGGCAGGAAGTAAGTTGTTCTTATAAAAGGCAATTACTGTCTGAAAGTATATTTTCCTTTGAATTCATAAAATGTTAATTGTACACGATACATCAATTATATTGATTGCTTAGGGTGCTGTAGGTGCTACAACTGGGCGTGTACTTAAACTCTCTCTTTTGAGAAGCGCAGAAAGCGGGGCATAGGGCAGTGGTCTTCTCTAGAGATATTATTCGTGAAATCATCGCTAAGGAGTGCATAAGCTTTTCCAACATCAGTGACTGTTAAGAGATTACAATACTCTTAGCAGCATAAAGATTTTTTTTCGTGCCGGCAGAGAGATGCTGTAGTTACTCTAGGAGGAATTCGACCAGCAAGATAGCCAATTGTTCTCATGCTTAAATATGGCTCAAGATTCTTATGATTCCTCTATCAGGATAATTCTGCTGTCTGGATTCATCAAAATGTGCTTAAATCGCCTAGCCTAGAGTTTATCGGTCATACGTCAGATTTTCTTTCGTCCAGAATATATCTTTCAGAAATGTCTTAACAGTGTCTAACCGTTTCAGACTTGCAGCTTAACATTTATTCAGTATATGGTTTTTTTATGATTTACCTTCATTCACCTTATTTGCATATTCTTTACGAAAATACATGTGCAGTAATAGGTTTTTGCATTCGATGCATACAATTAGCATAAATAATTATGCTAGCAGAAAGTTTAATCTAAGTACGATTAGCATCCCTTTTAAAATTATCCTTTAATTTTGAATACCTATTTATATAATAAGAATGTAACTGCTTAAATTGGATTTTTTATACTTAAATATCTTTCTTCGTGAAAGCAAATGCATCTCCCTTTTTCGCGCTTTGGATTGAAAACATTAACGTATTTTAAATAACGAATTATATTTTTTGGTAAAAGCAGGGAATTGCATGCAAAGAGCGATTAATAAAATATCATTTGTAAAGTAAAAAGAGAGGGAAGCTAGCTGTTTTAAAAAATATGATGTGTACACCAGATGACTTCCTCGTATGGAATATTAAATTATATGCATTTCACTTAAACTTAATTCATCGAATTTCGTTAGAGATATACTTCTCATTCAATTAATTCAGTACTCATTTCGCGGCAAAGCAAATATACATAAAACCTCTAAATATCTTTATTAAAAGTTGAAAAATATAGAAAATATAAAATTCCAAATACAGTTAAAACAATTAAAAAAATTTACAATTAAAATTAGAGTTTCTACGCAAAAACAAGCAATTCGGCTAGCGGACAAGAAGGCAGATTTTCAGTGCACAAAACTGAAAGTTTACTTTTGGTGCCACCGGCAAAAAGACGCTGAATATGTAAAAACTGGCTTAATCATTAGTCTGCTAAGATTCAAATGTAAACAAATATGGCTGCTATGATAAAAAATTAGGCTTAGCTGCCCTGAAACAACTTTTAAATTGTTGATAATTCTATAACTATTGCATGCAGATTAAATAAAGGCATAAAAACCTTAAACGAAAGATGGGAACAACATAATTCAATCCTTTTTAAAGCAAAAATTGCACAATTTAGTTTTTTTTAATATTAATTATATTTCTGTCTTAATTCTCTCTCTATTTTTGACAAGACATTTAAATTTCTTTTACAAGGAATAATTCAAATCAGAATAAAGTTTCTTCACTTTCTCAGTGTTTATTGCTGTTCGGGAAACAATTTTACAAATATATTCTTGTGCGTTAGTTTAATACAATCTTTATAAATGAACGTATCAAAGAATAAATCTTTATCTTTTAACTAGGAATATTTTTTAATTATTTTATATTTCCGTTATTTATATATATGAACTAAATATTATTATCTGAATATTGTTTAGTCAAAAAATGACTTGGAAACCAAATAATGAAATATAAAATGCAAAATAGATATCACTGTTTATTCACATAATATAACAATAATTTACATAGTATTTACAATAAGACCTTTCCATAGCCAAGCTTTCCAAGACCAAGAAGACCAGATCCGTAATGAAGTCCATGACCAGCAAGTCCGGTAGTATAAGCTAGACCATGTCCGGTGTATGCAGTTCCATAGATTCCATGTCCAAGACCAGTGGCGTATGTTAATCCATGGCCAGCAAGCCCATGAGCAGCAAGACCGTGACCAGCAAGACCGTGACCAGCAAGACCGTGACCAGCAAGTCCGTGACCAGCAAGACCATGTCCTAAAAGACCAGAATATGCTAACGGAGCTGCTCCGAAAAGACCGGTATGGCTAAGGACAGGAGCAACTGGTACGGTACGAGTGACTGTGGTGGATGTGACTACAGGAGCGGCTTTAGCTACAGTGGTGTAAGCGATTGGTGCATGAGCAACAGCAACAGGGGCATGAGCAACAGCAACAGGTGCATGAGCGACAGCAACTGGAGCAGCAGCGGCATGTGTCACGACAGTCTTGGAAACTACTGGGGCAGCGACGACAGCTTTGGAAAGAAGAGGAGCAGTGACAAATGTCTTAGAAAGGACGGGTGCAGCAGGGGCTTTGATGGCTAGTCCATGTCCGTAGACAGCAGGAGCGACGAATCCGGTAGCACGAACAGCTACAAGAGCTGCGCAAAAGAAAGCAACCTGAAAGAAAAATATTCTATGTGTAGTTTGAGATGAAAATTAGTTAACTTTCTTTTATAAATATGAAAAAAATAGTGCAAGATACGCTGTTTATGGAAGTTTTGATGTGATCGTAATGATTCGGTGTTTCTAGAAATAATAATTTAATTTTTGTACTTTAAGTGGATGAAATTATGCAGTGTATATTGGAATAAATACGTAATCTCATTATAAAACTGAGTTAGTGTTCGAAGGAAAGTTCATTTGTGACCATTCTTGAGTTATCATTTTATCTTGAAGCAGAGGTTTAGAATAAGTGTAATTTATGTAAAAAACAGACAATTTATCCAATCACAAAAAAACTACGAAACCCCTGTGACTGAATCATAGTTATTGTAGTGGTTTCAAAATTAAACGCAAAGAAAGGTAATGTGATCGAAAACTCTAATTATGAGTCAAACTAATTTAGAATTAATTTTCACATTGTTGTTAAATGGAAGGGACTTTTAATATCAGTGAATACTTTACGAAGGTAAGCTACATTTGCAAACTGGTTAGCACGAGCACAATGGCTGAAAAAAAAGCTAAGATCCATCTCAGAAAGAATAAAAAATGTAGATGTGTGTCAACAATTAGTAATGTAAGTCGTAACTGTTGACACGAGATGGAATATATTAATGTAAACTAGTACTAAGTAATTAATTTTTGTTATTTTTTTATCAGTTGGTAATACTTTCTTTATAATATTTTATAAAGATTATTTAATTTAAAATATATATTTCTCACTAATTTGCATAATAATTAATAATTAAATTATTAAGATCTGAATGTCTTAAGTATACTATTTGAGGATATTAGAATTTTAAACTCTGCAACTCTGTCGCTGTGTTAAACATCCTGTGATTATTTCCTTGCCAATGCAAAGTTTTATTGCTCTATGTGCATTGTCAATATTAAAAATTAAAATTAAAACTTGCTAAGGATTAATATTAAAAAATAAACATAATTTTTTAACATCACAAGAGTAAAAAATTTAAACTTCTGATATTAATTGTCTTTTTAATATCTTGAATCAAATTAACGAAGAGAATAGGTTTCGTAAGGAAGCTGTATATCAAAGTCAAATGACCAATTATTAATTTAAGAATTTGCCATCATAAATAAAATTCTGTAATTAAGAATACGTAACATTTGTTTTTGTTAGAAAATAGTGGTAAGAAACTCTACAGACGTTTATAGAGGGAATTTATATCTGAAAGAGTTAATTATTCAATTAATTATTATGAGCTTCTAATTTTTTACTTTAAATTAAAATGTAAAAGAACATTAAGCGGTGGTAACTTCACAGTTCTCTTTTATCTTTCTTAGAAATGCCTTCATTTGAAAACTCATCTCGAGGAAATTTTAATTTTTGCTTTAAATTAACTGTAGAGACATTAGGACTTTTTCGAAGCAAGAAATATTGAAAAATGAATGCCCTTCCCTGGACTCGAACCTAGGTCCTCTCGAATACGGGCCGAGTATGCTGACCACGAAGGTATATTAAGAAGTCGGGAGAAATACTTTATATACTTTCCCTTTTAAAGGACGACAGATGATTAGTGGACCCCAATTCGCTAAATCCTGGTGGTGGAGAATCATCATCCACAACCCTTTTTAGTTCGGGCGCCACTGTAGGGACATTAGGTATTTTTTGAAAGCAGGAGAGATGAAAAATGAGCAAAACCCTCCCCGGGACTCGAACCACAGACCTCTCGAACTCGTGCCGTGTGTGCTGACCACGAAGGCATGCTAAGAAGGCGAGAGAAATACCTTATATAACAACTCTTGTTTTATTTTTAAGCTTCTGGTTGTTGGTAATAATGTTAAATCGGGAACTAATTAACATATATTTTAAAATTTGTGGTCGATACTTTGGTTACGATACTTCAGAGTTATGCAAAACTAATTGGACAGTTCGATTAAATGGTATTATTGAAATGATATATGAAAAGTCAAGAAACCGTAAGAAGAAAAAGTAAAAGACGATTAAACAGTTTTCTTTCTCTAAAGAGTAAAAAATATTAAAGTAAGAAAAAAATAAAAGAAGACTAAGGAGTGGAAAATAAATAAATAGTCATAACTTAAAATTATAGCACTAAAAATGAAATGGATTGAAATATAAGCTGTAGAAAAACAATCTACATAATATATTTCGTAAAAATATCATGAGAGCGAATATTCTTAAAAAATAACTAAATCATAATTTTTTATTCATGTTATTCACCTTGAAAAAAATGCATTATTAAAGTAAAGTCTTTTCTTGCTTACTCTAAAAAACATTCTTTCCTTTAATTTATTAACAAAGAGCTTTTTTTCGATACTGACTGCAAAATTATAACGCTACTATTCAGATATTTGCTATTACTACTAATCCTTCAGCTCGTTCATTTTACTGATTAATAGAAATAACTATGAAATATTTTTCTTATGCCTCATTAAAATATTTCCACTTTATCTTTTTGATTTTTAAAACTATACCATGCAGTTACTTGTTCGAAATAAATGCTCTTTGTTTATATTGCTTACAAAATTTATTGTAATAATCCTTTATGTCTGATTTGTAAACACATTTTCAATAAAGTTTAGTTTTAAAATCTATTTATTTGATGCTGTTTATTCTGTTTATGGGTTCTCACCACATAGCTAAATCAAGTGCTCTTTTACGGGGATTTTTAATGCCTCCAGAGTTTTTTAAAAATCTTTTTTAAAAAATATATATTTAAATATATATTTTTTAAATATATATTTCATTCCTCTTTACTATCTCATTTTTTATTTGAAGAATATGCTTCGCATGCCTCATCCTTAGCACAGATTTCGTAAAAGCAATGACGTTTCATTGCCTGTTAGGCCAATGCTTCCAAAATAGGGATTAAAGAAAGCAATTCAACAGTGGGTTCAAACGCAGTTTTTTTTTAGTCGTAAAATGTTTGATATTTTCAGTTTCTTCATATGATCATGTAAAACTATTCATAAGAAGTATTCGTCAGTTTATAATTATTAATTAATTATCAACAGTTCTCTCTTTATATTTGTTTATTATTGCTTCATCCTTACAGTGTTTTATTCCAGGCAAATCTTTATCTTTTCTTTAAATTTATGTCTATATATAGCAATAAATTGTTGCTTTAAAAATTAATTCGTTGATTGATTTAATTGCGGTAAAGCAGATGGTAGTATGATAAGTACTTCCCATTGGAAAGATGGCTGCGCAGAAGGCTGTCTTAAGTAAACTAGGCTGTATTTATGTTGCACATGGGGAAAATCATGAAAACAGCCATGCAGTCAGCTCGAAATCGGATTGAAATACCTGTGCTGATTTTAACTGCGCGGCCGCTATGGGCCATTAAAGAGATCACAATGCGAAGGGGTTCAGGAGGTACTACGTCTTATCGCCTCATGTAAAAGTAACAGACAACCCCGTTTGAGATGATGTCTTGAAATGTGTTGAGACTCCTCTTTCAAACTGAACTCCAAACTGAAGGTGAAATTTGCTTAAATCACTCTGGAGTATTTCAACTATATATACCGTCTTTTGCAAAAGAAGCTGGAGAAGAAACTAAATGTTATTAGAATTTTCTGGAGATAAAAACTTGAAAAATTCCGTTATTGTTATCTATCCTTCCACCATTTATTCAAATAACATTTCTTATAAATTAATGGAGAGTGCACCTTATGAAAACTTCTGCAACAGTTTCTTACCTGAACCAGAGGGATCTGGAATTTATTATTCTTTACCCACTATTTTCTATGGTTTCTTACCAGGGCGTGGTATACCTGATCTTTTCTATATATCCATATTGAAAGAGTGCATTTCACACATTAGGAAAAATTTTTTAGAAGAAGGGCAATTAAATATCAGTAAAGGATATGCTTTCCTTAATGGCATAGAAAATGAAACGGACACTGTAAAATACAATTCTCGATCTCTTGTCACTTAAAAAAATTTAAATAAAAGTATCGAATGAAAAAATCATTAGTGTGAAACAATTTTTTATGTTTTTTTGGAAGAAATGCAATTTACTGAAATGAAAATCTGCATTTTGAAATGCCAATGTAAAATGGTGTGCCGTTAAAGAAAATATATTACTTCTTGTAGAATAAAATCTGAATGCAGTTTTTATGAAAAGTACATATGATATCCTTCTTTCATTCAAAATGTATATTTTTAAAGTTATATTTTGTTTAGGAAGATGAATCTCTGTCCACCTTATCATTAATTCTGAATTGAAATTTTAATAAAGCTAACTTTTAATTGAAATCATTAGTTAAAAAATTATTTAATGCCCGTTTCAACAAATATACCTACATTTAATGAGTTGCACAAGAAAAGCAATATTACTACACTTTAAACAAGAATACTTTATAGTTCTGCAATTAATAAGAAAAGTAATTTTTCACATGAGATAAATCCTGAATTTCTCAGTAGTATCTACAAAAATTCCAACGTTAGTCCAATAAAAAAGAACTGAAGAGATTATAAAGAATTTTCTCCTTTTTTTTTAAATTGATTTCTGTTTTAATTTATAATTTTGCAAGTTCTTTCTGTTTACACATTTATTTTTATTCCGTATCATTATCGGGCTTGTTACACTAAAATTTTAGGAAACAAAATCAAGAATAAAACTTTTACTAAGCTAAATCCTTTAATTACTTAAAATGTTAGTCAAGGTTTTAGTTTATAAGCTCATTCATTCTTTGTATTTTATCTTTTTTATTCTCATTCTATAAACCCAGTTATTAATATGCTTATTACAGTCGACTTCAAGGTTACAAAATCGCAAATAATAACCAGAATGTTTTAGTTCATGGGAAAATTTACTGATTTTCGTCATAAAATTTCTACAAATTTAAGGAATAAAACTTTCTTGAATTTCAGATTTCAGCGTTTATCTCATTGTATTATTTGAAACAATCTCGTACGACGAAATACAAGTACGCATGTCAGCTTAATTTTTTAAATTTCTAAAAACGATTACATGTCCTAATGATGAGATAGCTGGTATCCAACTTTGTAGCATGAGAAGCTTAACTTACCTTGGCGATCATATTTAGAGGCGTTGTTTATACTAGAAGCAAATAAGCTGGCATATCAACTCGCTGAATTGGTCTATATTTATATTAACATCCCTACAAGGTCGTCAAGGTTTGGATCGAGTGTTTAACTAAAAGCAACGAGATCTACAACTACGTAAAATTATAAATAGAAAAAATCCGAATCGCCTCCCTGAATAGGATATTAACTTCTGTCTCCGCCTATACGCCGTCGTATTCGGAGCAGGTATTGTTAAGTGATCGGCCTTCGAACAACTTTGCTAGTTCGGGCTAGAAGTAATGATAAAAGTTTCCGTTATAATTATGCATAAAGAAAACGATACTTTTTTGCTTATTGATGTTAAATCAGATTTACCGAAGGTTAGATAAGATGCGGAAAATGCCTACTTAAGTTGGCAGTACAAGGAAGTGAAGAACATTAAAGGTGTGTTCCGGCCATGAAAAAATTTAGCAAAAAGGGAATTTTTCTTAAAAATAACTAATCGTTTAAGTACGGGATGTTGAATTTCTTTATCATTAAGAAAAAAGTATCATTTAAAGAAACAGCAAATATAATTAAGTGGATTTTGTTAAACACAGATAAAGAAACTGGAGGTTTTGATAGAAAAAATTATCCGAATAATTTTTTTTAAATGAATGATATAGTCCAAACTCTATTCAAGTTATTTTAAAAGAAAATTAAAAGAACACTAAAGGTGTGTTCTTTCTCTGAAAAATTTAACGAAAAAGGAATTTTTCTTAAAAATAATTAATCGTTTTAGTGTGGGATGTTGAATTTCTTTATTATTAAGAAAAAAGTATCATTTAGTAAACATCAACTATAATTAGGTAGATTTTGTTAAACATGGATAAAGAAATTGGAGGTTTTGATACAAAAAATTCTCCGAGGAATTGTTTTAGATGAATAATATAGTCAAAAATCTAAAAGTTATTTTAATGGGATTCTGTGCAGCTGATTCGGAAGAGTACAAATTTAGAAACAATAAAAAACCGTGTTTACAATTTGAGACAAATACAGCTGATCATTGGAAAACAACGCGGATTTGAGATGAGTGATCCACTTATTGGACAATTTTTTCGAAAATTATATTGAAGTTGCTTAGAAGTGTATATATATAACCTCTCTCTCTCTGTATGTATATATACATATAATATCTATAACAATAAATATAAATATTTTAAACTGTTAGTGAAATAAATTCGAGCTGAAGAAATGAGAATACGTACAGATGTTAACAGCCAGTTTAGCACTCTTTTATTCTTAACAGCATTCAGCTTAATGGACACAATTTGCTCGCACGTTCTTGATCCCATTTGTAACTTTTTTACACCCTTAGGTAATTAATTTCGAGAGAAAAAAAGATGACAGGCTATAAACAGAAGGTGTTTATACATTTTTAGGACAATTTTGGGAACGTTTAATTATTATTTAAAATGTAAAGAACATTTTTTTAAATATTCGATGTGATAGCACTTTTTTCTGGACTTGATTTCCATGATAGAAAGCCTTTTGGTAAAATTTTCGGGTACTGATTTTCATTCCCCTTGCGCTACTTTTCAGAGTCCTTCAATCGTGGTAGGTCTGTCCTTAGAAGCTCTTTTTAAGACATCCTAGGGAAATTAGCCCATAAGCAAAACATCAGGGAACTTCACAGAAATACATATGCAGTACCAGTATCAGTCTTAATTTTTTACAAGGCATGCTATGCTACCTTTCGAAGAATGACTTGTTGCTTTGTCTTGGTAAAGGTTCACTCTTTGAAAGCCTTTGGGATAAAGAAATAGAATTTCTTTTGTAAAAATCGGATGTAAAACTTTCTCTTGATAGTATGTTGAGTTGATTTTAACATTTTTTCTCACTCTTCTTATTTTTAATTTCCATTGTAAGAGAATCTTTCAAAAATCATGAAACCCATATGGAAACTTTCTTTGCAATGGTCGAACCAGGCTAGTACAGTATTTTCTCTTCGTTTTCCATAATAAAGAGACCTTTTTTTATTGCAGTTATTTATGTAAATCCAACCACCATCTAGGGTCGCAATAAATTTCCATTTATTTTCTTCTAAATAGTTTTCATACAGGGTTCTGCAAATTATTCTACTTTGAACCACATGGCTCGGCAACAGCTAGTGAATATTATGCTGTTTACTTTTTTTAAGTGCTAAATCTTGGTTTATTATTTGATTTATTGTTGTTACTTGTGTTTAAAGACTTTGCAACTGACTTCTGCGTCTGTGGATTTTCTCTTATTTAACTCTAAAAACTCTAGATTTAAAACATTAGAAACAGTAATTTTAACTCTAGAAACATTAGAAACTGTAATTTTAACTCTAGAAACATTAGAAACAGTAATTTTAACTCTAGAAACATTAGAAGCAGTAATTTTAACTCTAGAAACATTAGAAACAGTACGTATCCTTTTCGGGTATTCGTTTGGAGTCTTTTTCATGTAGAAGTAATGATTTCCCTTTACGATTAATAATATTGCTTATTTTAGGCTTCGAAATTTTATTACCTTGCATTTCACAACATTTTTTAAATATGGAATAGAAATATTTCTCTTCGGAAAGCACAAAATCACAGCTTTCAATCCCTAGCTTGTTTGCATGCAACATTTTGAAAGAAGAATTAATTTAAATGTAACAGACGATATTTCTCATTTCAAATAATAAGATATTTCCAGAAATTGTGTAGAGATGTTAGATTATTTTAAACAGGAGACATGAAAAACGCGCAATGTCCTTGTCTGGACTCGAACTCTGAACCTCACGAATACGTGCCGAATGTGCTACCGTTACACCCCGAAGGCATGCAGAAAGGAGGGAGAAAATACCTTATAAATGCGATTCAAAAACATTTTCTTTTCTTTTAATTCTTTATCGAAATCGGCCTAAAATGTATAAACATTCTTTGCGGTAACGAAGCAACAAAAGAGAGGAAAAATATACAGATTCCAAGCGGAAAGTTAGATTAAGGTTAATTCATTTTTGTCTGGACTTTACTTTGATTAACTGCTAAGGCCTTTAGCTTGCAAATTTTAACTGATTATTGTTAGAAGTGTTGTGTGTTTACCTTCGTCGTCATTAACATTACCTAAGAGTCATACGTCATACTGAAATCAATCAGCCGACATGAAGCTATTAACAGTACACAACAGCTGCAGCATATTAAGAGAACAAACCAGAGGCTACCCTCTGACCATTATTATAGAGAGTTACATTTCCCAAAATGCTTGTTTGAGAATTGCCTGAAAACATCAAGCTTTCGGCTTTTTTCAATGAGGCAGAACTAATCATTCGTGAATGTACAAGGGCAGATCTAGAAGAATGTGGCACAAGCTCCTTCCAATTATTCAATAATAATCGTTATACTGCCTTTAAGCTTACCATTTCACACTCAAGATCATAAGAACTTACTACGTTCAAAAATTTTGAAATTCTATATGACAGAACAAGCATCAAATTAAATGGCAGGAATATTTAAGTAGTTAAAGAATTAAAACATTTATGCTTAATTTGGGACCTGAGACTCAAGTGGATCTCACACGTTACCGAGCTCAAAGCCCGCACTCTTGCAATAGCCCCCAAATTGAACCAATCCCAAGGTACTAACTGGAATCTCAACCCCCCCCGTGCCAACTGGAGTCTCATTAAAAACTTTTACGCAATAGTCATAAAAATAGTCACATATGCAGCAAAAACATGGGCATACCTTATGCAAGGTCCAAAAGTTAAGTAGCTTTTTAGTCTCTAATGCCCTTTTGCGCTAATGATCACCAATGTATATAGGTCTACGGCAATGGCTTATGCAAACATCCTGATAGATCCTATTACATATTCGAGCAGGAAAAGATGCAGTGCATCAGCTCGCTGAAGAAATGGCATTACAGCAAACTCTAGTGAAGAAAATGTCTTCTCAAACCTCGGTTAACATCCAACACCCCAACTCATATCTATCTCCCAATAAAAATGTAAAGGTGTAAACGTTACACATGGGACTAATATACAGAATGTCCATAAATGTTTCTTGATTACAAAAAAAGGATTGCTTATAATTGTGAACACATGCACTGAACATCAAATTCATAAATTCTCAAAGTTATATTGAAAACATTTACAAGTGTATGGTATGAAACTGAATACTCACTGGATATTTTGCATACTACCAGACATAATCTGTAAGTATATTAAACGTTTTCAATATAATTGTAAACTTCGAGAATTTATGCGTTTCAGGTTCAATGTACGTTCTGTTATCTGTGCATAGTCATGAACTATCATGTTCTTGAATCAGGGTAAGCATTTGTAGACACCCTGTTTGTCTTTGGAGCCAATCTTCCGCCACCTATATACACGAACGGCTCAAGCATCAAGGAAGGAATCGAAAGGGGTTTTATCCATCTAATCCACGGCAATGCTATTATATACCAATGTAAAGGACATCTCAACTGTCACAGCAGTGTTTCCCAAGCATAAACAAAACCAATAGCCAAAGTACTCAAATATACAGCTCCATCAATGTACTTCATCCACGAATTCACACCGACAGTACACCCACAGAGTACGTCATCGTAAACAGCACGCAATAAAAAATAAATATATCACCAATAAAAGATATTTAGCATGGTTAGTGAAGACTGCAGCAGTATCACGTCAGTCTTCATTAGATAAAAGCACATGACGGCAAAACTGGCAACGAAATCGATGATATGTTCGCAAAGGAGACCGCTAATAACAACAAAACCAATATTCAAGATATTTCAGAACCAAGTACTATCTCCAACTGAACAGCGAAGCTCACACCCTATGGCAAAAGCAAAGGTACTCCTTAGAACAAGGCAGAGAGATGCATTACCATGTATCAAAAATAAATATTCAACAAAAGAGCTCTGTTTCACAACTAACACGTTACATCAATGGATATGGACCCTTCCTGACGTATTTCTACAAATTTGGGATTTCGAATACTGACCTTGGGATACATCCTGAGTTAGGCACACCAGACCACTGCTGAACAAGTTGCCAAAAAATAGGACGGCTTTATATAAAGTTCCCGAACAACAATCAACAAGCGCTTAGAAGTTATCTAATTGAGGAATAGCATCTAATACAATAACTTAGGGCCTAGTACAATAACTCAGGTCAAATAAATAATACAATAACTCGAGCATAACAGACAAAACAGCATCTATTGTAGCATAGCAGTGCTTCTTAAGTACACAGCATGCTAAGTAATGATACGCAGAGCATTTTATCACAGGATAGTAGCGGATGTGGGGCAAAACTGATTAACATTATGATAGATAGATGGCGTTCCCATGTTAACAGGCCAACGATAAAAATAATAAGCGACGTTTTCTAGTTCCCATTTTTAACTAGCCACACTGAGTCACTTTCGTTTTCATTTTATGATTTTTCTCTCTCTAAAAGTCAACTGAATAGGTTTATTATTATTAAATTTATGTTACATTTACTTTAATTTCCTCTGTCTTCTTGCTAAATACCTCCGCATTTTCGGTTAAAATTATTTTACATGTTTCTTTTTAATCTACAATAAAATGAGCATCTGTTGTTTTTTAAATTAACTTTTGGATTTTTTCTGGGATGTATATTTTGTAATTAAAAAAAACAAGTTTTTTTCCTAAAACAGCGAAAAATTTCCTTGATGAGTTAAGTATTCATTGCCTCAATGTTTTGATAAAATATATGTTAATAAGTCAAAAAAATTGGCATTCCGTTGGGTGTGTCAAAACAAGATACCAGATAAGAAATGTTTTGGAATTATCAACATATTTAATATATTTTCATGTCTTTCGCTTAGGGATATTTTTGCGGTCACATTGGAAAACAAATATTTTCTTTAATACACGATGAAAAATATCTGATTCTGACAGATCTTGTCTGATTGAATTAAAGCATAATAAACGTTTATTCTGTCTCTTTTGTTTTCCGTGACAGAGTCAGTGTTAAAAAAAATATATATTTATGTACATACATGACTACATTTAACTAAAATATTACAGCTGTTTATTTCTTCTTAAATCCATCTGGAATATCTTTAATCTATGTTTACAGCAAAAGTTTTCATTTCTTTATCTTTGGCATCTCTTTGTTATGGCACAGACATTGGTGTGGAAGTTCTTTCTAAGTACATCTTTGTCAGGAAAGTTCCAGAACAAAGATAATAAAGAGTAGAAAACTGCATTTACTAAGTAATGATTCTAGCTGCTATCAAATTAGTCCCCTTGGACACACAACTGCCAACAGTCCTGGAGGTCTTGGAAGCAAGCAGGGAAATCTTCAACTGCAATGTTTGCAATCGCATTTGTCACAGCCCGATGGATGTCTGCGATAATCTTAATGAAGCTTTCCTTTAAATCACTTTTTCACTCTCGGATACAAGAAGAAATCAGAATAATCTTTGACACAAATGCGGGATCACGTCTAGCTCTATCCAATAGTTTAGCAGAAATGCTTCGTCTTTCCTCTTTCTGTTCTTTGTTAGTTCCTAAATCTTTGCGTAAAATCTTATGACACACGTCATGATTCAAATTCGGTTCTTCTGATATCATACGCACAGTTATACGACGTTCTTCTTGCAATAACTGCCTTACACGCTTCACGTTAGCATCTGTATGTGCTATAGACGGGCGACCAGCTCTGGGACCGTCTTGCACTGAATCTCTGCTTTCACGAAACATTTTGTGCCACACGAAAACACTATTTCTTGAAAGTTCCTAGCCTGCACATTCTTGCTTAATCATGTTCCACGCTTCGCTAGGAGTTTTCCTGAGCTTAACGCAGAACTTAATGTTCACTCTTTGCTCGAAATCAGCATCCATTGTTTCACCTTAACGGATGCGACAACAATCCGAACAGTGTGGTGTTAAGCATAGCCCTGCCACCCAGCAACTTTGCGTGGACACATGGCCAAGGTCATGTCAAGTAAGAATACATACCAGGTAACAAAAAAATTGTTTTTTTTTATTACTGCAAACTTAAAAATAAAAAAAAAATCCTGGAACTTTTCTGACAAAGGATGTATGACACTAAAGGCATCAAGATTATCAAGGAAGGAATCAAATCAGGTGTCCAAAAGACATATTATGAGATATATTTTACACCCTTTAACTTTGTATGACTGTAATAGCTTACGTACAATGACACGACAATACATGGCTTTAAGCTCTTTTAAAACTTTGAAGAACATTTTCAGTGCGTCCATGCTCGGTTTTCAACTTGGTTTTAACCAATCTTCGAATTTTCCATCTTCATTCGAAGCTGTGTTTCAGTCTTCTAAAATACGAATGATGTTTCCTTTAGTTCATGAAGATAAACATATTTTCCTCCCGGCCTTCAGAAGGTTTTTGAAAAGGCTCTAATTTTATAAGAAAAGGAAATTTTAGAATTTGTTAGCGAAGGACATTTTTTTGCCCACATGTAAGTAATTAGTCATTTCTGATTAATACCATGACTTTTTTGTTGTCTTCTTCTCACAAAAATTGAGAAGTATTATCCATTAATAATGCAATAACTTTTAAAATGCCTGTTCTAATGATTTGTTTATATTTTCCTATGTACCCTCCATATTAACTGCATTAAGTTAATGTTCACTCTTTGCCCACAATCACAGCCCGTTGAAAGTCTGCAATAATCTTGATGAAGCTTTCCTTTCACTCACGGAAAGCCTTTAAACTAATTTTCAATGAATCAAAAAACAGTTCCTTTCTGTTGTTTTATGCGTATGGCAGTCCATGAATCAAAATATCAAAATAAACATGTTTTTATAATGCACTCATTTTAATTTTTTCAGAAAAGAAATCTTGTAATTCTTTATGTGGTTGCAAAGGAAATACATTTAAGCACTTTTCAGAAGAATATCGAGCTTTTACAACTACAGCTAAAAAATTCAGGATACATTTTTAGGTAATTTCTCTCAAATCCTGTAGTAGGTCATTCAATTCGCCTTGGGCTAGAAAACGACATTTATAAGAAGAATTAGTCGCATTAGAAGAAAGATTGTCTTGTTGTTTGAATTTCCCTATCTATCCCATGTTCTCATTCATCATCTTCAGGCAAAATGTACTTCAAATTAAAATGCAGTAAGCCCTTGTTATAAGGTATTTACTGACTTAAGAGCAGAAAGGAAATGTGTCCACTTTGCTATGTCACTGGATATATTACTTACTCTTTTTATGCTTGCTACACAGAAAAAATTATCCTACTGGAATAATCTTATGGTTTAAGTTCCATCGTGGACAGGGCGAAGTTTTTGCTTCGAAAATCTTTAACTCAATCCACCAGGTAGTTTATATATAAGTCAAAACAACAAATATGAAGTGCTTAATTTTTTTCTTGACCTCTCACTTTTAAAATCCCAAAATATAGTTGCTACTATTTTAATATTTTACTAATTGCAGATAAAGTCTGTCATTGATCTTTTAATATGGAATCTCTAACACATAATAGAAGTTATCTGGAAGATTATAATCAATTATCTCGTTGTTGATAAGCTGTCCGAGCTCCTTTCTTGATACACATATTCACTTTCGAATATATGTTCTTATCCTTATTTACACTTGCTTAGTAGGTCCTTAACTTAAATAAATGCAGTATCTTTTTAATCCACGCGTTTATTTGTATTTTAAATTAAAATGTAACTTTTATTCATTGAACATTTGAAATCTAATGTGTTAAATACGAACAAATAAATTTAATGCATTAATATATATGAAATTGATCCAAAACCATAAAAATATATTGATATATTAATAAACAAAATTAATTTTTAACCATTTAATATAGTTTTACCTGCACCATTTTTCATTAAAAATTCCTAAAACTCCAAGAAAGAAATATTTTAAAATATCATTGTACAAAAGCTGTGGATGATGAAGAAGTGCTAACTGCATGTTTCAATTCTTCTAAAAAAGCTGTGTTGGGGAACCAATAAATGTTTTACATGTCAAAAAATGTGCTTACCATTGTAGAAATAAGTAAGAGACTGATTTACATTTTATGGATGAAGCTAAATAAGTGACCGTTTGAATCACTATAGTTGGCTTATTTGGGACTATGAAAACTCGGGTATGAATCATGACCACATTCGAAATATCCTAAAGTCAATGATGAATAAGGCTTAATTGAGCAGAACAACTTTTGGATCGCTTTTCCTTGTTGAAATTAATATCAATTGTAATATACACTTCGACATGCTACACATCTTTTGGTCCCTTAGATTGAGCAAACAGAAGGTAAGATACTCAGTTAAGGTCTTTCTTTTAACAAGTCGGAGCATTCATCCCACTTTGCCGTCATGTGTGAGTCGAATTGAATCGTTGATTTCCAGGATAGTGGTTTGGCAGCAATGGCTTTTTTTATAAGGACAAAAAGCCCTGATTTTACTTCACTAGACTTCATCCTATAGGGCTCTGTTAGAAATTCGATTTACAGGTGAAGACATAATTGCAAACAATTTGCAACCTAGATGCTCTTGGTGCAATTAACTGAATACTGCTATAATATATGTCATGCACATACTGAAACTTATTAATTTTTGTCTTGTTCTTCTTGAAGGATTGAATTAAATAAAAGACTTGTAATGTAATATAAACTTCACCAAAACCTTATGAAATTTTCTCATACATTCTTGAGACCTTTTATTTGAGTCTTGATTAAATTTACGGATATATGTTATAAGGTATTTCTCCCGCCTTCTTTGCATGTCTTCGTGGTGTAGTGGTCAGCACGCTCGACACGTATTCGAGAGGTCCGTGGTTCGATTCCCGGTGAAGGCATTGCTAATTTCTCATAACTCCTGCCTTTCGAAATAACCTAATGACTACAATGTAAAAATCAAATGGAGCTCATTTTCATACAAAACTGCAACATCTACTGAATGCTATAAAATCATGTACTCCTGTGCATATTATGTTGATTTAAGTGTAAAAAAATTGGTGAGTTTCTTATATTCCTTATTTATCCTATGCAGTGTTTACAAGTAGAAAATTTGTGTATGCTGTTTGTTTAACTGTATTTATGTTCTATACACTTTATTTCAAATCCTTATTAAAAGCAATGCCGTGATTAGAATTAATTTCTTCAAAAATTAATAAAACTGCCCAGCTCCGCATTATATAAGCACATTAATTGAATTGCCGTATAAATGTTATGAAAAGTACACAAAGCCGCGTTGATGGCGTTGATGCAGTCTTATGTAGTTCAGTATGATCATTCATCAATAATTTAATAATTTATGCACACATTAATTTAACCTTTTTCAATCGTCTCTAATCAGAGAGGAAACTGCTCTTATTTTTTCTTTATTAAATTACGGTTTTTATTGTATATTCATTGCTAATTTGGAAAAAAACATTTACTTTCAAAACTTTATTCACTCGTCAAGTTCGGTAAGATATAAAACAGTTCTCGTAATCTCTCAGTTACCTTTTTTTCTCCTCGTACATATCTAATCAGTATCCTGAGTAATTTTAATGTCAGATTTTATAGTAAAGAATGAAATCAACACGTTTCTCGAGAAAACCGTTTTTCTATGAAATATCTTAATATTTGTCAATCAGGATTCCCTATTTTTCGCTGTTTTAACTGAAGAGTTATTAAGCAAATACATTTAGAAATAGATTGGGCACTAAAAACTGGCAAAAAAATTCTTTTGATATTCGTTTAAATTTTGAAAAATAAGAATTGTATAGAGAAAATTGGAAAGATCTACCGAAACCACCAAGAAGGAATTTAGAACGAGTTGGTGATTTAATAGCTGAAAGATACATGAATGTTATTTGCCGAAGGAAGAATACCTCCGTGGAGAACTTTCTAACGGAAACTGGTTTGTATTTGCGTTTCACATAAGGAAAACCATGAAAACGCCCAAGCAGTCAGCCCATTTGTTGGTATTTGAGAACAGTTCGAACTACTAGTATTCAGCGAGCGGTCTTACCCAGTTAGTTGTCGGTGAACAAGTTTTAGAACGTATAGATTTAGTTATAACTTAATATTTTGTCAATAAAACAATAGATTAACTTATAATATACTGTACTGTTTGAAAGAAAACAAATATTGATTTGTAATTCCTTAAGTTCTATAAGCTGTCAAAGTAAAATATATAAAAATTTAAAAATAAAGTTAAAAAAAAGTAAATAAATAAAGCATTTCTTTCTTACTGTGAATTAAATTTTGAATTTAAAGAGAAAGTAATTTAAGATGATTTAAATTTTTTAGCTGCATTTAATGTGTCACATTTCGATCAATCCCAAACTTATAAAGGTTTAATTGTACCAATTTTCAGATTTCTTAAATCAACAATTTTATCGAAATTTGGAATCTTTTTGGTGCATCAAACACGACGTGTATTTTTTGAAACTTTGTTTTTCCTTATTTGACTAACAATGAACAATATAAAGAAGATGCATTTCAGACGAAAAGAAGAAGAAAAAAAATCTTACATTTTCTTAAAATAAATAAGAAAATTTCCGATTAACAAGGAAGTTATAAGAGAAGAAGAGGGGAAAAACATACTATTTAAAAAGATTATCAAATTTTTAAAGTAATAATTCGGAGAAGAAATAAAAATATTTTTGGAAAAAAAGCAGCACGTTTAATTCATTATAAATGACTTTTATGAGCGTAAAAGCGGAAAGAACGTGATAAGATCATTAAACAAAAACTCAAAACGCATTCACTCAGTATGACTCAATTTGCATGTAACTCAATTAGCAAAGAAAGATGCATTTGGCAAATGAAAATAATATGTTGTTTATTGATTACCTTGAATTAATGACTGACCCTAACGCTTCATTTATGCTTAGAATTCTGACAGAAAAGACCGTGTGATTGAAAAGAGAAGCAGGATAAACAGTTAAAAAATGAATCCATTTCATAAACAATAAATGCGTAATATATACATGCGATTTCGGGGAATGAAATTATTATTTAACAACTTGCAGACTGTGAGGAAAAATTAGAAATTTCTTCTTTATTAATATTGTCATTATAAATTACTGCCTAAATAAAGCCCGAATTTATGACGTCTCATTTAATATTATTTTTAATTTATTTATTTAAAATGAAAACAAACTGAATTACAAGAAATGTATACAAAACTATTTTTAAAACGTAATTAGAGATTTAGTTGAAGGTTGATGAATAATAACGATAATAAAATACATTTCTCAATGTCATTCATTGGTTTCAGATTGCGGTAAGGAAAGAAAAGGTTGTGTGTGATTAATACGTTACCACACCTAATGTGTCAGAAGTCTGATACAATACACCCTGATATTAAGCTATCTGAATACTAAAAAATCTTCAAATGAAATATAATTAAAATAAAATACTTTTTAAGGCACTAACGAGCCCTGGATTGGTTGATTAATTTTTATTTCCTCGTAAGAAGTAAAGGAAATACTCTAATCGCGAAAAATTTCGGGTATCATATTTCAGTGGAAATATCCCTTTTGACCATTTTCGAATTCATTTGGACAATTTTTTTGCATGATGGCTATACATACGGACAGAATAAAGGACTCCTTTTTTCAACACGAATTGTAAAATAAATTTAAAATGGATTGAAAAGAGTTTTTTTTAAGGGCCCACCTGCGGCCCAGTGGTAAATTGGTAGTTCGGCCCGTGTTTCGAATCCCGCGAACGAGCTGGCTGCATTCGTGTTTTCACGGTTTTCCCCATGTGTAACGTGTATACTAGCCAGTTTCCTTTAAGAAGATCTCCATGAAGGCATCCTTCCCCTTAGGCAGATAGCCCTCGAAACCCTTAAACACATAAATCGAACCAGCCAAAAAGGATTTTTTTCGTGACGTCTGTATGTACGTACATATATATCTCGCATAACTCAAAAAACGATTAACAGTAGAAAGTTGAAATTTTGCTTATGCGTCTACTATAACATGTACTTGTGCACCTCTATTTTTGTTACAATCGGCAGTACCAAATATATATATAATAAATATATATATAAAAAATATATATAATAAATATATATATATATATATATACTTACCTTGCTTAAAAGTCCGTACCCGGGGTTTATTTTCGCAATCTTCGGCGGCATACTTCCAATTGCAGGAGTGTGCTTTAAATAATGGAAAAATTTATGTCAAATTAAAAAGAAATTATCGATAAATAGCGAAATATAACTTTTAATGTGGTCTCCCGGCTCCTATACTCATATTAGTTTTATACTCGTTATGAAAAAAATAAAATCAGAAGAACTTTGACTCCAGTACGACAAAAGTTGACAGGGATATGCATTTTCAAAATTTGCTATTTTTGATGTCATTTTCAACATTCATATTTTGCCTTCAGCGATTGGTTAATTAAGTTAGAATAATTAAAGGAAATAAGTTTTAATGAAGTGCAACAACAAATGTGTATAATTTAATAGCTCGTTCAAGGAGATCATGCCTACATCAGATTTTTATATAAAAAGCTTTTTAATCTTCCCCTTTTGCTTTAAGTTTATTCCTGTTTTTACCAGTAAATCTTAGTTTGTCTCCAAATAGCAGCCACTATTTGGATTTATCAAACACTTCGTCATCTCGGTATTCGAAATGCTGCCCAAGATATACTGAATGGTTATACACCCTCAAGACAGTCACACAGCTCCAAAATTTGAACCCTTACTCAGTATTGTGGAAGCTATCTCTATTAATCACTACACATTGGAGTTTGAAACACAAAGTTGAACAAAGCTATAAAAATTTGATAAAATATCGGATCAGATGAAAGTAAGATGAGGTTAAAAATCTTTTAGAGGTGGTATGAGAATTCAGACTAAATTATTGTTAGCGAGATGTCTGAAATTTCTGCTGTAGTTACTTAGCTGTCTGCAGTTGGTGAAGTTATCATTTTGTCACTCAAACTTTTATACTGCTGTTCTTTAAAACAATAATATCTTTTCTTGAACTGTGGATGTTTTAGATTGTTGCTCGAACACCACTTACAATACTATCATTATCAGTGATTATTGTTTTCAGATGTTGCCATTGTTTGTTAATAGTACTTGCCCGTTTGAAATGAAATAACTAAAAATAACTAAATTCAAAATTTTTAAAAATTAAGCCTTTTGCACTCCATCTTCCTTTCTGAGCAGATTTCTTAAGTCTGACATACCACCCCGATGCCCCTTTTGTGGGACATAACAGTTTATTAACGATTACGCAGGTTAAACTTTAGCTAACAGAACTATTTGAAAAATGCATTCTTTCTAAACGTTTTCTGCTGAAATGGCATAAAAAACCAAAACAAAGTATTTTTTATGTAGAGAGTTATTAGACACCTTGTTTTACCTCGAACAGTCCGAGATCGTGAGAAAAGTTAAAAAACGTTCGGGAATTTTAAATCAGGATGCGTATTCGTCTAGTTCAGGAATTCCCAACCCTATGCCCGCGGGTACCAGGGCGCCCGCCGATCGTTTAATGTGTGCCCACGCTGCGCAATCACAATAGAAATGTTTTAGTTTTCAATAAGATTCTATGTGAAAGTTTTCTCATTTTTAATGAAACAGGAATTTTGTCCAACACGGATACCAGCACAAAGCAAAATGCGACTGATTTCTTTTTTTATGTGCATGTATCATTAACTCTATCCAAGTATAAATTCATCTTGAAAAGGTAAGTGGTACCCGCTGCCCAACAGATATTCTAGAATGTGATGTTAGAGACAAAAAGATTGGGAATCTCTGGTCTAATTCATCAATTTCGACGTAAATTATCAGCTCCATTTGAAAGGATTTTTTCAACTACGAATAACGTTTCATTAGCATCAACAGACTGATTACAGATTTCAGCAAAAACAACTGAAACTTGAAAGTTAATTCCAAATATTCATGTCGTGTTTTTATGAAAATGTAAAATTTAACAAAACGTTTCTAAGGAAAATGTTACCTACGGAAAAATATGCAAGAGTGGAACAGAAGTAAGAATCCTAGCTATTCACATTTGCATTAACATATGTAGCATATGTAACATATGTAGCATAGCATATGTAGTCTATTTTTCAAAGTCTTGAATATTTTGTTGGCTGTTGTTGTAATATGATTTCCTTTTATTTCTTCTTCATATCAACTTTAATCTTTCATGCAAACTTATACTGTAAGTTTCGTAATTGCTGAAATTTAATTTTTTATAAAGAGACCTGGACATGGCCAGGCGGAGAAAATTTTCAAGGAGGATATATTGCAGACAAATAATTATATCAATAAATTTCTTTTAATTTTTTATTTGGGAAAGGTCACAAGCCGATCATAGAATACAGTACTGCATCAGTGTAAAAATATGTGTATTATACATACATTTTACATGCATATAAAATGTATAACACATGTATTTTTACCCTATTCTAACGGAGTTGCGGGTCCCATTCCCCCCTCCCACCACGAATGACTATGGTCCTGGATTTTTAAGCCTAAAATATAGCAAAGCTATTTATATACAGACTAGCTTTGCTTGCGCTGATGTCCTTAAATAAGTTTCAAAGGTTATTGAAAAAAAAGAAATTAATTTGATTTTTTTCTTATTACCTGACCAGGATAATTAGCATAAAATTTTAGTTACTATTACTTGTTTTTTAAAGTTAAAAATACACTTCACGTAAAATTTCAGTAAATACTGCCCTTCTTCATTGACATAAAAAGAAATCCATATAGATGTCGCTAAGACGCTATTCTGCATAATTCTTAAAATCCGATTTGAATACATCAAATTGCATTATTATTATTTTTTTTACTAAAAAATTCTAAAATAAAATATAATTTAAAAAACTGAAAAACATGCTTTATTAAGATATCTCACTACAAAAATAAATAATTTTCATTACCAAGATTTCAAAAAGTTTAAAGTATTAACAAAACGTTAAAAACATTAATTCTTTTTCAGAAGAGTATGAATAAGAGTATCATTCTAAGTTGCTTCTGTATACTATATTATATGTTTTTCCATTCGGCGCTAATACATACAAATTCCTGGCTTTGGATACACGCGAAAAGGCAACATATAGTTGAACAGCCAACATATAGCACCACTTTTCCAAATGCACCCCTGCCACCTGTAATATTTGCCCTTGAATTTTGTTAATTGGAACAGCAAAACTAAGTTTGATTGGAAACTGCAGTCTTTTGAAGTGAAATGTTAGGTCAGTGGGGATTATTGGGATTCGAGGTATGATAACGCTTTCCTCTTTTCCTACACCTGTTAAAACAGTGGCACCGATTATATTCTAGTTGTGTGATCCGAAGCCTCGTTCCATTGCACAGTCGAGGTGCATCTATATTTCGCATAAGCATAACCGGTACATTTAGTTTCAATTAGAGCTTATGTGAGGGTACACTGATAGCTCTAGTGAATTTAAAAACTCAGCAGGACATGTTTGTTCTGTATCCATGATTATATCTATTGACTAATACTCTTTCATTTCTCCCTGCACCTTTTTCAAAATGTCAATGTTGATTTTGTTTACGATTTCATTTGTGGGCACTAGAATTGCTCTTGCACATAACCAGTGATCGCTATTTAAATTTTGTTGAAAATGCGGGTAAACTTTAGCAATAAGCTCCACATCGTTTTCTACCAAACTGCGAAATTCCTCTGAAAGTAAAATACAACCTTCAGACATCCATCGCCAATTTTCAATAGTGTCTCTGCGTAATTCACTGAATCTACATCATTATGAAGATGCACTCTCATATTTGTTTTAAGACTGAATTTTTCAACTTTTGCCCATAAACTTGATGATTTGAGATAGGCTTTGATTTCATCTGCAGATGTACCTCTCTGAATTACCGGCAGAGTTTGTCGGAAATCACCAACCAATAAAACTACCATTCCTCACATAATATCTGTAGTGTCTCGCAAATCCTGAAGAGTTCGGTTTAACGCTACTATAGCTTTCTTGTGAGACTTCGTACTTTCATCCCACACTACAAACTTGCATTTTCGCAGCATCCTACTGCGAGAATTATTTTTACCGAAATTGCAGATGGGCGATTTTTTCTGTGCAAGATTCAACGGCAATGCTAAAACAGAATGTGCAATACGGCCGCTGTTCAATAGTGTAGCAGCTATAACCAGAAGAAGACACAGGAACCACTATTTTCTGGTCTTTTCTGAGGGACATTAATAATAAATTTAGCAAAAACGTTTTCCCGGTTCCTTCAGGAGTGTCGAGAAAGAAAAGTGCACCATTTCCGGATTCTATTTTACATAACACCTGATAGAACGCGTGACTTTGTTTTGGAAGTAACTGAGGGACGAGTTCTGTTACTTGGCTGCTTTAATGCAATGAAATTGAAGTCTAATTCTCGAGCAATTTCATCATTAAAGTAATTTTCATCTGACCGTCATGGACTAAGCATTCCAAAACCTTGAAGCTTCGTCCCCACAATTGTCAAAACCTGTTGCGAAGGCAAAAATTTCACGAGTTTGCTTTTTACATTTATTTAACTTTCTGTCTGACCTTCCTGGTGACGGACAAACTTAATACTAAAATTCTCGTAAAAATATACTGAATTTATTAAATCGAATCATAGCGACTAGTGATTGAAAACGAAACAATTTGATTAATACTTCAAGCTAGATTAAATTACCTTAAATCCTCAACACAGTAAATTTAGGTTTATCATATCAACTCTCAATTCTTAAGAAAAAAGAAATGAAAATATCCTCCCTGGTGTTTTTTTTAAATCAAATGATTATTAATCAGCTAAAATTGCTTTACAGTAACAAATGCATCAAAATGCTGTCTCTCACTAAGTAAATCATCTCTAAGTAATCATCTGTGCTTCCTGTAAACACATAAATTTCAATACAACTTTAGAGATAACCACAAACACTTTTCATTTAAGTATAACAAACAGCAATTTAAAACACCAGGAAAAAACAAATCTCACACTAAGAAGTCAAAACACCAGTTCAGCTAAATTAATAAATCTGATCGTATAGTTACAAACAATCATTAAATTCTACGCCCGCAATAAACTACCCAGGTTCGAATGGAAGTTTAACCATGTTTTCCGAAAGGATCACATGGGTGACCTACAGTAGACCACCAGATAAAAACACACACACAAAAAAAAATATACAATAGTAAATCAATAACATACATTTATTTAATATTCCAAAAATCTTAATTACCGATAGCTGATCGGACTACCTCTACAAAAATATTATCCAAAAAAATTACTCTTAAAATTCTCATATGACAATCTGTACAACTATCAATATTGTACCCAAAATTACTAGACATGCACTTTGCAATAATTGCATAATTACACTGAGCAATAATCAAGTAGTTTCAAACAATTATCTTTAAATAGTTATAAATCCTATCAAAATTTTAAGGAACACTTTACAATTACGATTACTTTTAATAGTTACTCAAGAAATTTAAGATCACATGAAAAGCTAATTTAGAACTTATTATCCTTTCACCTGTGACAGCTCAGTATATTTATGTTCGGACATATAGATATAATTAAATTTCTTGATAAAATCTCACATTTATTCTCCCTTAATTAAAAAGATGACTCATAACAATTAAACATTTAAAAAATAAAAATATCACTAACTCAAATTAGTAAAATCACTAGTAATACGCATAACGAGAGAAAAAAAAATAACCACTGACGGAAAAGCCGCATACCGACCAACTGTAGAACCGAGGAACTCTCTGATCACTTCTTGAAATCGTAGAAAACCATATGTCTGTTCGAAATGTCACCAAATGTGAAAAACTATCGACTGTGAAATAGCTCCTTCCAACGGTGGAATATTTTTCACAATCCAGCTCTGTACTCAGTCAAGGAGCAGTCTTCCCTTTCCTTTCCAGTTCCAAGATGAGGATGATAGCAGGAAAAGTACAAACGGCAGCAGCCTTCCATTTTCTTTCGAGCACGATTTTTTCCCAAAGGGAAAACTGATCAGCGACTAAATATATCCCAATGCCTGAGAATTTTACGTAGCCGCAAGATTTCAGTCAATTTCACCGAAGATGCAACGATAAGGACCGCAAAGCTCTCGGACAAGTTCTCGTCCCTATAATATCCTACACCCACAAACGTACAGTGGACGGCGTCGGCCCCGAGAGGGGGGGCCGTCAGGCCTCTCTCTCTTCACAAATATCTCGAAAATCTCAGCAAATCCTTAAAATCTCCATGTGCGCCATTTTTAAAAACTCGGGACTCTCAAAAGTGGACCGCCTCAATAATTACTATTGGTTCAAAAAATCCATAAAATTAAGATTCACCAATCCTACACAGAACAATAACTCTCTCTAACCACCAGAACCAGAGCAATAAATACTAACTAAAATTCTAAGAAAATCAGTCCTCACTTTTCACAGTGACAAGCCCATATTTCTCGCTCAAAACCAAGGGATGCTTACAACGTAAATCGGTTAACGAATGCGACAGCCTAAATACTTTTACCCCATAAATCTATCAAGAATCGCCGCCGCTAGAGCACTTTGCCTTTGAACGAGAAAAATACATGTTCGAACACGCAAGGTAAGGGGAGGAAAAATGCAGCTGGCCGCCGACCCTTGATCCCAAAATTCTTCGTCCGTGAGAACGCAAAAACTGCCTATTGCTGTGCAAGCTTTCTGCTAACTTAAAAAACTTTACGCAAATCAAATGAAAGAGTTTAAACAGCAGCATAATTTAAGAATTACATCTCAAACATGGACATAAAAATTTCACTATTCACTGTAAATTAATAAAATCACTAAGCACTGTAAAATAATACTTGAGAAATCTACACAACAAACCTTGTTTTGAATTATAATCAGTGCTTCGTTATAGATGCGCTCATTAAGAGTCACATGTGCATGTACTCGCTGCAGTCGCCACAAAATATCTTCCAACATGTCCTTCTTGTACTTCCTAATCTTGATGCTAACTAATATTATAAATGCGAATGTAAGTTTGTTTGTTACGCTTTCACGCCTTAATTACTTAACCGATCATCATGAAATTTTTAAGAAATATTTTTGATATATTAAAAAAGGTTATACGCTGTAAAAGGTAACATATCTGTTGAATCTTAAACTATATAATAGGTTTCATAGCTTAAAATGATTGTCTAATAACTTTCTGTTGTTGAGCTTGTTCTTCCAAGCGAATCTGTGTTTGAAGAGGCGTTTCAATAGCTCTCAAATCAGTTTGACGTTCATCTTGTTCTTTCAAGCGGATCTGCGTTTGGAGAGGAGTTTCAGCAGCTCTGAAAGCAGCTCGGCGTTCAGCTTTTTGTTCTAAACGAATTTGTGTTTGAAGAGGCGTTTCAGCAAATCTCAAAGCATCTTGTCGTTCAGCTTGTTCTTTCAAGCGCATCTGCGTTTGAAGGGGCATTTCAGCGGCTCTCAAAGAAGCTTGACATTCAAGTTGTTCTGCCAAGTGGAGTTGTGCTTGGAGAGGCGTCTCAGCTGCTCTCATAGAAGCCTGACGGCGAGTTTGGGCCTCTAATCTTTCTTGTCTTTGATAAATTGTTTCGTCAAACATATTGTCGCCTTGCTTGTTCTTGTCTTCTTAATTGTGCATGTTCGGAAGATTCTTGGCATCGAACAATTTTCGCTGCCCGGCCCCGAGATAAATTCATAGGCATGTTAGATCTACGTTTGCGAGGCATTTCGAAAACGAAAAAAAATTGTAAAAACTTTAACTGTCCTTAAATAAGTTTCAACTCCTCGTGATTTTTAAAAATACACTCTGCGTAAAATTTCAGTAAATACTGCCTTTCTTCAATACCTATAGGCCACGCATATTTTGTATTTACGTGGAGTGTATCGCCACGAAATCTAGTAAAAGTGCCACGTATGTTTCCTGATGAGTAAAAATTGTTTGTGAAAGAAGAGCCAAAAGCAAGAAATCCTGAAGGATTTTAATTAATAAATTAAATTTAACAAATAAAAATTAATAAGCACTTTAATATACGCTTAATTAATAAAAGTTACGCTTTAACCTCTTATTTACTTAATCGATCATTATGAAATTTTCAAGAAATATTTTTGATATATTAAAAAAGGTTATATGCTATAAAATGTTTGCGTGGTTTAAGCCACGCACCTGCGCGCGCAGACAAACTTTTACATCCTTTAACTTATCGTTACGAAACTTTCAGCATTTAATGTTTATACAACGACAATCATTTTAAGCTATAAAACCTATTATATAGTTTAAGTTTCAACAGATTAGTTACATTTTATGGCCTACAACCTTTTCAAATATATCAAAAATATTTCTTGAAAATTTCATGATGATCGGTTAAGTAATTAAGGTGTGAAAGCGTAACAAACAAACAAAGACATTCGCATTTATAATATTAATGAGGATATATGTATACAAAATATCAACTTATGTTACGTTTTAATGAATCGTATAAAGTTCATTCATAATCTGGTCTAAACTGCATCCTCAAAGACGGATAAGGAGCTTTTGTATATGTGAAGCAGATTTGCGTATATACTATGGAAGCAAGTCTAAGATGGTAGTCTGAAGTTGCTAGGAAAGTTAAACGCAGTTCGTGTTAAGTGTAAAACTGATAAATTTTATTCTCTAATTCCGTAATTCGCGATTTACATGTCCTGGATCAAGTGCCACCGAGTTACTGGTAGTAGGTCAGCTGTAATAAGACTCCGGGCACAAAGGTTAATAGACTCAAAAATTTTTCAGTCGTTTCATCTTAAAGATCAATCATTAGCCACAGAATATTAAGGAAACGGAAATAATTTTAGTTTCTGATAAATTATCTTTCTTTAGATCCATTTGTCAGCTATGCAAACTAAACAACGTAGAAAGTTTAAATTTTGCATTTAGTTTTATATAATGAAAAGTAAAACAGTTCGGAAAGTGTTACACGCGTTAGTAACCTTATTCGTGCAGTTTTAATCTTCCACTAGAGCTCCACCCAATCAATATAGCGATAAATTTCTCGATAATCTAGACTAGTTCGAATTTCAATTACAGGAATGCGTCTTTGTTTTTACCATATCTGTAGACTACATACATGCACCTGTAGATCCAAATAATATTACAAACAGGTAACTGTAAAAGATTAAATTCATGAATAAAAGAGAGAAGATGTATTGAATAAATTCTGGCCGCCTAAAATTTAAAATTTAGTTATTTCTGAGGAGCAACAGAAGCAAATTGCCAAATTAATATCACGTTAAAATGGTAGACTTGAGTTCTATTAAAAGTAAACTATTCTAAAAGAAATTTTTAAAGTAATCAATATTTTAAATTAATTAATTTCAGCTTTAATTAGTTTTAATGTACTTCAAATGGTTCTTGAAGATTTGATTAAAAAATTTAATTTATTAGTGTTTTATATTAATTTCTGAATGTTTTAATTTTTTATTTATTTCTAAGGGAAAATTAGTATATTTCCAATAAAAATTCATATACCACATCAGCGAATATCAAATTCCTTTTGTGGAGCCAGGTATTCATGTTGACATAAAAAGTTTGCACTTAATTTCTTGATAGCGTATTGCTTAATCATATTTTAAAGTAATATCACATCTTAGCCGTTGCTTTTTATTGTACGATAATGGATCAATCGCTTTTACTGGGGGTGGGGAAATCTTGACGATGATAAATCCTTTTGAAAAATGCCATGAAATTACTAAAATAATTTTCAATATTAACTTCAAAATTCAATATTTAACTTAAAAAATTCTGCATTACTTCTGGTGTATGAAAAACGAACGTTCTTTATTTGTGGTAACAATCCGAGAAATGACACGGCATGCTATTTACATATTACCAAGTTGCACATTAAACATTTACGGAGAAAAGTAATGTATTATTATTAAAAATGCAAATCATAGTACTTTCAATATAGGGTGAGTTACCGACACGCATCGCAATGTTTAACCTATGGAATTAATTAAACTGTGAATTAAATTCTACAGGATTGAAACCCATTCTTCCAGAAAGGCAAATCTTGACCTCTGAAGGATCTGGAAGGTTGAATAATTACAGAAAACCTAATGATGCTGCAAGCGATTTTCAGACTTTTCCAAATAACTTACACATAGAATAACTATTTAAACTGAAGCTTAATTCCTCAGGAAAGAGAAGTCGGTTTCGATAATTTGAATTCCGTTGATGATGAAAAGAAATGTCAACTGAAACATGCTCTATTAAAAAGGGAAACAGAGGGATACCGCACATCAATCAGCTTACAAATAAGCCCTATTCTTATATATTTCGGTAAGTTATTATTCTACTTTGTTCGGTAGCATTGGCTAGTGTAAGTCAGATGTGAGTTAGTTTTGAATTTCATCACGACTTTCACTGATAAAGACAGACAGCGGTTTTGTCCAAGCAGTATTAGTCCTTGAATGGCACTGGCTTGTTCGATGACTAACACTAGCAGTAATTAGTAACCCGCTGTCTTATTACTGAGATGAAATTTTGATTAGTTGACATTTGACTGCGACTGATCAGCTTTTAATCTTCCAACCACTCGCCACTAGTTAAATTTTTCTAAATAATGTTTCTGAGACATATTTGAAATTAGATAAATACTTCCAAACTAATAAATGTACTTAGAGCTGGAAACTTTTTATAGTCATTCATACATCATTCGCCTACATTTTCATAAATTACGTATTGCGCTTTAATAGTCCCCTAGTACATGCTTGCAATTTCAATAGTTATAGATTAGTATCTACACTGACTTTCGTAGAATTTTCTATAGGCGATTGTGCGTTAAATATGATTTTTCAAGATATTCCTTATTTTGGGACACCATTGTGTCTAAATTAGTTAAAACTGTTTGTCTATGTAAAATTCTTCATAGAACATATATATTACAGAAATTTAAAATTACATCCATGAATTTTTTGATGAAAAATATTTTTAAAAAATTTTTTAGTTTGTATATATTTTAATCAGAAAATATATAATGCTAATTGCTTCTTACAAGACAATATTGTACTTGCTATTGGATTTAAAATTATATTCCTATTAGGTGTATTTAAAATGTTTCCTTTGATAGGTAATGAAATCACATTAAACAGTGCTTTGCTCTAATCGATGCATTATAAATAACATATTTTCCTGAAAAAAAGTTAGATAAAATAAAAGAATAAACCATTTTTTTTCTTTAGCTTTAAAATAAACACAAGGAAGCAATATGCTGACAACAAAGCTCTTGTGTGGTGAAAGTTTTTAAGTTTATACTAAAACTTCGCGTGTTATCACATAAAGGAAGGAAACGGTCATAAAAAGTAATTAGAACTTAAGGGTTTGAAATTGAAAAATATTTTATTGTCTTCAGTAGAACTTCGCTAAGCAGACATGAATAAAAAAATTCAAATCAGTTTAAAATGCGATTTTTTTCAAACAATTTACGGTTATCAATTGCTTTGGTCTAAAAACTGAAAAGATCAAGAAGAGAAGCAGAAAATTTGCTCCTTAAAACGGGCTACACTGGATTATTTTAGTGAGAAAAAAGTATAAATGTACTATCTGGTCCAAGCATGAAATGAAAATGCTAAAGCTATGTTAAATAACAGGGGGTTAAAAAAATAAGTTACTGTTGTTTCCAACAGCTAGAGATTCCCAACAATAATAGCATATACGCAGAATAAAATTTGTGTCCAATGCAAGCGTTTTCATTGTAAGAGCGCTAAGGTGCACGTTATGAACAAAAATGGAATCTTAACTGAAAATTTTTAGCACAAAATGCATTAATTTTACTTAAATACATTACGATATTATAGAGGATTATGAAGTTATCTGGTCACATGATACCAACAGTTAGAACGCGGCTGCATTAATCTGACTGATGCAGATCGGCAGAGGAGACTATCAATGTCTATCATAGATGAAATGATGCTTCACCTTTACGAAATAAGTCATAGCTGTCGCGGAATTACAATTTTAGAAGCTGCATAAGAGTTCGTGTCTTGTTATCAAATTTTCAATGAACTACAGAATAGAAGAAATGATGAACAGAAGAAAACAGTAGATTTGCGATGGTTGCATTGCCAAGGAGGAGATGTCTATTGCTAAGGAACTAAATGATTAGCTGAACGTTCAAAGAAAGGCTTACAGATTTGCACTGTTTTAAAAATAACATGGTGTGTCTTTGTCACATTGCATTGTAGTCAGCCACTCGTTAAAATACTTTTGACTAACAATGATCAAATGCAATTTATGCTTTGAATCCCCTACGTAAATAAGCGCAATCATGAGTGTTTACCACTTTTACATTCGAATCTTATCAAATTATGAGAATAGGAAAAAGTTTAATTGAAGTTGGCTTAAAGATGTTATTTATAGCATCATTTTCAAGGACGATGCACATAATTGCCTGTTTGCTGTGAGAGGATGAATGTTTTAATTAGCACTAGTTCGGATTTCAGATAAGGAGTACATAATTGAAATGGAAATTATTTTAATCTCTATGTTTAATTTGTAGAGATTTATATTTATTTTAAATAACCAGTTAATTTTAAGTTACTTTCCTATAAGCCTTCATTCCCCTAATTGTCAGTGCCAGAATATTTAAATTTAGTAGCGCGCGCAAGAAATGCAAATTCTACCAGTAGAAGAATAAGTTAAATATCGACTTTCCAGTAGAGAAAGAAAGAGTCCGGGATATTGCCGTGCGCGCTTATACGCAAACTTCTGTTTAGCAGTACTGCTGGTTTTGACGTGGCTTAAGCTCTAGTATCTTGCGGCCACTAGACTCCTCTACACGCTGTAGGCTACAGGATTATACGAGCCTGTAGTGTAATTCTACTATTGTGAATATCTCTTATTTTAAGTCTGATTCTACTGTTTCATTTACCGCCCAAGTTGAGGCGTAATATGTTAGTGTCAAGTTGACGCATTGTAAATAAGTTAAAGAGTTTAATAAAGGGCAGTTTAACCCTTCATGAGTGAAATCACTATCTCTCAAGGTTCTACACAACAGCAGGAAGGTAGAACGTTACAAATTATTATCTCATGTTGAAATTTGACTAATCAAGCAATAAGAACAATAAGCCAGTATAATCTAATCCACTGTTCAAAATAATATAAAATATGATTTGACTGCGTAAAGAATTAGAATTCCGTTTTTCAAATTGGGAGCCGTGAGACAAGTTTTGATGGGTTATGAAAAGTTCGAAGTTTTTGCTTTGTTGTAAAATTATATGTGTTTTATGTAATTATTAATTATAGATACAGTTATGTATATAATTACATGCTGTATATTATATAGTTATTTACTAATTCATTATTATGCTATTTTTTGTTTAGGTATATTTCTTTCGTTCTTTTTTCGGCCAAACAACAACATTTATTTGTTGCTAAAAAAGTATTGGAAAAACTGTATTTCATTGCAGCGATTTGCTGCTTTGTAAATTTCCGGAAATGAGTAGCTATACAACAGGACCTGTTGTAAGAAACAGAGCTCATAGAAAACACTGTCGGAAGAGATTTATGCATAAAATTTCCTTTTCGATGAAGATTAAAAGATACAAATGATGAAACATTTTATCAATTTTTTGTCAAACTTGGGTACAAATCGATACCCTTGCCCTAAACATCTCGATACGCATTTTTTCCTGTAAGACCTGTCAATGTCAATCTCTGCAAATGCGACACTTAAGAGAAATGACACTGTTTACTTTACGCGTATCTCAGCAATTACATAGCTACGAACTTCATAACAGGGAAGTGAAAACAGAGCTGATTCCGATGCTAGTTACCCTGGGGGCTAAATTACAAGGAGAGCTTTCCCATTACCTTGGACTCACCGACCACTGCTATCCGTTCCGGATATTCATTACGTTTCTCGCGAAGCTACTTCTGATACAAACGCCGGCTCAACGGAACACAAAGCTCAAGGAAAAGTGCACACTGTGATATCGAGGCTAAGGTCAGGTATTATTTGTTTCGATGCGAGCATGAGAATGACCTAACGATAACATCAGTGAAAGGAGTCGAGAGTAGGCTATGGGAATCGGAGCAAAGCTGTTGCTAATGTAATTGCCTTTTGGAAGAATTCTACACTTTGTAATAAATAAATTAAAAAAAGTGCCAACCGACATTTCACAAACGAAGAATTTGTGCAGGTAAGATTCGCGTGAGTTGCGGTGATGAGCGCCAGATGAAGTAAAAAACAATATTCACATCCTTGGAAAAACTTACATAGTTCACTCTAGATTAAATGAAGAGGATTAACTGGATTGTAGATTAACCGGTTAATCCCTAAATTAACTTTAAAAAAACTGTTATTTATTACGGAATATTATTTATTTTATTACGGAACGTCGGAAAAATTGCCAAACTAAACGATCAGCATAAACGGAAATACGGATAAACGCAAATCTACGGAAAATATGGAAAGAAAAAGAAAAATTTGTGCAATAGCAGCAGCGATAGCATATCATAAAGGGTTTAAGAGTTGCTTTTTCTTACATCAATACGTAATTTAATTGCAGGTAATCCGGAAAATCAAACACTGTTTAGTGAAAAACGACAACCGATTTTTGTTTTATCCGTGTTTGAATTCAACTATATACTCAAGTTCTGTTGTATTCGTTCGTGGATGCTATTTATGACTTAACTAGCGTTTACCCGCGGCTTCGCTCGCGTTGATGTTCTTAAATAAGTTTCAACTCCGCGTGAATTTTAAAAATACACGCCGCGTAAAATTTCAGTAAATACCTGCCCTTCATCAATACCTATAGGCCGCGGATATTTTGTATTTATGCGGAGTGTATCGCCACGAAATCGAGTAAAACTGCTATGTATATTTCCTAATGACTGAAAAATGTTTCTTAACGAAGAGTCAAAAGCCAGAAATCCTAAAAGAGTTTAAACAATAAATTAAATTAAACAAATAAAAATTAATAAATGCTTAATTAATAAACGTTACCCTATCACGCCTTATTTACTTAAACGACCATCGTGAAATTTTTAAGAAATATTTCTGATATATTAGAAAAGGTTAAAAATGTTTTCGTGGTTTAAGCCACGCACCTCCGTGCGCAAACAAACTTTTACATCGTTTAACTTATCGTTATGAAACTTTCAACATTTAATGTTTATACGACGACAATCATTTTAAGCTATAAACCCTTTTATATAGTCTAAGTTTCAACAGATAAGTTACATTTTATAGCCTATAACCTTTTCTAATATATTAAAAATATTTCTTGAAAATTTCATGACGATCGGTTAAGTAATGAAGGCGTAAAAGCGTCACAAACAAACAAACTCACATTCGCATTTATAATGTTAGAATTTCTTGACATTTCAGGGTGTTTATTCTTCCGTTATTTGGAGTTAATTTAATTTACATCATGAAATGAACACATCATTTAGATTAAATTGCTTGAGAACACAGAAAAATTTCTAATAATATCTTTCTGTTATATATTTTTAAGTAAAAAATCTAGTTATTATTAATAACAACTTTTTGTTATTAATAATACCCACATCTTTTAGTTAATGTGATAAATAATATAAAATAATCACATTTACCGATAAATAGTAATAATTTCAGTGGAATTCATTAAGCATAATAAACTGCGATTAATTAAGCATAACATAACCCAAACTCCAACATAATTTTAATATCATGTGATATGAAGTGTCTGAAATTACATACATTAGCAATTTTATTAGCAGCGAAATTTTTCAGTGTAAAATAATGTTTTGCAATAATAATCACTGTTTTATTTATGTGTTCATTATTTATTACATATAAAATTACATTATACACAAACACCAAAATACGAGAAAAATTTGAAAATTACATT
>KK114344.1:51309-128895 GCA_000611955.2 Stegodyphus mimosarum | reverse complement strand
GGTCCAATCGGGAAGCTTCTAGAATAACTTCCTGTCGAGATATTTCTCGAAACGTGTCGAACTTAAAGAAAAGCTATATAAACCCTTGCGTTTCTGAGAGTGGCGAGTAGTTGCGAAGTTAGTTACGAGTTGTTGCTAGATTGTGAAGTTAGTTGCGAAATTGTGAAGTGTTGCGAGCAGTGGGATTAGTTGTGAGAATAGCTGCTACGCGAGAGTTTTGTGAACGGAAAGCAATCGAGATAGTGCTTTGCCGTGAAGCTATCTTTACAGGAAGCTATCTTTACAGTATAGCTTGACAGTGTATTGGTGATTGTTCCACGGTGTTTATTAGAAGTTTAGTGTTGCCGTGAAGCTACCTGTACAGTTACAGCCTGAAGCTGTGTTGCTAATTGTTTCAGCGTATTTATTGTAGATTTTCGACGCTTTTAAAGGTGATTTTGGAACTGTGCTGTAAATAGTAATTCCTGTAAATAAATTGTGCTTTTTATTGTTCTGCATCGTGTTTTCATCGGATACTCTCAAATCTACGAACCCGTATAAACGTAACAATATGTTGCCTCCTTCTGTTTGCCTAACACTAATTTCTGTTTTTCTTTGGATCTGCAACAGTTATTACCTTTAAATCTTCACTCAAATTACCCAGTTCAAGTTCCATACTGCCATCATCCATTTTACCAATATCCTCATCCTCGGTTGGATTACTGTCTGAAGTTGAACATTATCATGAAACTTCATAATAAAGTGAGATCATCTTCATTTGCCATTTCTGTCAAAGCATCTATCGGCATGTAGATTCTTAAATGTACTTCAGCTCTACAGCCAAATATAACCTTATTGGACTGTGAACTATTCCAGACTGGTTGTGCTCTGTTTTTCATAACTAAAATGAATTTTGATTCTTTCTACAATTTTGTTATATTGTCTGTTTCAAGTGGATAACATCTTTTTATCATGTCCTAGTTTGTTTTTCAATTAAGTCTTGTGAATGATTATGTCTTCGTTTTCCATAAACAATTTAGAGTTCGTTTCACTTTCCACAAACTTCAGCCATTGTCTCCTTGCAAGATGCATGCTGCTCCAAAAATTGTGAACCAATCCAGTAGATGATAAGCAACTTCTTCGGCTAGTTCTAGTATTAACGTTCTCAGCTGAACATATCAGTGAGATCAACTTGAATATAAATTAAACAATCAACTTGAAATCAACTTGAATTGATTTTATGGTTTAACGAAGACACTTTTCCTTGAAGCGCTTATTTCTTTTGACAAGGTTCATAAAGATTTAAGTTATGTCCTTATGATTTTGACTATTATGTTCTTATACTTTGTCTTAGACTCTTTCATCATTCTCCTTGGCTTGCCATGGCCGATTGCTTTACAGATTTGATGAATTATTAGCAAATTCCGCTCTATAAATGCATAATGAATAACTGAGTTTTTCTTATAAGCTTTATTTAGTTCATTCATTGTATTTCATTGCGGTTGGAAGTTTGTCATTGATTTTCAACCTATTTCTTGATAAGCAAGCTATAGAGTTCAAATTTTTTGCAAACACTGTTGATCGATGAAAATGCAACGTAGTCAAAGGGTTTTACAAAATTCGATTCAGATTTTTATATCTGATGTTTAAACAACTTTTAGCATATGCCTTGTTTAATGAAAAGCTATGTATATCAGTATTTTAAAGTTTGCCCCATTGCACAGAGCGTAAAAAACTCTTTTCAGTGAAATTTATATAATAATTGTAACTTATTTTCTGAATGTTTAGCGAATTTTTGGAAATTGCTCGATTTTTTAGGCTCTTTGAAGTCTACGATTTTAAAAATTCAGCATCTAACAATGTATCGGATATAAAATTTTAGAATTCTCCCAGATTATAAAACAAACTTTTCTAATTACAATTAATACAACCGGTTAATTAATTACAACCGGTGAATACCTTAAACTTTCAGAAATTATTCATTTAACCATTTATTTGATTACTCAACATTGGTTGACTTCAGTACATTTAAGCACCCTCAGATATTCCTATGGTACCAAAATCATTCCCATTTAGGCCAAATATAAAAGCCATAATGCTACTGTGCAACATCTACTTAGTTGTGCTGCCTTGGTGAGTGAAAAATCTGCAGAAGAGACCTAATTTCTTATTGGAAGTTATGAAGGCGAATGAACTTATAGATCTGATTTGATTCAGATCAGAGACATTCGAAAGAAGAAGAAGACCCGAAATCAGGGTTATTTTGAGGTGCTGGTAACAGAGCGATAAAATTCACGCTGACACCAGCATTAAGATAAGATATAGGATCTAATATTATAAAGGGGCTGTCGCGTATTTAACCGATTAACCGATACTTAGCAGTTGTCGAATCGCTGTAATAAACCACTAAGAGAACCATTAACGATAGCATAAAGACATTTAATTAATGTTATGTAATACTGATCTTAATTGTAACATTTATCTTAATAGTAATACTTGTAATTCAGTTATCAGTAATTGAAGTTATTAATCTGATTTTATTAGTTTGATTTTACTTTGCTGTGCTGAAAGTAATAGTGATAGTTAATTTTTTTAAAAGGCAGTTTTGGCTAACTTTAAATTTAAGTTTGCTGGTGTTACTTTTTTTCTTTTTATCCTTTTAAGTGTAGTTTGGTTAACCATTAAATTTTCCTCTTCAACTCAAAACGTAACTTGTTTATTTATATTGTTTCGGCTGACCCTTAAGGTAATTTTTATTTTAAATTTTAAAGTTCTCACTTTGTTACACTAGTTTGGTGTATAAAGTTTGATAAGTTTTGCTTAACGTGCCCCTCTTTCTGGTGAAGTTATGAGTACACATTTTCTGACTCTGGTGGTAATGTCGACTATGGTGTTGAAGAAACGTAATTTTAGCTGCGTAATTATTATATTTCAATTGTAGAAACATTCTTTTGCATTTAATTGAATTGAGTTAATCAAGTGCCAGATTTTTTGCAATTCATTTTTCCTATTAAATTATTACATTGGGGTGAAAACCAACTGATAGATTAGTTTTTGACAATTCCGGGAGGAAAAAACTTTCCGTTTCTCAGAATGCTTATCTCAGGCAGACAGTTGTCTAAGAATTCCTTTGCCAACGATCACTTTTGCATCCTTCTTAGGAAAGTTTTTTCTGTAGGCATTTGTTCTACATGGAATTAGTTACAGGGGGTATTCTCGAGTTCGTTAGGCTTCCACCCATACAAGAGTGACATCCTGTGTGAGGCTATCTGAAGAATGTGTTTACGTCATTCTCAGCGAATAGAGGTGTTTGACCTCGCGCTTTGAGGATGCTATTTCAAGTTTCGAGATGTCCGCCAATGCCTGGTTTCCGTCTGGCCTTTTCCAACCAACCTCCTGCCTTGGTACTCCTCTGTAGGGTTGCCTAAAAATGGCAACTTCGTAACATCAAACATCGCCAAGCACGAGGGGCTAGCGACAAGAGGAAAAAGCGCCTGCAGCGTGGTTCCAGAAGAAAAATCGCTGGGTAGAAGGAGAACGATGTTCGAGGGAAAAAAGCAGAGGCCATTGACTAGAATTTACTGCAACGCACCTCCAAGCCGAGTGAAATAGCCTACCTGCCTGTAGATGCTAGGAAATTGCCGGATGGAAACTACGGATAGGAAGAGAGCCTGATTTTCACACTTATTCATTTTTTTTTGTTCTTACAGATTTCCACTACCAAGCGGAGGACTTGTAAATTTCCCCGCGGTGTACAACCAGGTCGAAACAAGAGAAATGTAAAAATCTTCTAAGAGGTGGGCCCCTTCCTCGAAAGTTAAATTTAATAATTTGTTTAAGGTATGTTAATTTTTTATGTTTTTACAGTACTGTGTGCCACAACCTAACATTGTAAACTAAGTGTCCCTGCGTTTTGACTAATTTTATGTTATCGTTTGTCAGGTATGTTTGATATTGGCTATAATAGCTAACAATTGTTCCAACATTTGACACCTTAGGTGACCTCTTCAATGTACCTTGTGTAACAAATTTATATGCTTAATTCCAAATAAATTATGAGATTTAGTTTTTTTAATTTGTTTGTTTTACTCTTAAACTTAGAACACTGGACCAATTTAACTTTTAGAATTGGTAATTGGATTTCTCACAACGCGATGTTTTTTGAAAAATCTAATAGATTGTTATGGTACTCCTATAATTTATATGGATTTTACACTTTCAACCTTATTCAGTGCAAAATTAGTACTCACTTTATGCGATTTGTTAACTATGCTTTGTTTTGGTACACATATATTTTGTACTCACATGTATGTCACCCCTTTCACCTTATTCTACCTGATTTCTCACATTCTTCCCCTTCTAAGGCTACTGTAAGAGACTCAGATCTCTTCAGAAATATTGAACAATTCAAGGCAATGAGGCATTTTAACAACTTTTCGGGATCGCCTGGTTGGACATCCGAAAAAGGCCTAGAATATCCGATGTCGGTTCTGGAACAGTTTCACTTCGGCCGGCAACACTATCTTAAACCTGTAAAAGAGAATCTAAAACTTCATTAGATATCTTCAAAGGAAATATTCTTTGGATAGGCCTTGTTGAAATATTAGAGTGAATTTTCAGTTTGACAGTCTGCATTTTACTGTCTTTTCTAGGCATAACATCTAAAACTTCGGCATTCAGAGGATTTTGAAACGACGAATCTCTGACGAAGACTGTATCACCTAATTTGATATTGAAATAATGACGTTTCTCGCTTTAATGTTGAATTAGTAAGCCAATAAGCCAAGATATCCGCTATAAAACAACATTCTTAACCCCTCTAAAAGCTTTACTACGATATCGAATACGTTTACCATAGTAATTAGTATCAATAAAATCAATACCAGTCACCTTACTTTCAGAGTTTTCAAGAAGGAACATAGCTGGCGTAAGAGACACTAAATCATCGGAGTTCTCAGATAAGTATTATGTGGACGTGAGACGATTACAGACTAACAGTCACATAAGATGGTTTCTAAGTCTACATATGAGAACATAGATGGCGTAAGAGGGAACATAGCTGGCGTAATCATCGGAGTCCTCGGATAGGTATGTGAGTGGACGTGAGATGATCACAGATTCACAGTCATATAAATTGGTTTCTAATTTGACATATGTTAGAACTGCTGTTACCAAGGTTCTCCTTAAAAGCTTTTTCAGTGTTCTAACAAACCTTTCTCACCAGCCCTCCCACCAAGCGGTGGTAGGTGGTTAAATCTAATAGGTTTCTTTTTCTTGACGCTTGAGTTAGTTCCAAAATCCTTATGTGTCTGAATAAAAAAAAAGTTCTGAATTAAAGAAAGCTGTTTATTTTCCACAGCCACAGAGATTTGTAACTGAATATAACAAGCTTATTTAAATTTTTTAAAAATTAGACGATAATGTATAAATTTCGAAACTAATGTTATTCATTCTGTTTTTAGCATTAAGTACTTGTTCCCTGCCTTAATTTAAAGTAAATTAATAGTAGTAGTAGAAGTTCTAGTGGGGTCTGAAGGGTATTTATTTAAAATTATACACAACTAGAGTCCTGCAGCCTTTAAAATAAATCCTTTCGGTACAAATGCACTTCTGCCAACCTTAATTTTCATTATTTGAAGCTGTGCAGCAGTTTGTTTCTGACAAGTTGTTCAACTGTTCCGTCACTACGCATCCTGAGTTTTTTACATTCCCGAACGCCAACAGTATTCTGAATTTTGGAAAGAGAAACCTTACAAGTGACCAAATCAGGTACACAAGTAGGATGTGGTACACAATGGCTGAACTATGAGGTAGGAAATTACCACTTCACATGAGAAACTGTATAATGTAGCTGGTCACGACGCAAAACCCGTTTGTTTCCTTCTTACAACTGTTATCGTACGTCCGATTCATAGGCCTTTCTAGGTATTCACATAATAAGCTGCATTTAGAGACTGCCCTTTTCGAAAGAATTCAAGACTCATGAGTTTTACAAAAGAAAACAATTACCATGATTTGGATATAGGGATCTGCTTCATCGAGAATGTTTATAATGCTGATCTTCTATTTTTTTTTACATTTTGCTGTGCAACTTCAGTATTAAATCCTATTCGTAAATCCATGACTCGTAGTTATCCTGTGAAAAAAATCATGTTTGACCAGTGAACATAGCAGCCTTACGTTTGTAATTTTTATTCAGCAGTTAAACATCTGTCTGGGACGATCTATGCACATATTGTTTATATTTCAACTGCTCGACTAAAGTCGTATGAATAGTCATTTTTGCTAAATTTAACCTTTCAGCTATCATTTTAATACTAAGTTTTCGATTATGCTGCATGTAAGACAACGCAAAAGTGATATCTTCATCAGTGAGAGTTTTTGAAAGCCTTCTCGCTCTCACATGCCTAGTAATGTATTCTCGGTCCACTTTCGAATGTTTAAGTCACTGAAATAATTCTAACGGCTGCATCATGGATAACCAGTACATGTGCTATTAATTTTCCTGAGTTTTATTTCTATTATTCCCATGATTGAGGAGAAATTTTCACCTTCATCCACACATTAGTCTCGATTTTGACTACGCACAACAGTTTTATACAATCAAAAGTTGTTACTAACGTTATATGCAGCTTATGAAAATGAAATTTGTACAAACTACAAGGAACACACTAACGGGGCCTTCTTCCTTTCGGTACCATCCTCATGTTGCCAAGTGAAAAGAAACAACATCCACCTATGAAGCTCTCTGAATATCTTTTATTATACATATATTGTGTTTGTAATGATCATATGGTCAAAGTGTACATATGCATAAACGAAAAAGTAACATCATGATTTAAGGATTTAACCGAAGAGTTACGGGAGGGCCCAGATTAAAAATTTAAGGATTACAAAATTAAATTTTTACAAAATCAAAAACTTACAAAGATATGCTTCTGAAAACGTTTTTGAGGACGACTTATAATGGCTGGAGAAACCCCAAAGAGAAAGAAAAAACTGGTTGTTGTGCATCTAAGCTTGCGGAAAGGAAATATTTTTTAACTCGAAAAACTTTAAATTTAGAAACTGATTACTTCTTCTCTGGCCCTCTCGAAATAGGAACTTAATAAACTCAAATATTTCTCCGCCTGTAAAATAATTATAGCGAAAAGAGTGAATTTGAATGAAAAAATGAAATGAAAATTTAGTTATTAGAAACAGAATTAAAAATTTTAAAGTACCTGACACGAAAAGGATAGTGTATTAATTGGAATACTAACCACTGATTTTCGTAAAATTAGTCGAAAGAGAAACAACAAAAGAATTTCAAAATAATCATCACGTTAAAGATATGTTACTGAAAAGGTTTAAATGTAGAGCAGACCGTTTCTACAAATGTTTTGCAAATATATATAAAATCCGCAAATACATGACTCGAGTTTTACTTTTAAGTGTAAAGTTCTTTGAAGGACAGCTGTTTGAATTAGAAGTGAATAATTTCGATAAAGAGAAAGAACACCCTTATCATTACTAATCAAATCAAGATGGGCATCCCGCTAAGATACACCGATAATTTTATCAACAGATAAGTTAATCGGAGTTCCATTAATGATAAGCTGAACTTTTACAAAAATGCATATAAAAAGAGGAATCCTGTGACTTTCAGTAAGAAGAAAATTTTCACTGTAAAAGATGAAGTTTCAATGCATAGTTTAACGAGAAAAAGGCCAAAGAGAAGGAATACACTTCGTACCGGAGAAAACGGTGTAACACCAGAGTGCCTGGGTTGACAAGAACCCTACTCCTTGTCGAACAGATAGGCAGTTGCGAATGGCAAATCAGCAAGTAACTTTTAGAGAAATATAACATACTATTTTGTCAATACGATAACCTTTTTTTATAATATATTATTATTACTAATTAAACTGTGTAAGAAACTAATACGCATTAATCATATGCATCTAACGTAATGAGGCGTATGCAAACCAGATAAATATCACAGACATGTACAGCAGTCTGGCAAAGCTGGAAAGAGAAAGAGCTGGCGATTAACCTGAAATGACACTTAGTAGCTAGACAAAAATAAAAGGAACAAGTGTGAAACCCACGGTGTTTAGTAAGAGATTAAGATTAAGAACATACAATTAAACACTTATATATAACATAAAAATGCACATACGTAGCCAGGAAATACTTAATAATTATTCAAGACTATTACAGAGTATGGCCATCGGCCGCTTCCTATTGTTTACATTATTTACGTCATAATTGTAAACCCGGATAACTGGTTGTTAATTTTTCTTAAATTATCATAAAACCTCCGGGCAAGCCGGCAATAGAAATGTCTTAGTTCCTCGATACGTAGCTCCTCGTGTATCTTCCTATTCCGGACATACCAAGGTGAATTTGTAATCTGTCTAAGTGCAAGATTTTACACCTGCTTCAATTTTTTTTCTATAAGACTTGTGTGAGTATGCCCAAACAGGGCAAGCGTAACAGAGGATGGAACGCAGAACGGTTTTATGTATGAGCTTCTTGTTATCTATTGAAAGTAAACTGTTTCGAGAAATTAAGGGGTATACTGTAACTTTACTAACTCGAAACTTTCTAATGATAGATGTGATGTGTGGAGCCCATGTAAGATTTTTTGTGAGGATCACCCCAAGATAAAGGACTTGCTTGGCTCATGGTATTTCTTCTCCATAGAACTTCAGTTTTTTGGTTGAACTTGCTTTTCGTTGTGAGCGAGATTGCCTGTGTCTTGTCAATGTTGACTTTAATTTTCCATTTATTCAGCCAAGTCTCGAGTGTGTTAATGTGGTCTTGTAACCGTTGTATGGCTGGGCTGAGAAATGCATTTTCAGTAAGGATCGCAGTGTCATCGGCATACATTGCTAGTGTTGTCTGTGATAGGAATGTCGCTCACATAGATATTAAAGAGAGTGGGTCCAAGCAAACTACCCTGTGGGACGCCTGCGAGGATAGTTCTGCGTGTAGATAGTGTGTTTGAAACTTGAACGACAAAGTGTCCACCTGTCAGGTAGGAACTAATTGTGTTTGTGATGTAACCAGGGAAACCCAGGTCGTCTAGTTTGTAGATGAGTGAGTCTAGCTATATACGATCGAAAGTCTTTGCTATGTCAAGAAATAATCCTCCTGTTACTTTTTTCTGTTGAATGCTTTCACTGATGAATTCAACAACACGGAAAAGCTGGTTGACAGTAGAGTGCTGTTGTGTAGCAAATTCACTGAATTATTTAAGTTATGACTTAAAAATTAATTTTTATTATTATTCTAAATTTATGCTATACAACATTATTTTATTTAATATGCTGTATTTATATTTGCTTTGGTTTTTTTTAATTAGGGGTTTCTGGTAGTTAAAATTTGTACGTATCTTCCACTCGCTACTCATAGACGCGCTGAAACACACAATGGAATTGGGTGCTTTTCTACGCAATAAACTTGATTTAATATTACTTAACTTAAGTTGACCCATTATTAATTTACATCACTGGAAGCAAAAAAATTAACTTTTTAATTTAAGATCACTTTCAAGATTCTAGCTTTAACAGTTTTTAAGATACAGGCAATTATTTAACTAAATTTTTTACACTTTGCTTGCAAAAACGACTTGCGGGGAAAGGACTGAAAAAAAGTTGCACTTTTAGCTGAATTCTAAGGCTTTGCTTACGTGTTAAGACGCATAGAATGAGAATTTCCGGTGGCGTCTTAGGTTGTAAGTTTTAGCCTGCACCTGCGTAGAATTCTTTGCATTTCTTTTGGTGTGCTTGGCAATATTTGAATTTGTGTTTAGTTCAACACTTCGGAAATTGGGAAATTTTTTACAGGGGTGTGTGCAGGGTTTGGAGTATTGCATTTTCACTCTGCTTTAGCGGGGCTTGGCGATATATGGGTTCCGTTCTTGACAAAAAGCCAGTGCCTCTCCTCCTCTTTTTTCTTCGCTTTCTTTTCTGCAACGTGTTGGTGCAGCTTCTTGGTTCCGTAGAATGGGAAGCGAAGCCTTCGCTCCCTCAGTTTTTGCAATGAGTACTTGACAAGAAATTTGTGCTGGCCTCGGCCTTAATCAGTAATGCTTTTCCCTAGTACGTCCTACCTAAAAGGGCTGTTTGCCCCTCAAAATGATCCAGTGTCATGAAATGATTTTGATCCTAAAAGAAATAAACATCAAATCATAAATCGCTTATACTAGAAAATGTCCTGCATTTTGATCCTATTTGCTTCGCTGTACAACTGGTGATGATTTGCCATGGTCGTGACTTTCATCTTGATTGTTCCTGCTTCTAGTTTGGGATTGTGCTGATTTCCGGATTTCTTCTGATGGCTGCGGCGTCCATGTTTCCAGCAGACTGGGGTCCTATCCGGCTAACCTTCTCGACGTAGGCCCACATTCCGGTAAAGTTTTCCGTTGGTGATCCATTCCAGTCTACGCTTGGAGCCGTCAATGGAGTTTCTGAAAAATGGCTGTGTTCTCTGCTCCAGATAAGTTCCCTTGTCGTTTCCTTCTTAACTCGGTTAATCTTACTTAAAAAGAAAAAATAAATTATCTTAATCGTAACTTACCAATTTGTTAGAATTAATTGTTAGAAGGGTTCTCCCTATTTGTACAATGGTAAATTAAAATGGCTTAATTTTTTAATGAGTTTGTTTAAAGATTTTGAATTGTTACGAAATTGAAAATTTTGTTTTATTTGGTGAACTAAAAAAATGCTGAGTTAATGTAAATTGTAGAACTGTATTTGCTGAGTTAAAAAAAAATTGAAAATTTGAAATAGAATTTCATTCCTATGTTAATCTTCTAAATCTTCTTAAGAAGATGTTTCTGTTGTACTCTGTTAATTGAATACAACATATTACAAAACTTTTTGATGAGCTAAAATATCTAATTTAAGAATTTTATCTGGATTATGGGAATTCTTTAATTCCTGTGGGAAAAAAAAAGGAAGGTAATTTTAAATTGTTAAGGATAGGAGTTTCCTTTTCAGTTCCTGTACAATAAGATAAATTTTAACTTCGTTCTGAATAATAGAAATTTTGTATTTTCCGTGGAATAATAAGAATATAAAAAAATGTCAAAGTAAATAGTTGTTATGAATTTTACTTAATGAAATAGTTATGATTACACTTAATTAATAGTTGTAGAAGTTTTATGTTGTTTATTTTGAAATTGCAGAATTTATTGAAAACAGATATTAATGTTTCGCTGTTTAAAGTTACAATTTTTCCCAGGTTATTCTTCACTGTCTTATTCTCTGTGCAATATTAAGGTCTAAAATTTAAGATTGTTCTGATTAGTAGCGTACTTTTATTTTCTGTGCAATAATAAGGTGAAAGAATTTAAATAATGTTAAAGGAAATAGTTGTTATGAATTTTTATTAATTTTTACTCAATGAAATAGTTTTGCTTACACTTAATTAATAGTTATAGAAGTTTTATGTTGTTTATTTTGAAATTGCAGAATTTGTTGAAAACAAATATTAATGTTTCGCTGTTAAAGTAATCATTTTCTCAGGTTATTTTCCCACCCGGGGTGGAATGTGTTTATTACAAAAATTGATTTTGACATACTAATTTGATCTGTTCGAAAAATAAACTCTAAGGTTTTCTTAAAAGTTAATACTAATTATTGTGTGTTTTTTTTTTTTTGAAATGTTAGGATACATTGATCCACTAGCATCAAGGTTCATGAGTTGTTGTCTTAAAAATACAAAATCACAACGCAATTGTTAAATTTGTTTTGTTGTGTTCTTTCCTTCTCAAGAGGCACAACAGTGCCTGCTTCTGAAACCAAAATGATAAGCAATGATTATACTGTTCTGCTCCAAGTGTTGATTGATTCTAGTCAATAGAACCGCTTCCATGATTTTGCCCTATGATGACAGCAAGCTGATGGGTCGGTAGGACTCTGGTAAGGAGGCTGACTTGTGGCGTTTAAGAATTGGCGTTATTTTAGCTAGCTTAAGGAATACACTCAAAAATGATAAAAAGTGAGATTTGGATTAAAACAAGAACTTGCTAGCATTAGAAACTTCTGAGTGCAGTAATCCAAAATTTATTACATCGCAATGCCGCAAGTGCCCTCTATTTAATAATAAGGGGTTGACGCTTTGAGAAGATCCTCCTGAATTTTTTCAGCACATTCAGGGGTGTCGGAACCCCCTATACCGGCAGTGTTAAATTGGCCATTTTCGATGTACCTTTACTCAAAAAAATCTGCTGTAGATATACTCTTAAAATTTTTTGTGTAATTAACGTACGCCTATCTGATTATACTGAAATGAGCTTTTGAAACATTTTGAATTTTAGACTAATTTATAGACTATTTTATTAGGCATAGTAAAATTTAGCACTTTTCTCAAGCAAAAAAGTTTGTGAAATTTTTTTATCTTAATTTATCACAAAAAGCTCATTTCAGTAAATATTAGAAATTATAATAAATAAGCCATAAAAAGTTTAGATACCTGGGAGCAGTAGTTCCCAAGAAAAGGTACATCGAGTATAAAAAAGTCACGTTTGGAGAAAAACGCGTTTTTATGTAAAATTCCTCATTTATCAAAGCATTAGATCATAAAATAAAACTAGATTTTTTAAAGTTCTAATTTTCATAGAGATTAAAGTATAGTACAGTCAACCCTCCTATAACGCGGTGAGTGCGTACCGCGTTATAAGAAACTCGGATTTAACTGTATACAAACCAGGCTAATTCGTAGCGTGTTCTATGGAAACCGTCTACCGCGTTATATGGAAACCGCGCTATAAGAAACTCGGAATTAGTACAAATTACATCATTCTTACCGCGTTATATGGAGACCAATAAATACAAAAGACAAGATAAATTATAAATTATTTTTATTGAATCGAAGAGTTCATATAAATAAATGATAAATAAAGATGAAACAAAAACTAACTAAAAAATTGTTTTCCAACAGAAACAAGAAAGACTTTTCTAAAATTATGTAATCTTTCAACACTCATCCTCGCTGTCAGATATGAGTCGCCTAACTCGTCTTCTTTTAATGGGCAAAATGTCTTCCTCACTTCGTTCATCTTCACATAGGTTTTCGATTGTAGCTCCTTTTTCTAACTCCACTAAAACCTCTCTATAAGGAGCTAAGCAATTTAACACTCTTTAAACTTTGCGCTGCGCACCGTTGAATGATCAGTTTCAATGAAATGAAGTTCTAATTCTTTAGCCAAATTTAGCCTTTTTTTCACATCTTGTAAATCGAGATTTGGCACCCATTCGTTTTCCTTATTTTCGTTTGCCAATGCATTTGAGGTGGGTGCATCAATTAATTCCATCAGTTCTTCCTCATCTAAAGTTTCTTCCTTGAGTACTAGTTCTCTAACATCCTGATGGTTTACTGCTAATTCTTTATCGCTTAAACGAGAAGCAATGTTTACTATTTCTGCAACTGGGAGTGAAATTGTAGAATCATCTTGTATTGCTTGAACCATTTGAGGTAAAAGAGTTTTCCAACACGCATTAAGCGTTGATGGTTTAATTTCTGCGCAAGCCGATGACACAGTTCTAATACAATCTAAAATAGAAAATTCTATCCACACTTGAGTAAGAGTTTTATTTTCAGTATTTTCTATTCTGTCGAAAATGGTTTGGAAAAGTTGGCGTGTGTAGTACATTTTTAAAGTTTGAATGACACCTTGGTCCAAAGGTTGTATTAATGACGTGCTGTTAGGAGGAAGGAAGACAATTTTCACATTTGGATGATCCAGTTCTATGTTGTGGCAACCAGCGTTATCAAGAACCAATAAAACTTTGAAATACAAATTTTTTTTTCCATCGTATAGGTTTCCACTGCCGGGATAAAACAATTATAAAACCAATCCTTAAATAAATCTTGAGTCATCCAAGCTTTCTTATTAGATCGCCAGAATACAGGCAAGGTCTTATTAATGTTATTCATTACACGACGAGTTGAAGAACGATTTATTATCATTGGTTTTATCATCAGGCTCCCTGATAGATTGCTGCACACATGAAGAGTGATACGTTCTTTTGAAGGTTTAAACCCCTGAGCACATCTTTGATTTTTCGAAATGAAGGTCCTAGATGGTAGTTTTTTCCAATATAATGCCGTCTCATCGGCGCTAAAAATCTGATCAGGTGAATAACCTCCTTCATTGATAATTCCATTGATAATTTAGTTTTTCAAACCATCCTTTACTCGCGACAAACGAGTGATTTTCTAGCCCTGAATAAGGATGCTCAATATTCCTTAAATGTTCGTAGATTTTAAGTGCTTTCTGCTTGATACGATTTCCACTGATAGGAATTTTTTTGGCTATACAGTCTTCCAACCAGATCATTAACGCCCCTTCCATTTTAACCATATTAGAATTTCGTGTGCGAGTAACACGTTTTGCACCTAACGGACAGCCATCTGCCACAGTTTTCCTTATATTATCTGCATTTTCCTTTAAAGTTCGAATTGTAGATTCATTCAAATTTGTTGATTTTGCAACAGATGATATTTTTAACGGCCTTCTAAACGATTTAAAATTTGGATTTTATCTTCAAGCGATATAAACTTTCTTTTTAATTTTTTCCTTGCTTCTTTTGTGTTTGACATGATGCTGTAATGAAGTGTTTAAAGAACACTCGCCATTTTTGAACAAACAAAACACTTTATTAGTCAAAACTTACAGAATAACTGAAAAAACATTTTTAAGCGTGCGCATCGTCTGCGGATATTCTTTGTGGATAATCGTCTGCGGTAATTTACATTTCTTAGTAGAAATATGTTGGTAGTGTAGCAACGCAAATACGTTACAACGCAAATCTAGGATTAATAATTACTTTATTATTATTATATTAGAACAAATGAAGAATATTGCTTACAGTATTGTGAATGTTGTCCAATTATAAACCACAAATTAAGCAACAAAAAGCTAAACGAATGGATGGTGCAGACACAATTTTGGTTTCCGCGTTATAGGAGGGCTGTCGCAATTTTAGCTCCGCGTTATATAGAAATCGCGTTCTGAGAGTACCGCGTTATAGGAAGGTTGACAGTATTTTTAGAAAGCTAAAAGTGTAGAGAATTTGAAAATGTAAAAATCCAAAATCAATATTTTTTGAAGATTTTTGGCTTCCAGCACTCCTTCAGCTCAAGTTCCTTCCCTGCAATTTTAGCAGAATGGAATTTCGAGAACTGTATGAGTTGACACTGGAGCAAATTTCCCAGTTGCAGTTGAAATTTTATGTCTATTTTGAAGGAGTGGAAATTCAGGTTAGGTTAGGTTAGGTTAGGTTATTCAGTTATGGCAAAGCACACGAGGGCTATCTGCCTAAAGGGAGGGATGCCTTCGTGGAGGACTTTCTAAGGGGAACTGGCTCGTATACACGTTACACATGGGGAAAACCACGAAAACGCCCAGAGTGGAAATTCAGAGTATTACAATATATCTCATGAATGGATATAGATCTTGTAAAGACCAACAGTGTAAACAATAAACTTGATGGAGGATTAAATTAATTGCATTTTTAAATGCCCTATCCAAACGTGTCCTTTCAAGAAGAGATTTTCATCAAGGAGGCGAGGTTGTTCAGAATTTAAAAACCGCAAATCCTTCTTTTATAAAAAAAATAACAAATTCATTTGATTTTAATAGGAAAACCAGCTAAACGTCTTGAATATGCATGTAGGAAAATTAATATCGCTTTTCCTATCTTATGCGCGAAGGAGGACTTGAGATGCAAAGTAAAACTTTAAACTTGTTGATGAGTCGTGAGACGATCAGGAAAGCAGCGACTTTCTATAAAACAGAAAAAGAATGTGAATCGCAGAATGTAACGTCTGTTGTTCTTATGTCAAAAGCAAATGGAAAAGCTCGCATATGCGTCATTTATTCAAGAGAATGCTACAAAGTCGGAATTTTATTCATTGCCTAGGATGGATGACATTTTCCATACTGACCAACATACATTATTTACCCTTTTAGTACTTTCCGTTTCATCCGAATGCTTTTCGAAGTGAAAATGGATCGATGCACTTTCCGAGGATTTAACCGAGTCTTCGAAGCGGTTAGAAACGATATATTCGTTTTTCTTTATTTAGAGTATAAAGTATTTTTCTCACCTTCTTAGCATGCCTTCGTGGTGTAATGGTCAGCACACTCGGCGTGTTTTCGAGAGGTCCGAGGTTCGAGTCCTGGCGAGGGCATTGTTCATTTTTCACTTCTCCAGTATAAAAATGTCCTCTACAAGAGGATATGAGAGATATTTGAAACTTTTGGTTAAATTTAATGCAAATGTTGGGAAAAGAATTTTGGTTACGGTCAAAAGCCGACTGAAAGAAAATCTGTGATGCTGAAAAGATAACTGTTCCAAAAAATATGTCAGACTCTTCTTACAGACTTCCTGCAGAAGACATAACGGAAAAATTCAGAAGTAGCGAGAATTCTGAGTAACCCAACCAAGAAAAACGTAATTAAACCTCTCGTGTTAAAACAAAATGATATAATAAAACCTCATATAATACGAAAGGATATTAACAAAGATCTGCACTTAGCTGCGTTACTGGAGGAATCTCACAGAATACGCTAGCCATTAGGTGCCAGAATGAAATTATTCTCTTAACAAAACGGAAAGTTTTTCCTGTGATACACACCTTAAATAACTCCTCGGTGCATTTTATCATCAACTCCTGAGGAGACTCAAAGTCGTATCTAAATAGATCGGTTAAGTGTGTCATGTTATTACAGTCTTAAAACTTAAATACAGAACATATACTAAGACGGCAAACCAAGTAAAAGTTAGGTTGTCACAGCCTGTATGCAGCCAACAAGGAGAATGCGAAGTTTGGATTATACACTGCTGGCTACCGTAAATGCAACACAATGAAGGAAGAATGCAAATAACATGAAATTTACAACATGCATTAGCGGAGGTGAGATATGCAAATGATTAAAATTTCAGCGCAGACGAACATCACGCGCGCCTGTGGCGCCACTTCAAAGCGCTATTTAAGGCTTGCAGTTTTCGACGATTCCAAGTTCGGCAATTGTGTTTTTCATGTTTTAAAAAAAAACGATCAATTATGCCTCGTAGTAAACAGCGATCATTATTTGATCAAGTATCTGAGTTCGACAGAGGAAGGATAGTGGCCTACCGAGAGTGTGAATTATCTTTCAGGGAAATCGGTAGTCGTGTTGGACGAAACCAAACAACTGTAATGCGGATATGTGACCATTGGATGCAGGAGGGTATGACGGACAGACGTGTTCGATCGCATCCACATCAGTGCATCACTTCACGTGATGACAGGAACATTGTGCGCATGGCAGTGACGGATCGTTCAGTCACATGATGAACCATAGCACAGCACATTGTCTGTAACGCATCATCCAGTATCTGCGTGTACCATTCGACGCCGTTCACAGGAGAGTGCTCTGTTCGCAAGACGTCCATTGCTTCGTCTACCTTTGACGCAGAACCACAGACGTCTCCGTCGCCAATGGTGCGATGAAAGAAGGATGTGGACGGCAGAATAGAATGAAATTGTCTTTACTGACGAGTCACGCTTCTGTCTGCAACACCACAATGGTCGGAATCGAGTCTGGAGACACCGTAGAGAGAGGATGCTGAACAGCTACGTTATGCACCGCCACACTAGCCCTGCACCGGGTATTATGGTATGAGGCGTTATTGGATATCAGTCTCGCACTCCTCTAGTACGCACTGCCGGTACTTTAAACAGTCAGCGCTACATCTCCGAGGTGTTGGAGCCAGTTGTTCTTCCTTACCACAGCCATATGTCAACAGGATAATGCGCGACCACACATGGCACGCATTGTTCAAGGGTTCTTCGTCAATCGCCAGATTGAATTGCTTCCCTGGCCGGCTCGCTTTCCGGATCTTTCGCCGATACAAAACATGTGGTCCATGGTTGCTGAACGATTGACCCAGATTACATCCCAAGCTGCCACACCAGATCAACTTTGGCAACGAGTGGAAGGTGCTTGGTTTGCTGTACCCCAAGAACACACCCAAAGTCCCTTTGAATCTATGCCGAGGCGTGTGGCAGCGGTGATTTCCAACAATGGCGGCTACTCTGGCTACTGATTCTGGAAGGAACGACACTTCACAGAAGTCTATAAATTTAATCATTTGATACTTGGTCAACATGCTACCTAGTAAACAAATTTTGTTGTGATATCTCTTGTGTTTCTTAGTGTTGCAATTTGGGTGGCCAGCAATGTAGTTGATACTGTTGTAGATTTTTGAAATCATTTGAACCAGTGAAAATTATAACACGCAGTTTTATTCATTTATTTATTTTCTTTATTGTTGTACTGTAGGTAATAATTTTAAGCCGTGTTTTTGTATAATTGATTGTACAATGTATGAAAGTGCACCCTCTTGCATACCGACTATGCGGTGTCGCTCGAACTCCGTTAGTTGTCGGTATAGCAACCTCTGCTGTTGACGAGGCATACTGACCACTATTTAAGCGTTCACCCAAGGCAGGGGACGATAAACAATTTCAGCGAAACTTTACAGTTCTTTATATACATAGACCAAGCGGTCTCAGCGTGGACCAATCGCTTTGTAATTGTAATCATTTGCATTTCTTTCCTCAGTTTACATTTCCTGTAAGTTTGGTTCAATTTGCATAATTCCTTCATGGCGGTTGCAATTTTCAGAAAGATTTAATGTACATTAAGATACCTATTTAAACGGATGGGACCAACAGAATTGTCACTTAAAATAGAGGTGTCCCTTAGAGGAGTAAAGTATGACATCACATGAGATCAACCAACGGATAACAGCGCCCAGCTGAAGGAGATACGAAAAGGGTTTCAAATTCTGAGTTCAAATGCCAAAGACGGTTCTTCTAGGCAAGCTCTAAGGACGAAACGCCGCGCAGAGGAGTCACCGCAGCGGAAGAAATTTTACAGGAATCAGGCTACAGCTGCAGAAGCAAAGTTCCTCCAGCTACAAAATAAAATCAAGAAATACAAGGAGACGGCTCAGAAGAGAAAGCTCACAGTCCAGCCAGAGGATGAACCACGGCCTCGGAAATGACCACAAGTGCATCAAATTAGAATTTACCCAACACAGAATAAGATTATCTTCAAGAGGATGATCGACCAGCAGAGAAGCAAACGGTAAGTGAAATCTATTTTGTTTTATATCTAAAAGTGCACCAGTTGCTATTTACCTTAAGTTTTACTTCAAGCGAAGTCATTTTAGTTGTTGTTATGTAACAAGATGCTTTTGAATTTAAATATGCATTTATTCGCAATGATTTTCAATTTAGTCTAAAAATAGAAACTCTGATTTTAATATCAAAGACTGTTGAGAAAATCTGGCGAGTAAAATAACTTTGAGCAACTCATCTGCAGATGATGTAAAGTGTACACTGAATAGAATTTCTCACAATGTAAATGTATTGTAAATGCTTCATGATGTATGTTTGATAGATTAGTATTGAAAACTTAAACGTTTATGTTAATGTATGTGTTAAAGGAAAGTACAGTCTTGCATATTTGTAAAATTTGAAATCTTGATGTGCGAATGAAAGCTAGCAGAGTAAGATAAAACTCCATTAAAGCAAAAACATATATGCATGTAATTAAATTTCGCCTGTTCCAGTCAACACAAAAGTTTAATGATCTATTTTGATTATCACATTACGTGTAGATTTGAATTCAATGCGTTCTTCAGGTCTAATGTGTCTAAGTTTCTAACATGCAGGACTTCAGTTGGATGGTAATGTTGAAATACTCGTATAAATGAAACATACTTGTATATTTTACTGGAGAGCAGAGCAGAAACAAAAATTAATTCTAGAATAACCGAAAAGTGTATACAAGATTCTGATAAAGCTGAATTGAAGAAGATTCAGATAAAGTGATTTGAAAAGGAAAATGTGTTAAATCTGCTGTTAAAATCTTATTTTTTCAGAAGACTTAAAGCAGAGCACCTCTGTTTATAGTAAAACATGTTATGAAGAAGTTATCTTGTGGAGGTCCAGCGTTATGCAGTTGTAAGTTTAGTTGTTAAGTTTTCTTGTGTGTAAAAACTTGGCTCTTGGTTAGTTAAAATTAAAGATCTTACCAATGGTCATTAAACATCTTCATTCCAATTACTTAATTCTGGCAGGGGGAAATCTGGAGTTTCTTTAATCTGAATAACCAGTTGTTTTATGTTTGGAATCTTTACTATTACTTCTCTCTTTCAATTTTCCCATCATAATGCAAATTTTAAAGGGAATTTGAAGGGATGGTATTTAAAGGGAAGTTTTTCAGAATATTAAGAGCCTGTTCTGCTACTTGAAGGCCATGTTACTAGGTTTGCTTACTTAAGATAGGAGTTCCTGTGTTTGGCCTTGCATTATACTTGCCAATAGTTAAATTCAAGCCTGTGAAGTCTGAGTCAACTTCTTATAAATTACTCTGTGTAGGCTTAGGTTATTATTTATTTAAATATAACTTTACATTTCCTCCCTGGGAGGGAATTGACGCAGGAAAACTTGTGGAGCTGCTGGCTAGAATGTGTACTTAAGCAGTTTTGGCCATGGAGACATAACAACATAAGCTTGATGGTTTCATTTGCCCATATGGAAGACACCTTGGTCTGGGTGGGTTGGACTATGCTATGTCAGTCCCACTGCGTACTACTGGCAGAAGCAATTTTTGTCAACCAGTCAGATCTCCAGGCATATATGTTCCCTGCCACTGTGATCCTTGGGAACTGGGAGTGATGAGCCCACCCAACAGAAGATACAAATGGTAATAAAGAAATTTTTAAGACTACCGCCTTAGGTTGGGGGCCCCGGGGCAGTAGCATGATTAGAGTACATTAACCACTTGGGAATTTTGACTGGCCATCCACCGTCTGCCTGACATGAGGGCTTCTCAGCTGGGACTGGTCTGGTAGTGCCGAATAGGCGGAACACAAGACAGTTATTATTACTTACTGCCTTGAGTTTCTCGCCATAAGTATTGGTGAATTTTGTAAGCACCATGGGTGCCTTCTCTTCATCTTACTCAATTTAAATAGTGTCTTTAACATCTTTTGTTCTTACTTAGACATAGTGATGACTTGCTTAACATCTACCAAAAGATTAGTCAGACTTTAAGTTTCCAGTAGTCAGACTTTAAGCCTTATAAATGCTATTTTAAAAATATTAATTTGCTACAGAAATCACAAAAATAAATGGAATAACTAAAAAATTCTTTAATTTTCTAAAGACTTAACAACAGGAAACAAACATTTTGAAAGTTCTAGGGATTAAAAAGTACATATATGATATAAATAATCATTTCTTAGTTAAATTTTCAACATAATGCTTTCCATAAGATTCACACTTGTAAAGGTATGAGATCAGGATAAATGCAAAAGAAGTGTATTCTTTGAAACAGATTAGCAACAAAATAGAACCATTTATTTACTATAAACTGTATTTTTTCAACCTTATAAGCATGGATATGAGTGAAGAACAAACAGCAAAAAAGCAGCTGAAGCTACAAACAGCAAATTTTAGAGTGATACAAGCAAAAATGTGCTTCCATCAGAAAATGTAATACTTCCGTGTTTATTTTACATCCTATGCAATTGATTTATATTCTTTTTTCTCCTAAAAATACTTCTAAATTTCGTTTTCATTAAGAACAATTTTTCTTCTTTTCTTGTGGGAAAGGGGGGGGGGTAATTTGAAACAAAGAAAAGCCTTTTTTTAATTTATTTTCTTCTACAAAAGTACTACTTTGTTTTCTGACACTTTTTAGAATGCATTTTATCTCCAAATATTTAACTTTCATATAATATTTTTATGTAAGAAAATATAGTATGCTACAGTTTTCAGATATTGTTATCATTTCTGAGACATTTTCTATAAAATCACAAAATAAAATGTTCTGTAACAAGCCCCCCCCCTCCTAAATAAAAAGGAAGTAAAAGAAATAATGTGTTAAACATAAATTTACAGATATCCTAAAAGATTATTATAATGGAACAGAGATCCAAAACGATTTGTTTGAATGAAAAAACGACGACCTTTTACCTTATGATTACCAAGCAGCATTCCGAGGTGTTCAACTTTCAGACACTCTAACTCACCTGGCTTACAGTATGTAAGACCAGATGTGAAAGGATTAAGTCCTAAAGATACTAATACGTATTCTTTACTGTCTTCTTTATAATATATTCTCAAAATTACATTCTGGGCTGCATAAAATATTGAGAAGTTTTGAATATTAAATAATCCTATCATCAAATATGATAACAAATCATAAGTGACAGTAAAAGGTCCAAAACTAGTTGGAGCCACTCCAGTTTTTTGAAATGCATACACATGATACAATCCTCCTCCAAGTTGTATTACAAATGCTAAATAACTAAAAAATTGACCATAAAATACATAATTGAAGAAGGGAGACCGATAAATTAATTGATGGTGTTCTCTGTCCAAACAATCTTTTGCATATAAATCACGTTTTAAAAGTGGATAGGTTTCCCAAAATGCACGGCAGGCATTCATCACAGGAATTTGATGCTGTAGCAATAACTTTTTCTTAGCCTAAATAAGAATAAAAAAACAAAGCCTAATTACAGTGATAATATATAACTGAGAAATTACAACAGTAAAATTATGTTTAATCATAGTTATCATATCTAAGTGAAACTAAAATCAAGCTGAAATAATATTCTGCTTTGTTTCTAGCTTATTATAAGCATCATCAATAGGTAAACATACAAAAAGAAATTATGCTAATAGATATGCATAATTAGATATGAATTATTAAAAACAAATGAGAAATTTTCTTACCGCATAAATAGAATACTTTGATCTTAAAATACACATTTATAACCAAAACTCTGTAAATAAAATTCTTTGAATACATAATATTTATACATGTTAGGTGTGTAGTTTTTCTCCCTTTCCTTTTAATTTCTCTAGGTCCCAATTTATCTTCTACAGATTTTTTTTTTGTAATTAAGCTGATTTTAGCTGATTCATATGGTTAATAAAACTAATGTCTAAAATTCATCGTAAATTAAAGAAGCATGATTTATTAAAATTTGCACCTTCATACTTTCATTTTTGCAAAACTAATTAATTCTTTGACATCATGATTCTCAGCCATCTGAACTTCAATGACAGGATTAAGTAAAATTGAATGCACAGCATATTAAAATTTAATGTTTTATGCATTTCTTGTTCAATTTATGTAATTTATACACTATTAATAATCTAGCAATCATTGGCTAAAGTTGCTGAAATATTCTATATAATTTTGTGATTGATTCCCTGATACGGAAATATTTAATTATACACTCACTTCCAAAAGTTAAGCATGGAGAGGAAAATGCTAATTTCCGGAAGCCAATCAGAATTGAAGAGGATGTAATTCGCTGCAGAGGTAGATGGAAGTATGCAAATATGTTAGGTAACAGCCAATCGTGCTTTCATGTCAAGAAATATGCAAAAAAGGCAGTCTTATAACAAGCCAGCTTTATGAAGGGTTACAGAAGTTGATTGTACGTGCTGATAGAAGTTGTTTAAAACTTTCGTACAATTTGTTTTCATTTGTTTCTATGACTTAGAAGACAAATGGAAGATTCTTAGCACTGGCGTGCTGTGGAGTGCATTGAAGCAGGACAGTCAATCACAGATCTTGCTCTTTTTTTCGGCGTGCCTCATTCTGTAATTTCACATTTATGGAAACAATTCCAAACCACACAGACAGTTGTCCGAAGGGCCATAGCCGGTCTCCCAAGGGTTACAAACCCCACGGAAGATTGATATATTGCTATTGTAGCCAAGCGGAAGCAGAGCGACCGCCACACGTTTGACATCTATGATTACAACATTCATTGGTAAGGTGATATCTGCAGCTACGGTACGAAGATTACATATGAGTGGACTGTATGCCCGGGTACCTCGAGTTTGTGTTCCTCTATCCTCCAATCAAGAGGGGCACGTTCATTTTATGCTGTTTATTTTCCCTTTATACATAATTCTGTTTAAGTCTCCAGTATGTCATTATCTTATAACTTACAAAAATTTAATATTATTTTCATTTCTGTATATAATTATTGATTTTGTTTTATGCATAAATATATATGCTACTTTCCTGCCGAATTTTGTGTCAATTAAAGCAGTATTTGTTGATTTTTTTGCATTTTAAATCTTCATGCTTAACTTTCAGAAGTGAGTGTATTGTTGTTTGTTCTTATATTTAGCATTGCATTTATTTATATTGACAGCACTGAAACAGATTGAAGATGAATTTTCAGTTCATGTCAAAAGAGAAAGGACAATTCATTTTAGTTTGTTTAGTGCTTTGTTTGAAAATAAGTACTACAGGCATATATCCTATATATATAAATCCAATTATAAACTACGTTAAAAAAAGGAGGGAAATTTAATGAAAATAACTTTTGAGGAGTGGATGAGAGAGTTATGTAAGTAATCAAACATAACATTTTATATGATTCCCAATAAGCAAAACATTCAATTAATAAATTATTCATTATAATTAATTAATAAAAATATTCTATATCCTTACAAGAAAAATTTTAAAAAATTAGAGTGCTTCTTTATGACTCACTTACTAGATAATAAAGCTGGCTTAAAATTAGTTTTAAAATCTAAAGTGATTCATATTTAGCATTTTCTAAAGAGATCCCTTCACTTTTTTAACTGTTGCTGGAAATGTAAAACACATGTGGAAAATTAATAATATCTGTAGCTGATTACATGTTCCTAAACATTTCAACTAATTGGTAGAAAATTTTCCTCCTTTTCATACTAATTTCTTCATTGGATAGGGATGTATGCTTCTTTTATGGGATTACCTACCTTTTTCTGATGAACTCCTTTTATGAACTTTTTCCGATTACTTCAAAATTCAGTCTTTGGAGTTATGTGTGTAAGAAATATATGTGTAAGAAATGGAGACTTTTACAAATAACTGCTGAGACCCTGTTGACTGCTGGTGCATTGACTACATTTCTCTCTTAGAGTACTCATCATAATTTTACTTTAAATTAAAAATCCCAGACTTGAAATGTACTATATAGTTAATATTTAAATAAAATTCTCTAAATATTCATCAAAATTATTATAATTAAACTTCAATAATTTCTAAAATAACAAATTTACAATTATTAAGGTACTCTTCATGTGTACTTTTATGGCATAATGATTAGTATATACAGATGTTTATTAGAAGGCCATTTGTTTGTTTCAAGAAATTAAAAAGTGAAGTGAAAAATGTAACTATGGTTTTCATGGGTATTAAGAATAGAACCTTGCTTAAATATTTTGATCGAAGGCAAATCTGAAACAGATATCATACTTGGCATGCTTTTTGTTATTAATCATTAATTTACATGCATTAATTTTCTTCGTCTTCTAATTTCTAACTTTAAGCAAGTGGTTTATTTGCTCCACTTTTGCACGGGTATGATTATGTATGCATAAAATATCTGTAACAGAAAAAAAAAATCTTATAAATTCTTATAACACATCATTTAAGGTAAACTCCGCAAACATTTTGCCATTTATGAGAAGGTTCCAGGCAATATTCTTCTAGGCTTCCATATATGAAAGTATTTAAGGTATATAAATATTGCATGAGCTTCATTCACTTGGTTTTCAAAAAACCATCTTGTGTGCCTTTATTTTCCAAGAAAATTTGCAATGTTTATGCAAAATGGTTAACTGTTATAGTTTGCCCATTTTCTCTGACTTGGTGAATACATATCTCTATTCTAAGATAGGCATGTTAGAAATGTTAACGCAATTGATACTCATCATAATAGCGATCATTTCATTAAATGAGCAATACAAAAAAAGCTCCAACTGATGAGAATACATCTAATGAGTTTTCTGTCACAGTGATTACTGTTTATGCAGTGAAACCTAAGTTCAGTTTAATTCCTTCTTGAAGGTCTATTGTTAAAAAAAAAAAAAATGCGTATAAACTGAAACAGTTTTCCCCAACAGAATCAATGTAAAATGGATTAATTCATTCTCAGATCACAGATAATTGCTAATTTCTTGCAATACTTGTTCATAACCCTAAATCACAACCAAATATATATGAACATAACCAAAAAATGGAAATCATTAAATATAAAGCAAAAAAAAAAAAAATGCAGACAGATAAAATACACAAAAACTAATTTCATTTTACTGTTTCAGTATAAAGAAGAGTGGATGATATAGCTGGAAAATGATGAGGAAGATGTTTTGGTTTAGGTTCAAAATTCCCTTCGATGAAAACATCAGGTAATTGATTTTAGGAAGCATCATTACATATCTTTTCTTTGCTTCTACGCTGAGACTTACAAGGCCTCTACTTCATTAAATATTTGTCCACTGAGATTACACTTATTCACTGCATTTTAAAATGTTTCTCAAGTGAGCCATGCCAGTGACAATGTTAAAGCTGTAACTTGTTATGGCTTTACCGGGGTGATATCATTACACGAAAACTCTTCATTTTTTCAAATTTTGTACAAATTTTGTGAAACACAGAACTAAGGTCATTTTTCTTTCTTTCTCATCTTCTGAAGACAGTTTCCTCCACAACTGTCTTTTTCTCTTGCTTCTGAAGTTTTTATTGTTGTTTCATATTAAAGGTTATTTTTATAGTTCTCGAAGAACTTCTCTATGTTTTCATTGTTAATTTCTTAACCCATCATTTTGCTTAGGGATCAAATAGTATAAGAGATGAAAAATGTCCTAAGTATCAAATCGCTCAAAGTCTCTCCCTGCAATATAATCCAATCCAGCCATAATTCCTTTGGGCCAACTTCATAGTCCATGAAGCGACTTACTGAAGGCTTTATTAATGATGATTAACTAATGGAAAATAATAGAATGATATTTCGAGAAATCTCCGAGTGTTAGTTATGTGACACAGGTAACCTCTGACGTCCTTTAAAAATCATATCATAGCTGTCAACCTGGAAATCTTAAAAACCAGAAAGTTTTCATGCTGCATGGTGACCCAATTTCATGGGAACTCCAAAAAGGACTTTAATTCATTTTATAATGGTTACTGAACTATTTGCAATTAAATTCTGATATAAAATATATTTACACTTAATTGGATATTCTTAATTTTATATTAATTAGCTAATTTTGTTTTTTCATTTTCTTAATATAGTGAGAAAATCTCAACTAACAAAGGAAAGCTTTTGTTTACCAATACATTTTTAAATAGATGAAAATAAAACTACTAATTAACATACATAGCATTTGCATTGATAAATTTAGTAAAGTACCATATATATAGAAGTAATAAAATTAAACATAAACCTGTGCAACTAAAAGTTTTGAACAAGGGTGGGGGAAAAAAGAAAAAGGAAAAAAGAAAACAACTCAGCAAGATAACGGAAATACAATTAGATGCTTTAAGATACTGGAAAAAGACAAAAGTATTAATAACATTCCCATGGATTTAGGGTTTTTTTTAACTGAAAATTTTAAATTCCTTGTGCACCACATAGTATTACACAAGGCTTACAAAGGTAAGTAAAAGAAAACAAATACAATAACACAACAGAAAATAATAATAATAATAATAAAAAAACTTACAAATTGACAGATGACGTGTAAGAGATAAATTTACAGAAGAAAAAGAAAGCCATTTTATCTTGGACAAATACATGAAGAGGGGGAGGAAATGTAATATTCACAGATTTTAACCTAGAAATGACTTCTTTTCGTCCTTCCTTGATCTTTGAAAAATAGAACAACATATGTTCGACATTTTGTACTCCCCCGAAGCTGCATGAACACAAGTCTGTACTAAATAATCTATATCTCTTCAGATAAGAATTGAATTTACCATGTCCAGTTAGAAATTGACTAATTTCAAAATTACAGAGAAAGTGTTTATTAGTCAATCTGTGAGGAATGGAAGGAAAATATAGTTTAGTTAAGGAGGCATTAGTAGAATTCCTGTACAGTTCATTCCACTTGAGTATTGTATCATCCCTACTTTTGTTCTTGAAAAATGACTTGGGCAGTATCATTGGAGTAATTACTTGAAGATTTGTAGCTTGTTTTGCCAACCAATCAGCCCTTTCATTTCTTAGATTGCCAGTATGGCCACGTACATGAGAAAAGATAACATCAACACCTTTGTTATTAAGGTCTTTAAGAAGGGCATAAGAAAGTGGCAATTAATTTGTTACATGAGAAGATATTTCTAAGTGAATATAAGGATGAAAGGCAATCAGTGCGAATAAGAAATTTAGCACTTAACAAATAGTTGTTAGATATCCACTTAATTGACTCACTAATGCACAGTAATTCGGCTTGGAAAACACTGCATTCATTGGGGATTCTAAAGAGTTTATATTCCAGTTCAAAACCATGATCGAAAACGACATAAGCTAATCCAACTTGATTATTAATTTTACTGCCATCTGTATAACACACAACAGGGAAATTATCATCAACAGCATTATCATCAATGATAATTTGAATTGGCAAACGACCGGCAGGATGAGGAAGATCTTCGAACAACACCTTGGTATCGAACATAAATTTTGCTGATGGTATCTTTAAACTTTTTATCATTTAAAACATGAAGGTCAATCGGAGGAAATCCTGAAATTACGAAACAGGCTTCATAGCTAATTGTTCTGTAGCCCCGCACAACTCTTAGTAAAATTCTCCTTTGAATTCTTTGAAGTATACGGGAATCAATCTTCTTTTCTAAAGCTGTCCCCCACACTCTAGATGCATAGCAAATAAAGGGGACAATACCCTGCTTATAAATCATATTAATAACATTAGATTTTAAACCAAAAGTATTGCAAGAGACACGATTAAGTCCTCTAAGTATATTTTCACACTTATTAGATAAATACATAATATGATTTTTCCAGCAAAACTTATGATCAAGAATAACGCCTAAATATTTAATTTCATTCACTGTTTCGAGTAAGGCATTATCCAAGTAGCACTGTTGGTTTGAATAGCTGACATGCTTTCTTTTAATTATCATAATTTTAGATTTATTAGGATTGAATTTCAATTTTTGTTCTCTGGACCAATTGGAAATAATATTAAGGGTGTTCTGAGCCGTATTAAAGAGAGTAATGGGACACTTCTCTTGAAAACAAATTAGTAGATTGTCAGCAAAAGCAATTGTTTTACAACGCGGACAATATGAGAGTCTATTGAGTAGATCATTCATAATTAAATTCCACAGTAAAGGTCCAGAAACAGAGCCTTGAGGGCAACCTCTTTCTAAAATGCAGGAGGAAGAAACGTGGCCAAGAGAGAGCAATGCAGATCTGTCATGCAGAAAATCTTTAATAAGGCAGAAAATATTACACGGAATACCAGCTTTCCTTAAAAAAACAAGTATCCCAGGCCACCAGGCATGGTCAAAAGCACCTTTGATATCAAAGAACACTAAAACTGTGTGTAAATTTTTCTTCTTACCTTCGTCCACTATGTCTTTTAAGTACAAAAGAGCATCTTCACAACTCTTATGAAGGGTAAAACCAAACTGTGCTTTGTTTAACAGTTTTTTATTATGCAAGAACCAGGTAATTCTATTAACAAACAGCTTTTCTAGGCATTTTCCTAAACTGGGAAGAAGACTGATGCATCTCAAGTTATTTAAATGCAGGATACGAGGACCACTATTCTTAGGGATTAAAAGGACATTTGCTCTTTTCCAGCAACGAGGAAATGAACCAAGCTTCAAAATTTCGTTTGAAATAGAATCAAGACCAGGAGCTTTATCGCATTTAAGGTTTTCTATAACACTATTAATTTCTGACATAGTGAAAGAAGGATCTAGATTAGCAACATAATTTAATGAAGCTTCAGCCCTAATCATTCTATGAAATGAATTATCAGTGCTATAAGGGTCCATGACAAAGCTTCTGTTAAGAACCTCGTTAGTTGTTTCTTCGAGCGACTTTGTACAATTACCAGATGGAAGATAAATTCCACTGACTTCAATTCCTTTCATAAAATTTTGCTTTATACCATTCGTATATATTTTTTTCCAAACATTCCTTTCATTAATACTCATTAGGAATTCTCTCCAAGAGTTAAGCTTTGCATCCTGGAGCTTTAAGCTGTAAGTATGTCTTAAGTGAAGATATTTTTGTTTATATAACTCTCTAAGAATAGGGTTACAATTTCGTTGAAACCTACGTCTAGCAGCGTTAACCTGCTTTCTCATACATTCGATTTCAGTACTCCACCAAGGTACCTCATGAACACTTGGCTTTTTTAAAGGCATAGAAGCCTTGGATGCGTTATAGAGAATCGAAACAAAATTTTCTAGTCGAGAGTTTAATGCATGCTTATCCGTACAGCACTCAATAAACTGCGACAACTCATCAATCGACTGCTTACATGCATTGTAGAAAATATTCCAGTTAGCTTTCTTTACATTGAAGACAGTCTTGCTGTTTATTCTGTCATAGAGAGTATTATTAGAAGTTACAGATAGTTCAAACTCAATCATACAATGATCAGATAGGGATTCATAATCTGGTTGGCACCAACGCAAAATATCTGCAAGAAGATCAGATCCCACAACCGTAATGTCAATATAGCTTGAACCTTGAGTATTACAGAAAGTAGGTCCACAGTCTTCGTTGATAACGAACAGATTATTCATACTGAAAAATTCGCAAAGTTTAACACCTTGGGAATCTGAAACTGGACTATGCCAAATTTCAGATTTACTGTTGGCATCCATAGCTCAGATCAATCTGTTACAATTTTTTGAAGCCAACGCTGCATTAATTTTATGCAAATCTAAGTCAATATTTCTATTAGGTTCAAAATAATAAGATAAAAAGATAAAATCATGAGTATTGAGTAAACATGAAGAAATACCATATTATAATCAAGATTATTAATATCAAGCAGAGTAGACAGCTTTCGATTCTGTACAATAATAGCAGCTTTAATGGTATCACTATTAGCATCAAAGTAAGCCCGGTATGAGGAAGGCAAGTTGGGAAGAGAGTATTTATAAGAGTGAGGCTCCTGAACAAGAGCGATATCAACGTTAGAATTTTCCATATTTAAAACAAACTGCTGAGCAGCCTTCTTCGAACGATGAAGATTAAGTTGAATAATTTTAAGAACAGAAATGGGGAAGTTAGCCATAATTAATTTGAGAAATAATTCTATTCTTCATAAAAAATATGAGAAGGGCAGTTTTCAGAGAAAGGCCTATGCTTGACATCAACTTTCTTGCCAACATCTTTGATTTTGCTATTATAACGAATGCAATTTACACAAGCTTGGGTTTCTTGAGTTTGGCAGTGCTCACTTTTATGCTCTTTTGCACATTTGAAGCGAGCAACAGAATTTCTGCAGTTAGCTCCTTTGTGATTATAGCCGAGGCATTTAAAACATCTATTTATTATGATAAATTCCTCTACTTTACAAGCCGACCACTCAAAATGCAAATACCCAAAAGAAAGACATTTTCTGTATAACTCAGGTTTCATTTCGACAACGATATGTTTTGAGTTTGGGAATTTTCTACGAGTAAAACATAATTTCATGTCATTAATACATTCATTACCATAAAAAATGTCAGGATTTTGATCAAAGAGAACAGTTAATACATCTTTATCATCAATTCCATTTGGCACATTTTTAATAAGTACAGCAGGATTTTTCTGTCTTGGAAGAGAAGAAATTAGCTCAGGTTTGTTGTTGATTTCATCTTTTAGTTTATCACGATCAGTTGAGGAAGAGCATTGCACTAAAATTCTATTATTAGAAATTGTCCTAATATTTTTTATACCTAATTTCTTTTCTGTAGGATTAACTTTTCCTTCAAAAGTTTTTTAACATCAAGGGATGTAAAGTTTTCCAATCCAGCAGCTGCCAAAACAAGCAAATTACAATCATTTGATTGTTTGTTTACATTTTCTCCTGTAGATGGCGATACCATCTGAGCGTAAGAAAGTTTCATAACAGAGGTTTTCAAACTTGCCACACAAGCTTCGCGATGATCAGCAGATTATAATCTTTCAAAATTTTTAATTATAAGAGATTTTAACTCACCCAAAGCAGTCCTAGCATGTTCACAGAGCTCACCATTCATATTACATTTAGATGCAAGTGCTATGTTAATAGTATCATAATGTTTTTCAAGAGACGTGTAAAACGCGTCAAGCTCTTCATCCGCCATCGGCACCAGATGTTCATAAAACTTGCAAAACTCTGTGAAAGTAATGTAGAAGCACCAAAATCGACAGCGGGAATATAATAAAACACAAAATAATCTTAATTATACATTTACACAGTCCATTTACCAAGAAATAAGCACAAATTAAAAGAGCCCAGCGAAATGCAAGCAGTAATTTGCTCCTATGAATTTAGAGGTTGAACAAAATATTATGAGTTTTGAATAACCTATCCCTTCTTTCATAAAACTCAATATTTTCAATAACTCGTCAATCTCTCAATTGACATTAAATTGAGTTTGCAGTAATACTGTAATAATAATGGGACAGGAAGGGAAAGATTATAAAGGGCAAATCCATGTGTGCTATGTGCACACCTGGGTTACTTTCTTCCAACTTTCTAGTGGAGGGGCGGATAAACATCTTCAGTTGTAACAAAATTAAATATCATAGTTGAACTTATGCAAGATTATGTATGCAATCAGATGTGGAAAAAATAAACATACCAATGTTAGATGAGTATTTCTTAAGCCAATACATGATGAACTTTTGAAATAAAATCTACACAGAGTCACAGCTTTACAATACTTTTGGAAGTTGCTAATAGAATTCATCACTTGAAACATCCTAGAAAAATAAAGATTTTATAACTACAAATAAAAAAAATCCAAATAATCATAATAATTATAACAATAATACAATAAAAATATTTAAATTACAATAAGCAAGATATTTCTAATGAGAATCAGTTTCCTGTATTTGCAAGCATGTAATTGCTTAAAACACATTCAAACCAAATGAAATAAAGGTAATTTTAGCCATGCCACAACGTTTTGGTGCCATACCAGCACATTTTGTCTTATTTCTATACCTTGCGGCTTGACGAAATGGAAGAATCAGGAACAGCAAAAGAAATATTCTCTAATTCCATATCAAAATCTCCTAAAAATTTGGAGGAAACATTTCCAGTTTTTCTTCTACAAAAACAATCACAGTGAAAGGACACAGCTTGTGTAATTTTTTCTTTTTGTGAACAAGTTTTCATTAATCTTAAGATTTATTTTTTTCCCTGGTCACTGATTTTTAAATTAGGATAAGGTAACAAGAACACATAGGTCTTTTATGAAGAATTCATATGGTGGTATAGCTATTTATCATAATTTTAAAGTATAAAAGTGCTTAGCTTCCTCCGGGCTCGTGGAACAGAGTTTAAACAGGATAGCCAGTTACAAAAGTTGCAGAGGCATGAACATGCAGTTAATGAAATCATGGAATGGATGTCAGTTTATGTCTGCTTTGCTGTGATTGGTTGGTTTTTATATCAGCTTTGCATAAAGTTCAACAGTCAGCACGTTTAGACAAAATCCTTGAACCACCTTTCATGATGCAACAATGGCTAGTTACCTAGCAACAGAAATTCAGTTTATGCAAGATGTGACAGCTCTACAATTATCTGAACATCCCCTATGCATAATGATTCTAATCAGCAAATGTGCTGCAATTTATTTTTAGAAAGTTCTGATTTGCAAATTTTAATAAACTTTCCTTTCATTACCACCATGCAAACAATGTAAAAATCATGTTAAACTTCACTGTACATTCTTTAAGTCACTGTACATTCTTTAAGTTACTGTCATAGAAATCATACTGCATTTAGACACCTTTTCCTTCTCAAAAGGCTGCTTAATCATTTTAGATTCATCTTGAATTTTGATTCCATGAGGTGATTATTAAAACAAGATCTCCTTTTTCAAAAACATCTCTTTGAGAAAGAAACAGAATACTTGATACTTCATCTCTTGAAGAATCCTATATAAAATCAACTGCAATAAAAACTAAAAGAAATAGACAAAAATCAAAATTTAAAAAAAGTTGATGAAAAATGTGTTTGGATAAGCAAAGGTTACAAAAATAATACTAGCAGGAAAGAAAACCAAACTGGTGACATTTGGCACAAAGGAAATATGCCAAAAAGAAAGCACCAAATGATATGGTTTTAACTGAAAAAGACCAAAATAAAAATATATTGATTCCCCCTCCCAACTGTAAAAAAACTGCAATATATTTGCTAAAATTAAGTTCAAATTGCACACTAAAATATACAAATGAAAATAAAAAAGGAACACAATGCTTTTACGGCTTCAAATTTTCAAACATAATTTGTTTACTAATCAGCACCATGAACCACTAGTTTTCGGTTAGATGAGTGGAAATCCCGCCAAAATTTTTTTGGGGGGGTGATGTTTTAGGATTACTTGCACAAGTGATCAGAACAAAATGGTAATTTACCAAAACAAAGTTGACGACATTTAGCAAAAAAAGATTTAGTTTCATGAATATACAAAGAAGAAATTTGAGTATTTATCTGATGATTCAATTCTTCCAAAATATGCAAATGCTCTTCTTGCTGTGCCAGGTAGAAACAATGCAATACCATCAGAAAAATAGAGTTTTGAACCAACATGCATACAAAAATCCTATGGACATATGAAAATTTTTATTTATTATTATTTTGTTCCAGTTTTCCTAAATAGTAAGATGAACTGACACATATATATAACATGCTTATTACAGATATTTGAGTTTTCAAATGACTGAACATACTGCTAAAAATCAGTTTGAAGTATGTGATTGCAAATAAGGATTTTCAAATTTTCAAACTTTGTTTAATAACTCTTGTAAAATTAACTTTAACTTTTAAATTAAACTTTGTTTAATAACTCTCGACTCTTACTTTTGTGAATTTATGTGGCGACGGCAGTATAGAGATTCTAGTTCAGATAATTTTAAACAGTCTTTGGATTCTGTTAAGGAATTCTGAGTGTCACACATCGAAGACACAGAAATTTCTAAATAAGGTAAGTTGCTATTTCCTTTTTGTACTGCGAATATTAGATAACATATATTTTTCTGTTTTATTTTGATTTAAAATGCAGTTTATTGAGATTATAATATTTTTACATTTTATTGCATTATGTTTTGGATGCCATTTAACTTGGGAGGGCATTGCAAGTAGACAAAAATGGTGCCAAAAAAAATCATCAATTTTTGCCAGGGAGGACCTTGAAATATATTTTCCCCGAGATTTCAATTGAAATGCTATTGTGTGGTTTAACTAAGCCTTTCTCTATATTCTATCAAAGTAAGTTTTCATTACAAATTGGTAATGATGCTCATTACAGTGTTTCAAAAAGGACTAAGACTTTTAATTTCCAAAAATTTATAATATAAAATAAATTTCTTTCCTTCCATATTAAGTGAATGTTTACTTAATCTTTTCTTCACACTAAATATGTTTCCCCAAAATTAAATATCTAAATTAAAAATTAAAAACATCTCTTCAAAGCAGGAAAATGTCTTAGACACAACTGAGACTGGAAACGTAATCATCTGTAAGATACATTACACAAAATTATTTGACATTACTTTGCACTGAAGCAACAAACAACATCTAGCAAATCATCTCTTTGAATGCTTCAAAAAAAGTTTTCTTAAAATTTATGACATTACATGGCGCTGATGAAACAAACAACATTTAGCAAATTGTCTTTTTGAATTCTTCAAGAAAGTTTTCTCAAGCTTCTGAATTATTTCAATCTTTTGCCCTCCAGACTGTTTCAAGAATGCACAAGCAATTAGATATTAGAACAACACGTTTTAAAATTAAATTTCATTTACTTTTTAAACTCATACTTTTTCATATATTTTACAATATGCATACATGAAATTATACATAACAGTTATAATAATGCTACTATATTTTAATGTGAATTTATGAATGTCGAAAACAAGTATTTTCTTTTTTGTTAGAAAGGTAATTTTTTTCTTCATAACATGAATTTGAATGCTTGGTAACTTTTTAACACTGGCAAAATGCTGACTACTACCCCAAAATTTGACCGTTTGGAATGTGGTACCTATTCGTATTGAATTTTCTATTTTTGTTACATATAACTAACATAGCATCGAAAAAATTTCCATAACCGTATTTTTTCTCAAATAATCTTAAAAAAGCCTAAATTAAATTTTACTGCACATACCGGAATAAAGTAGCTTTTAAAGGATAGTAAAAGACCTTATAAAAAAATTCTATGAAACATTAAAAGTATACACAAACTATAAATTTCTAATCACTTAAAAAAAAAAAAAAAAATTCGAAAGTATTACTTTTAACAGCAAATAAGAATAAAATTCATACTATAAACACTACCCTCAAAACATATTTCTGTCTTTTGGGCATCTTAATATCAAATCTTTCTGCCCAGGAACAAAACATTCAGTAGTTGTGCAAAAATTAAGAAATGGTTAGGAAAAGAGAAGGTGAAAAATTAGTGGGAGGGGGAGGGAGTAATGTAATTTAAAATGGGAAACTTGGAAAATAATCAACGCATTATTTGATGCATAAATCAAGTAATTATTATAAAGCATTTCTCCTACATGCCTTTGTATTTTCCAGAAATTCATTCGTACTTTATGAAAGCGAATTTCAAAATTTCTAGCAAGAAAATTAAGATTTGGCATTTTCAACATATTTACTGCTACTGTTTTGTTTTGATTGAAATTCAGAAGAAAAGATTAATTTTGGAAATTACTTCTAAAATTGATTGATGGCTAGAAGATTATGTAAATTCACTTTCCAGGGAAATATATTTGCATCAACATTTTTTTTTTCCATTGGCGGGCCCTCAGCCGACTCCGGCTTGGCCAATACTAAAGTCAGAAGTGGTGGTCACTTTATTATGGAGGCACCTAATAGGTGGACCACCTTGGTCTCCTATGAAGGGATGGACATTTACAGCCATGCCTTCTCTGGGATTCGAACCCAGGCGGTTTGGTATCGTAGCCGGCTTCCCTAACCACTATACCGTTTGGGCGGTGTCAACAAAGAGTCAAGCAGGATAAAAATCGAACATTTCAAGGACAGGAATATATTTTTCAAGCATAAAAAACGTGTAGCTAGAAGTAAAAATTAAAATCTGGCTGCGAAATCAATAAATTCAAAGCAGGATAAAAATCGAGCATTTCAAAGAAAGAAATATATTTAATTTGAAGCAAAAAAAAAACATGTAGCTAGAAGTGAAAATGAAGACTTGACTGCAAAATCACATTCTAAGACTGTTCAAATACGGGTAAATATTAAGACAATGAAGTCCTGAGAAAGTCCTGAAAGAAAATCTATTGAGTCAAAAATCTGTTGTATCGAAACTAGGAATGCCTTCTGGCTGAGTATTTCCAAACTTTACCCGACTTTTGAATTTTTGACGTCACGGAAAAATGGACTAGTTTTGAATGTAGAATTCTTATACATGCATTTAAACAGTCGAACCTCACGGACTGGAGGAAACGGAGTCCTCATCTCCCCTCTTCTTGCTTAAGCAAGATTGCTCCAAAAAAAAAAAACAGTCGAAGAGCCACATTTTTGCATTGGCGTAAGAAGATGCTATTGATTCTGAAAAGAGGTAATGATATAAACATAGTAATAACGCTCTCACCAGAAAATATAACACATTATATGCTTACATATCAGTTAGCAATGCGATAAAAATTGATAAATGAAGAATATTTGAAAATTCAAACGAGTTGCGATATTCTAGAGTATAGAAATTTACTTCGTGATTAAATATTCTATTTAAGGTCTGAAAAGATGCTCACTTAAGGGGTCTCATACACCTTAAAATCTCAAAAAAAGTGATTTTTCAAGTTTTGCCTTATTTTAAAGCTAATTTTTTTCTGCTTATTTTGACACCACTCTCATCGATATAACTGCAGTAGTTTTTTTCCTATGACCAAATATAAAAAATCAGTCAGGCTCCATTTTGTTGATTTAAAGGGCTGGCGTCAACAATGAGCTGTCAATGTTTGTTGTTTGGGTTTCAGCTGCTATAAACAGCTGCTATAAACAATTCATGACTTTTGTCCTATAGATGAAACCACATGGTGCAAATACAATAAAGCTAAACAAAACAAAACTGATTATAAGCATATAAATTCTGTGCCTATTGCTGTAATGGAGGCAAACCAATTTTTATAGATTTGTCACAACCTTCGTTATTGAGATGTTGTTTCGTGGCAAAACGCAAAATAATAACGAATCGTTTAGTTCTTTAATTTTGAAATTTTATCCAAAGACATGTGGTGCTGGTATATCATAATACCTATCATATGCTTAAATGATTTAAAGTATTCAAATGAAGTGGTTGAATAAAAATAAATTATTTGTGCAAATATGCTACATGTATTTTAATATACGGATATCGTTTTGTCATGGTATTGTATATAGTACGGTAAATTTAATGTGTTTCATAATAACAAAGCTTATGCAATTTATTAGGATTTATACTTTTTAATATATCATATTGAAAATAAGTATACCATGAACTTTATTATTAGGAAATTGTATATTGAAGTATTTGCGTTAAAACTCAATTTTCTTAAAATACGGTTTTTCGCAGTTGTATATATAGCATTCAAAGTATGCTAAACTTACCCTGTGGAAGAACTATTAAATGTTTAACATGTTTGCTATACAATAATACATTAAAGAGAACTTTAGCTGAAACTTTTGCCTATAAGTAAGTTCTAATTTGTAAGAAAAAGTTTAGTTGTATCATTGATTGTGTAGAAGTTTCAAATGATTTTTAGTCGATATGTTATACTTTGATGGATGTAGCTTATTTAACATTAATTATGCTTATACCAACTATTGGAAATTGTGTAATATTACAATATCACTCATAAAATAAGCATTTTATACATTTCATAACAAAAAATATATTTTTAAAAAAACATTTACATTAAAACTTGATTATCTCAAAACATGAAATTTCACTATTGCGCGCACGATATTTTAAAAACGGTTAATAGTACACACTTGAAATTTGAAAGACTTCTTGATATGAGTATCATCATCTAACTGAACCAAAAATATAATGAATATTTTGATAGTGAAAAATTTTATGCATGGAAATATTAAAATGTTTTTTATTAAAATACATTTTATAAACTGAGTTTTAAATAAAATGAGAAGTTAACATGAAATTCTTAGGATTTTTGGTTTACAGTAGTTTCTAGATACTATACAAGCTATATATTAATCATGAAGTTAAAATATATAACAGAATGTTTTAAATTGTGCGCGCAATGTGGCCGTCTTACGTGAACACATAAAAAATTATCTCACAAAGAAGATTAAATTATAAAAATATTTGTGGCAACACAAACTATCTGCTTACTAATTCACAAAACAGCTGTACTATGTAGTCAGCTGTAAAAAACTGAAAGTAATTGCATTAAAAATAAATATGTTATCCCAATTCTTACAACAGTCTCATATTCAGAGATTTCAAGGGTTTTAAAGTGTATGAACCCCCTTAAACTGAACTCAGTAAATTAATGTATTTACTTGTTAATGCTATGAAGTATATAGTCGAAAAGCGTGTTTTTATATAATTCCATACTTTGACATCTTTCAGTAATAAGAAAACATTACTCAGAAATGTATTTTAATCTTTGATTGCAACGAAAATTTTCCGCTATAGCCGGGACAAGGGTGAGGCAAGTGAGGCACTTGCCTCACTAATTCACTAGAAGGGGCTCCACATTGGCTATGCGAATTAGAAAATTAATTATGTTTTTAAATTTGTCGGTTACTATTAGGGGAAATAAGCTTCGACAAACATAAATTAATAAATCAATAGGAAGAACAGCAAGAAAATCTGGAAATTAATGCAATGTGTATTTCAATGTTATTTATTTATCAAAAAAGGACTTTTTTTAACATTTTCTTTGAAAGTTATGAATAATTGGCTATATTATTTTTCTGAATTTATAAAGTTACGATTGAAAAATACTATTATATTTTGATTTAATACAGTTACTTTTGTTTAATACAAATGTAGCTATTTTGATATATATCTAGGGGCGCTCATTTACTTTTTTGCCTCAGGCCAAAAAAATATCTTGGCAAGGCTCTGTTTTCCACCAAAAACGTTTTTAGTAAAGTTAAGAAAAAAAGAGCAGCAGTACCTTTAGTGCGGATAGGAATCATCACCCAAATCTATGATTTGCCATCAACGGTTTGGTAGTTTTTCAAAGGCTTCGGGTAGACACCTGGTGACCTCGAGTTCAAAAACAGATCAACCTTATATCGAACGTCCTATGCAGAATGTAAGATAGCACCTACGAGAAGATAACACCTGAAAGTGTGAAAAAATGTAGAAGTCCGGAGGAGCGATGTCGGGGCTATATGTGAGTGTGGGAAAAGATCCCATTTGAGACCGTACAGAGTTCAACCGGTGAAAGCAGACGCGTGTGATCTTTCATTATCTTGATGGAACATTACTTTTTTCGCTGGAAGTCAGTTCGACGTTTTTCCTTGACAGCAGCGTCATCATGAACTAGAATCTCACTGCACACCTTACTGTCGAATATTTAAATTTTTTCCAGATACTATTTGTGAATAATACCAAGGTAATCAAACCAGATACAAATCATGATCTTTTTGTTATTCAAATTAAGCTTTGCGACGCTGCCGACGGGTTCACCGAACGCAGACCAACCCCCTTTTCGGCTCGTGCTGTTGAAGTAAGTCCACTTTTCATCACAAGTGACGATCCGGTCCAGAATTTTGTCCTTGCACCCATTTTCGCGCATATTAGTTCAGGCCCTAACAAGTCTGTCATTATCTGCTTGAGTCAAATCATGCGCACCCAGCGATTGATTGAACTTACATTTATGTGATGCATAACGCGTCTAATGGACATGGCACTAACGTCTAACTCCTTACCGAGCTCTCGTTGCATACTGTTCATATTCTACAAGCTCTCCCAGGCGGTCTTTATCAACATTAGTAAGCCAGCCAGAGTGCTCTGCTTCTTCATAGTCCTCGTATTTGAATTTTCTGTACTAAACGTTCACAGTGTCATACGATACAACATTAACACCTAAAGTTGTATACATGATTTGGTGACATTTGTAGCTGACATTTCGCAACAGAACTGGAAATAAATGATGTTTCTAATCTGCTGACACCTTAACGGTAACGATATTTTTTTATAAATTTCATAACATAGTGTTCTAAAGTAAGTCTCTTTCTTTCACGTGCCAAAAATTGTTTGATAAAATATGATTACAAACGCCAACTTGATCTTTTTGGACAGTCAATATTTTCGGTGGCAGGGAACTTTCCTTGAAACTCGATATATTTTTCGTCCAAAGGGGGCAATTTGCTCTCAAGGATTATTACTCTCGTTTCTGCATTTTCCGTTGAAAACTATAAACGGCGAATCACTTTTCAAATTGTTGCCACGAAATATTATCGCCCAGTATTATATTTAAAGAAATTAAATAATGGAAAATCTGCCTGAATGTATGTATGTATATTTCTCGCACTGTGATAAAACAACAGTACCTAGAGCCATCAAATTTGAATAATATAATCCTCCTGAGAACATGGGCAACTGGAAGCCCAAATTTGAAATTTGCAATTTGTTTTATTATCGATTTCATACTTTGTAAAACTTTAACGAATTTTTGATTGACAAACTCAAGAATTTCTAAACGAGCAATGGCAAGGCTGTATAGAAAAACATTTTTATCTTCAACTCGTAAGACTGTGTATCAAAAATTCTAAAGATATACTCATTTTAAAATTATTTTGCGATATTGTTCCTGAACTGAATTTTATGGTTTAAGTGCGAAGAACATGATATTTAACAAACAAAGGTAACACACAAAATTAAAAAAAAACGCCTTATGGACGTAATTTAAAATCTGAAAGCTTTCAGATTTTTTTTTTGTATAAAATGCATTTTGATATTACTATCTGTATACAGGATTGCACGAAATTCTAAACACTCTAGTACTGTAATTATCGTTAGATGTCTTCTAAAATGGAGTTTGCGTTGTCAATGTATAATACACTGCATTTTAAAAATTCAATCAAAGCAACTTCGTTTGAATAATAGAGATGTGAATGCTCTAACTGAATTTCCTTTCCATTACTTAACAATTTATTTCATAGTTTTGAAAACAGTCATACTTGACAATAAATTATCTCCTCTGAAAATGTTTGGGTGGTTTAAAAAGTGTTATTTTCCAAAAAGTAGTAAAAGTTTACTAAACTTGTGCCTCCCAGATGATTATGAATACTGAATTCAAAATGTTATAAAAATAGTTTGTTAACAATTAGTTTGCAATGGTTGCAGCTAATGGCGTGGTGAAAAAATATTCAAATAAAAAAAAATTCTGCATGCTAATTGAATAGCTGAATTATTTCTTTATCCGACATAAATCCAATTTCAGTGCCAAAATAACAGATAAATATAATAAAATTTTGAAGCTTCAAAATACATATAAGCTAAAGATTTACTATAAAATTTTGTATATGAGAAGAAATTATTTCCTTCTATTCCCAGAAATCAAACGAAGAATTATCGGCGATGAAGATTTTGCAAAATATTGTTTTATTAAAATAAGCAAACATTGGTATAACAATAATGGAAATATCATTTTATCTAAAACACTTTTGCATTTGATGCATTACTGCTTGGCATTGCGAAAAGTTGACTAAGTTTCAGAAGTTCGATGAATGTTTTACCTCTGTTGTTGCTTTGAAAAATTTACACCACAGCTCATTAAGAAATGAACTTTGATCTTCACCAGAAGTTGTGTGATATTTTTGAACCCTGGGAAACTGATCAAAACATTTTGCGTCATCTTTAATCACACGATTGCTATGTATGTAGGAAAATTGTATTTGGATGTTTAATCACACATTTGCCTACTTCAGATGAAAAATACCTTCACCAAATTCTCCATTAAAAAACCTCAAAGGGTTCTTCATTTTTCCGCTCATTTATTCAATACACGCTTCATAAAAATCTATTTTTTCTGAATACACATTACATTCTGTTTTTAAGCTATTTTTAAAACGTGTTTTAATTTTAAGATCATAAATTTATTTTCTAATCTGGCTTTCAAAGATATTATGGAAAAATAATCTTAAAGTAAGGACAGGTTTTAGAGACCGAGAACGAAACAGTCTTTAGAGCAGGAAATAATTTAATGATTCTTGCGACTGTTGGAAATGAAGTGAAACTGCCCAAAGCTGATCTTTCTGTGAGACGAAAGTTATTAACAATTGGTTTTAATAAATTCATAGAAGCTTTTTAAGTTCTGTGCAAATTATACATATAGAGAGAAATAATTAAAATTTTACTATCCTCTCTACATCTTCCTAGGAGCGTAGCAACACCATATTGTAAACAATAATACATAATATGGGCTAACACTTTATGAAATCTTTATTTACATTCATTTAATGATCAAAAATTATATTCATTCCAGTTTTCTGAGTACAACAACCAGAACTGTCATCTGCATCGGTATTACTGAAAGTAATAAAGGTAGAAGATATGTTTTTTATAGTATCAGAAATGACCGCGGAAATAGTCTCGAAGTTTCATGAGACACGCATTTACCTTTCAAAACACCTTAAATGCATGCATATAAGTATGTATATAATTTGCAGATAATTACAAGGAATGATTATGTAACATACTTGTAATCTGACTAAATTCTTCATACACCATTTTCCTCATCCTCTTCGCCTTGTCTTATCCACGAACTGGTTCACATTTTTCATTTTTCTTCTGAACAGGTAGTGCAGGAAGCCTACACGATACAGGAAGCCTATCCATGTACCGACTGATGTGCAAATGCCACCTTTCTCTACAGGTTTACATGTGCAACAGCCACCTATCTATACATCCTCACGTATGTGAAAGACTTCAGGAAAGGGAGAGTCTGCATTATCACATCTGTGAACATTAAAGCAGCACAATACATGACCACTGAGTGGAGTCATAAAAGTTAAGTATGTTCAAATACTCACATGATACTCATTGGGAGGTGGATGAAGCTCCTCAAATGTGCTTAGACTTCCGATGTTTGATAACAAATTATGGACATTTTATGACTTATTAAAAACTAGTATATTTAAAGCTTTTATTAAAATGGGACGCATTTGACAGTTTTATAAAATAGCCTGGATAAACAGGAAATGTCGAAAAAAAAAGTTACTGTCGTTTTCAAAATGGTAGTTATAGTCAACTTAGTTAAATCTGATATCTTATATTTATGACACACATTTTTCCCTTTCAGTTTTTTTATACAGCAGAGAATTAAAAATAAACACTTTATTTATTATTATTAGGAAGTTTACCAGCTTAAACGTATACAAAAATGATAGACTTTAATAAAAAAAGATCAATTTTCTATAGCTCAACCGACGAAAATCACCGTACCTTAGTCAATGGACAGAAAAGTTCCTAATGGGATGCCATAATTAATTAAAAAACTCAAAAGGAAAAAAAAATCATGCAGAGCTAAAATAGCTCATTGTAGTATAACAGTAGAATATTTTAGAACCAATTTTTGAAAAACGAGTTCCAGCCCTTTTTTTCAAGAAGCCAATTTCTGAAGAAGAAATGGAAAATATATCAATAAAGATGAGCTTGATTTTGACAAAGCTTCCAGTATGTAATCACTTGTCTAATTTAATTGTCCCTTACTCACTTCACAGCTTAATAAAGTTCAGGATAGCGCCCAAAAATTGCCTATGTTTTATTACAAAAATTTAAAGCGATTTGCATTTTGAGGTGAATTACACTACCCGACATTGAAAATGCGACATCAAGACGGAGTGGCTAGAACGTGATGAAACTCCGCAAACAGAGAGAGACAGCAACGGGCAATTAGTATCTTTACTTCGAAATGATATGCATAGTATAGAGCGAGAACAGCGTCGGATCAGTAGATTATGTTTGTAGGACCACCTTGGACAGCGGTACACGAAACAACACATCTCAAGACACCATCCGTAGTCAATGAGACTAAGGATGGTGTCTTGAGGAATGGCTCTCTATTTCCCGTCAACCATTTGCCACAGTTCGTTATCCGAGCTCAGGAATGGCAGGGTCTGCAAACCGCGTCCAACTACATCTTAAGTGCTCGATTGGTGAGAGATCAGGAGAGAATGGGGGGAAGGGAAGTATCAATACATCTTGCAGAGCACATTGGCTGATGGGATCAGTGTGTTATCGGGCGTTATCCTGCTAACAATAAGCACTTCCTGAAGGAGGGGAGGTCACTGGCCGCAGCACATCATCCGCGTATTTTTGGGCTGTCATAGTGCCCTGAATACGAAATAGAGGTGACCTGGAATCGTACACATTTGCGTCCTGAATCATGATTGCGCATTGGGGGCGTTTCACAATTGCTGCCGGATTGGACCTGTCTCCACATCGACGCCACACTCGTACGCGGCGACTATCATTGGAGAAACAGAAGCGTGACTTATCTGAGAACACGATCCTGTGCTAGACCTTCCACATCGCTCGAGTCCGGCACCATTGCAGACGTCGACGTCTATAAAGTGGGGTTAATGCCAATCCTCTTAACGGATGCCACGAGTACAGTTCCCTAGCCACCAATCGACAGCAAATGGCTCTGGTCGGTATGGGAAAATCCAGGGTGTCTTGAACATGCCGCAGAATGAAGGTAAAAGTGGCTTGCGGTTGCGCCACCGCTTGTAGCAGGATGCGTCAATCCACACGTGCTGATGTCACTCTGGCTGCACCGGCACCCCTCGAGCTTGCGACATTTCTTTGTTCCAAACATTTTCGCCTCAACCGATGCACTGTGGACGCGGCTAGGTGTATGTTACCTGAGCTTTGTCATATGAACCAACCTGCCCTTCTCGATCCGATCACTATGGCCCTCATAAAATTGTCTCTCTTCTGGAACTACCTCCGTTGACTGCGGCTTGGCATTCTTTTCTATTACACGCGTCCTCTGAGACAAGAACAAATTTTCTACGATAATTTCCCTAGCAGAAATAACGGCGCAAAAATTGAACATTTTGCAGGTTCCTTCCTTTATATTCTCTTCAACGTGCGCTGGAGGGCTGCGCATTTCACATCATTCTCATGATTCGGTGACATACGTCTACCCTGAAATTTGCATAATTTTCTACCTCCATGAATTTTCGGGCCTTTTCTTTTTGGTCGCATTTTCAATGTCGGGTATGTATAATACGAAAAGTCAATCGTAGCTCAAAAGTAAAGCAATATGTAGAGAAAGATTTAGATTACAATTACTCCTGTAATACTGGCTTTTTCCACACAAACTGCAAAAAATTTATGTAAAATAATAAGTATATTTTATAGTAAGTATTTAATAGTAAATACAAAATAGTAACTATTTAATATACTTACTTTTAGCCTGTAATGTTTACATTTTTGACTCATGCAGGTAGTCATAAACATTTTACATAGCTTTACATTTCGCATTTATTGCACAACTGGCAATTTTAGCTATAACTTAATATTTCATCTCGGTTGTGATCCATTTTAAATAAAGGAAAGGCGCAGAATGTGTATTTTCTGGAATACTTTAAAAAAGGATTGAGTGAAAATTAAAACATTTAAATTACAATAATAAAAATTAAAATCTATTTATGTGCTTTTAATAGTAAGATCATAAATGTGTAAGGTTCATTTTATTTGAATAACCCGTTATTTTATATTAAGTCCCTTTCCTATCAAGCTTCGTTTCTTTTCCCTGCCAGAATGTTAATTTCACAGGGCACGCGATATTCAAATTACGTAGAATGAAGGGCGTATTTAAAGGAAGGTTTTGGAGGATGAAATCAGGGCGTGTTATGCCTGCTTGAAGGCTACGTTGCTAACTTTGTTTCTCTAGCTATTAGAATTCTGCGAGGTTGCTTTATTCTTGCTATTAGACTTGTTTACCCCGACTTTGATCAGAACTAACTTGCACGCTAGTTAAACGGTGAAGCCGTTAAGCTAGACTTAAATTTCCTTAAATTTAGTTTGCTCATTACCTTTGAGATAAAGCCAAACGTGTTGACTTCTGTAAGCATGAGTTGGTGCCATCTGTTAAACTTTATTTGGATTATTAAAAGGGTCCTTTACACACTTTCCCCATCTCTGTGGTGCTTAGAAGACATAGCGATAATTCGTATATCGGCTTTTGGAGTTTTGGATCTAGTTTATGTCACCAAAGAACATCAAACTCTATAAATGTTATTTATTTGTATTAATCTTTACTAAGTGAAACGTGCAGCAAATGCAATACAAATGTATCTGGAAGAAAGCAGATGTTTCACTATGAATTAAAAAAAATCTGTAAGATTTTAGATTTTATGTTACGCTTAAAAAGGCGTTTTGTGTGTTACCTTATTAAATATCATATTCACATAACATAAAATTCAGTTCAACAGCAATATCACAAAATATTTAAAAGAGTACACCTTTAGAATTTCCGATACACAGTCTCCCGTGCTGGAGATATTTTTTTTTCCGTACAGTGTTGCCATTGTTCGCTTTGAAATCGTTGAGTTAATTAAAAATTCTTTATTGCTTGACAAAATACGAAATAGATAATAAAACAAATTCCAAATTTGGGCTTCCAAGTGCCCATGTTCGGCTGGAGAACTATTTATTTAAAATTTGATGGCTCCAGGCATCGTTGTTTTATCACAATGCGAGAAATTGCAATGCTTGTTTCGTAATCAAAGCAAACTCCATTGATGGAACACAGTAAACTTTATTTAACACATCAATTTCATATCTGCCACATATAAGTCAAAGAAAAGGTGACATGCAAAAATTAACAGCAAAACGTTTTCTCTCTTTTTTTTTTAAATTCAAAATCATTTTCTTACTTCGTGCGAGAACCGCACGCAGCTCTCGAGTTGGCGTTTCAAGCATTGCCATTTATTAACAAATATATTTCAAATTCAACTATTTCAAAAGTACAAGATTATTATTGCAACAATATCTAAAGCTGTTACAATCTCTCCCCCAACGGAGAAACTTTTCCGAAGAGAAAAGTTCTTAAACGCGACTTTCTCATTAATATTAAGAGAAGGCAAATTCTCGTTTACGTTTATAAACTCCTGGCCAAAATTTTAAGTTTTGAACATATATTCTAACAGCATATTTAAATAGGAAAAAATTGACAAAATTTAGAGTCATCAAATTAGAGTATATTAAATACTAAAGCAAAATAAAATATAACTTTGTTTACATACACTAAGAGACATAGTGCTACTTAATTCTACTCAGAACGTCAACATTTTTGTGCAAGGCTCCCTTTCGATGAACGACTTTAAGCGATGACGACTAAAATTATACGGTTGTAATGTGAGTGCTCAGCGCATCAATCTAGAATTACATTTGGCATTAGATTGTAGCCAGACTAAAGGGTTATGATCCGTTTGAATCAAAAACGCTTGCTGACCATCAAAATAAAAATGTAACTTTTTACAGCATAGACGATGGCGGCGCACTCCTTCTCTGCAGTACAATAATTCTTTTCAACTTTGGTAAATTTCTTGCTTATATACAAGACAGGATGCTCATTTTGATAATCATCTAATTGAGATAGTATAATTCAGATGCCATTGTCAGAGGCGTATAATAAATTTCTTTTTAAAATCGGGAGCATAAAGAATGGTTTTTTTGCATAGCAACTCTTTTAACCTTTTAAAGGCGTGGTCACATTTTTCAGACCATTGTATGTTTCCCTTTTTTGTTGCCCCCTTCAGAGTGTCAGAGAAGGGCGAAGCAATTTCTGAAAAGTTCGCTATATATTGGCGATAATACCCCACTAGTCCCAAAAAAGCACGTACTTCTGTTTTGGTCTTAGGTGTAGGGTAATCTTTCACAGCTAAGATTTTGACTTCATCTGGAGTTCGTCATCCTTGTCCCACAATATGGTCTAAATATCTCACTTGATCTTGTGCAAATTTATATTTTGATGGTTTTGGCCGTAAATTTGCTTTTACTATCCTGTCTAATACAGAAGTTAAGTTTTTAAGGTGCTCTTCCCAGTTTTCTGAATAAATAGCAATGTCATCCAAATATGGTACAGCGAAATCTTCGTATCCCGCCAGAATTTTAGACATAACTTTGCTAAAAAAATACGGGGCATTCTTTAATCCGAAAGGCAAACGTAGAGGTTTGAAGCTTCCGAAACTAGTCATAAATGTTGCATATCTTTGGGCTCTTTCGGTTAATGGAATCTGCCAGTAGCCAGTGTTTCTATGCGTTCTTCAATATTAGGTAACGGATAGTATTCAGTTCGAGTAATAGCATTTAATTTGCGATAGTTGATACAGGGGCGAGGATCTTTTGATGAAGTTTCTATCAAAATCATGGGAGAGGTATAGTCCGACTCCCCAAACTCTATAATTTTGAGATCAATCATTTTCTGAATCTCCTTTTTCAGAATTTCAGTCTGCCGGGGTGACAGTTTATATGGCTTTGGTCTTACTGGTTCATTTGTTAGAAGCTCAATATCATGGCTGACTAAATTAGTCTGTCCAGGATTATTCAAAAAACAATCAGAATATTTCCATAACACCTTTCGTAAGTCTTCTATTTGCTGCTCTAGTAGCAATCGTTTTTCGAGCTCATTCCCTTCTATGATATCTGAGAAATTTAATATATTTGGATTGGAAGGCAAATTAGGTATGTCCATTTCTAAATCACCTTCCACTTCAGTTATCATATTAATCATTTCTGGTCTTTTGTAATATGGTTTAAGCATGTTAATGTGATATACTTGATTCGACTCATTTTGTCCCTCGAAACTTACGACATAATTGGTTTCGGATATTTTCTGCTCTATCTTTCCAGGGCCTTTCCATTGCACTTCTAGTTTATTTCTTCGATTTGTAGTCAAAACTAGAACTAAATCTCCTCTAGCAAATTCTCTTTTCACGGCGTTCCGATCGTACCATGTTTTTCTTCGTTGCTGAGCTTCTTTCATATTTTCAACGGCCAGTTCTTGACATTTCTTCATTCGGTTAATAAGTTCGAAAACATAACTTACAACATTGTTTCTTTCTTCAACTGGTTCTACCCACTGTTCATAAAGTAAAGTTACTGGCGTTCGTAGGTTTTTTCCATGAACCAGTTCTGCTGGTGTGAAACCAGTACTTTCGTGTGTTACTGTTCTAAGGGCAAAAAGAGCAGCCGGCAAAAATTTCTCCCAATCGGAAGTCGCTCCTATACATACAACTCTTAATATTTTTTTCAGCGTCCTGTGGAATCGCTCAACGGGGTTACTCTGCGGATGATAAACAGAGCTTCTCACATATTTTATACCGAAACGCTCCAAAAATTCCACTGTTAAAGCACTGACAAAGGAGGTCCCTTGATCTGTTTGGATCACCTTTGGGAAACCCATGCGACTGAAGAGTTGTAAGAAAGCATCAATCACAGATGGCGAAGAAATCTCTGTTACCGCAACAGCATCGGGATACTTAGAAGCCATACATAGCCCTGTGATAATATATTTTTTTCCAGTCCTTGAAGCAGGTAGAGGACCAACTACATCAACATTTATTTTAGTAAATATTTCAGAAATGACAGGTACTAAAGTCAGTGGAGCCTTCTTTTTGTCGTTTCCTTTCCCGGCGCGCTGACAAGCATCGCAGGTTTTTACAAATTCTTCGGTTTCCTTGTAACACCCCGTCCAATAAAAATGTCTGTTCAGCCTGTCTTTGGTCTTTTTGACACCCAAATGGCCAGAAGTTCCTTCATGGCACATCTTTATAATTGACGACTTCAGTTTTTCAGGTATAACTAAAAGTTCTCGTCCATAGCCCGTTTTATCTGTAGTTCTTTTAACTAGAAGATCTCTTTTTGTCAGACTATAATTCTCATTTTTGCAAGTACCTTCCTTAATTTCTTGGATGATTTTAGACAATTCCTTATCAGTATTTTGGAGTCGTACAACTTCTTTTGAGTCAAGCTTTACTAATTTCATAAGAGCTTCATCTTCTGTATTTAATTCGGGTAAGAATATTTCTTCTTCCTGAGCATTTCTTAATGGTTCAACTTCTTCCTTCTTCTGTTCCAGGTTCTTCTTTTTTTCGCGTTCAGCTATATCTCTTTTGGTTTGAGCTCTAGTAGTCACAGCATTAACCTGGTGAGAGTGATTTTCAGGTTCTTTTTTTTCATTCAGTAGTGCAGCAGTTCGGTTGCCTAATAAATACCTTCCTTTGTCGAGTTCGTTACCAATAATGGCAGCCTTGGTTATTACATGTCCGAGATCGCAGTTTAGTTCGACTTCAGCCAAGGGTAAACAGGTTGGATTTAAATCTAATGGTTGTTGCACCCACACTTTTTCACCTGTCAGCATTTCTGGCGTGATGTATTTACGACAAACTATATCAATACTAGCACCTGAATCTCTTAATATAGGAATTTTGTAGCCATTTACGTATCCAATACTAGTATAAGGTAACAGAAATTCATCGTCCGGTCTTGAACTAATTCTGTTTAGATTAGCAGAAGATTCAGTACTATTCTTAAGTTTTGGACACTGAGGTCTTAGATGCTGATAGGACCCACAGTGGTAACATTGCAGTGACTTTCGTTTTTCATATTTATCATCTGGACGTGGACTACTAGGTTGATAGATCTTGCTTCCCGAATTAAACTTTGAAGGCCATTTATTTTCAGCATTATTTTTATCATCGGAATTTGTTTTACTTTGAGTTTTTGGATTGTATTTCCCTTTCCGCCGATCGGCTGCAAGATTTTTTTGGAAGTTTCCACGGACGTTTTCGTAGGCATCAAGTTTTTCGGCTAATTTCTTGGACGAAATCATTTCTACCCATTCGTCAAGAAAATGATCTCGAATTTCAGGAGGGACTCGACGCTTAAGCTGATCAATCACCATCAAGTCCAACAACTGTTCAAAACTCTCAACTCCCAAACCAGTTACCCATTCCTTGCAATAATTTTCTAATTCATAGCTGAAATCCACCCATGTTGATTCGGTACTTTTTTGATGCTTCATGAATTTCTGCCTAAACCTTTCAGGACTTAATTTAAAACGCTTTAGCAATAAAGTCTTCACATGTTCATAATCTTTAGCTTTATCAGAGGGTTCTCTAGCTATTATTTGTGTTACTTCGTAAGGAAGTAGTCCTAGCAAATGAGATACAAATTCTTCTTTATCAATTTGAGCCCATTCTGCTTGCCTTTCAAACAGTGATAAATATAGACTGATATCTCCTTCTTTGTCGTCAAATTTCTGCATCAGATGTCGCAATTCCGTTTTCGCCCGGACCTGTCCGGTGGTTTGAGACTTTATCTCAGCTTCAAGTTTTAATCTCTCTAAATCATATTGTTCTTTCCTTCTTCGTTCCTCTACTTCTTCCTGTCTCCTACGTTCCTCTACTTCTTCCTGTCTCCTACGTTCCTGTACTTCTTCCTGTCTCCTACGTTCCTCTACTTCTTCCTGTCTTCTACGTTCCTCTACTTCCTGTCTCCTACGTTCCTCTTCCTGTCTCCTACGTTCCTCTTCCTGTCTCCTACGTTCCTCTCTTTCTTCCCTCTCTTTTCGGTCCTCTATTATCGTGTTTAAGACTTCTTTGACGAATACTTCGTCATAATCTCTGCTCTCAATAATTTTCTGTTTCAGATCAACTATTTTCAAATCAGCAGTCACCTGAACACCTAGTTCAGTTGCGAGATTCTGCAAATCCTCCTTACGAGCTTTTCCTAAGAAAGACATTTTTTTCTACTTCTTAAGTTTATGAACACCCTATTCTTTACGCTTCCGCAAAATAGCTCAACTTAATTGCAATAAATAAATAAAGTGCTCTGGCAACAAGGAATTAAATGCACTTGTTTAAATACTAAGAATAAGCAATACCACATTTATTCCGAACAGCATATGACTGTTACCATCAGTTGATATGCAGTGATGCACCATAAAATAACATACAATAATTTACGACTCAAATATATATGTAAAATTGCAAGATAAACTTGAGAATCTAAGTTCAATGATGGAAACTTAAAACTGACGAAGTCCAATGATGGACACTTCAAACTAAGTCCAATGATGGACACTTCAAACTAAGTAAGGAATAGTAAACTGAGTTTAGAACACAGAAAATTTTTGCACAGTTATACTAAAATTTGCAACGATGCAAAACACATTTTTGTATGCTTTTCAGCAGTGTATAAAATCAAAATTCGTTCAAATAACTTTATAATATCGTTTGAATTGGGAATAAAGAAATGCTATACCTTGCTTTCCAGGAGATGTGCTTTCATTTCAAAAGCACGCACGATTATTCTATCTCGTCGGTGCCTCCAAAAATAATTAAGACTGTAATGCTTGTTTCGTAATCAAAGCAAACTCCATTGATGGAACGCAGCAAACTTTATTTAATACACCAATTTCATATCTGCAACATATAAGTCAAAGAAAAGGTGCCATGCAAAAATTAACAGCAAAACGCATTCTCTCTTTTTTTAAATTCAAAATCATTTTCTTACTTCGTACGAGAACCGCACGCAGCTTTCGACTTGGCGTTTCAAACATTGCCATTAACATATATATTTCAAATTCAACTATTTCAAAAGTACAAGATTATTATTGCAACAATATCTAAAGCTGTTACAGAAACATACACACATTTATGCAAATTCTTCATTATTTAATTTCTTTAAATATAATGCAGGGCTCTAATATTTGGTGGCAACAATTTGAAAAGTGAATCGGCATTTCTAGTTTTTAACGCAAAATGCCGAAGCAAATTGACAGCCCTTCTGGGCTAACGCCCATTGAGCTAAAAAAAACTAAAAGCTCTCAGATCTTATATTACTCTCACAAGGACGTTTTCTTCATTTACACTCATTTCGAGAGCATTTGAGCTAAAGATATTTAAAAACAGCGTATTTTAAGAATTTCCGATGGATAGTCTTGCGCGCTGGAAATAGAAATGTTTCATTTATGTTGCCACTGTTCGCTTTGAAGTCGTTGAGTTTTTAATAAAAAATTATTTAAAGTTTTACAAAAATGAAAAAGACAATAAAATAAATTCAACAAATTCAATAAAACAAAGTTTTCAGGTGCCCATATTCGGGTGGAGGACTATGTCAGTCAAAACTTGATGATTCTATTTACCGTTGCTTTTTCATAGTGAGAGAAACATACATACATTCATCTAGATAGTTCATTATTTAATTTCTTTAAATATAATACAGGGCGACAATATTTGGTGGCATCAATTTCAAAAGTGATACAGCCGTTTGTAGTGATTCGATGCAAAATGCCGTTTCGAGTCTAATAGCCCTTCTGGGCTAACGCCCCTTTGGGGGAAAAATATCCTGAAAACTTGTATTTTATATGCTTAATTTTAATCTTTGGACAATATGGTAAAGTCCATCTACAGATAGGTATTTTAGAATGAGTTGTTTCTCGACAGCTTAATGTAAAAATCAATTCATAGCTCTGATAAAAAATCAAGTAAAAAGAAGTTGAGTTTTACTTAGGATCTCTGGAATCTCACAGAAAGTTTAATTTGGATTTATCCAACATTTCTCAGGACGAATATAGCTCATTTTTTAAACTACTATATTCGTATTTACTATCTCTCATAAATTCAATGCCTGGGTACTAATATATGCATGTATACTAAATATTTAAAATTTTTTATAAGACACAGCAGGTTAAGGAATGCAGTACAGATGTTAAGAAATTAATTTGTTAAATTTGAAGAGGCTGTGATAAGTGTAATTTCTTGAATAGAAGAAAATATAAGCCTTGTTATAAGAATTCTGTTAGTTATAACTCCGGAACAGAAAATAATGTGGATTTGAAAAAGGGAAACGGATAAATAAATAAATAAATAAAAATATAAAAGGATTTAGATTTTAACGATCTCCCAAAAGGATTTGCTAAGATTTCTTACGTTCTCGCTGAACTAACAGTCTACGAGTCTGCTGTTATACTTACTGCTGCTAACCCATTTCTTTTGGTCTTTTTAGCATTGTTATTAGGCATCCTTTCCTTCGCCTTATACCGTATACAATTCAACAGTAAAATTTTTGGCATGTATTTTTGCACATTTGTTTCAGTCTTTTCTCATTTCATCATATTCAGTGTTCAGTTTTCTAAGTAAGATGACCAACAAAACATTTTGTCCAAAAGGGACTTAGTACGCAAAAGGGAGTTAGTCTCGAAACGAGATTTTGCTTCTTCCACTGTAAACGGCGAATTACTTTTTAAATTGTTACCATCAAATACTGCCGTACTGCCGTTCTATATTGTTTTTAAATAACGAATAATCTGCATGTATGCATATATATGTTCCTGGCATTGTGAAAACATCGATTGTACCTAGAGTCATTAAATGTTGAATAACGTTGTCCTCCATCTGAAAATGTGCACTTGGAAGCCCGAATTTTGAATTTCGAATTTTATATTTCGTATTTTATAAAACTTTATAAAACTTAAACTCAGCGATTCGAAAGTGAGCAGTGGTGACACTATATGGAATAAAATATTTTTATCTATAGCACGCGAGACTGTCTGTCAGAAATTCGAAAGATATGATGCTTTTAAATATTTTGTGATTTTGCTGCTGAACTGAAGTTTATGTGATGTAAGTGTGAAGAACGCGGTATCTAATAAATAAAGTTAACATACAAAACGTTATTAATAAAAAAACACACAAAAAATTTATAAGCATCTTACTAAGAAAATTGAACAATGATATAATTAACTAAGAAAAAACTGAAAAAAAAAATAAATAAAATAAAAAAATAAAAAAAAAGTGTGCCAACATTTAACACTAATCGGAAATTCTAAACATATGCTGTTATTCAAATTTCTGTAATTTTGCTGTTGAATCGTATATAGCGTAAGTGCGAAGAAAACATTGTTTAATAATAAAGCTAGCAGGAGTAAGTGCGACAGAAGGCTGGTAGAATGCGAGCTCAGCGATAGCGTAAAAAACCTTAACAAATCCTTTTGGCAGATCGTTAAAATCTGAACTCTTTCAGATTTTTTTTTAGTTCTTTTATTTGAGTCTTTTTATCATTAACGTTTTATGTTGTAACTTTATGTATTAAATATCCTGTTCTTTGCATTTACGCCATATAAAGCTCAATTCAACAGCAAAATCGCATAATATTAAAAAAAAGGCTTATCTTTAGAATTTGATTTAGACATTTACGTTTGCTGGAGATAAAAATGTTTCTGCCGTACATAGTTGCCACTGCTCGCATTAAAATGGTTGGTTTGGTTTATTTGATTACGGCAAAGCACTCAAGTGCTCTCTGCCTAAGGGAAAGGATGCCTTAGCGGAGGACTTTCGAATGGAAACTGGCTTGTATATACATTACTCATAGGATAAAATACGAAAAAGGCCCATGCAGCCAGCCCGTTTGCGAGACTCTAGCCTCGGACCAAGCTACCAGTGTTCAGCGGCTTCACCACTCGGCTGCTGTTGGGTCTGAAATCGCTGAGTTTGTTAATCCAAAATTCATTAAAGTTTAGCAAGATATGAAATATAAAATTTAGAATTAAAACTTCGGGCTTCCAGGTTCACGTGTTTGAGTGGAGGACTACGTTATTCAAAACTGGATGTCTGTAGGTACCGTCGTTTTCGCACCATGCGGAATGTACATACATATATACATGCATGCAGATTCTTCATTATATAATTTCTTTAAAAATAATGCATGGCAATAATATTTGGTGGCAACAAATAGCAAAGTGATTCGCAGTTTAAAGTGAACCGTCACAAAATCTCAAAATCTCGTTTCGAATGTTCCAAAAACAGAAGGAAATAATATAGTAGACTCTAATTATAAATATTTTCCTGCCCGGAACCGAGGCACGTGTCAAACTGTAAAAGAAGCTTCCAAATTTTTCACTTAAAATTATTACTCTTTACATCTGAAATCAAAGAAAAGTTACGACTCAAAAATAATTTCATAGAATACTGATAACATTGCCACACATACACAAACTAAAACCAATCATTAAAAAGTCTGAAATTTTTTACTTCTCGTTCCAGAGTGACGTCATATTTTATGGAGCTGGGTAATAATTTTTCCTTTCATCGAGACTAATAGTCACTTTTGGCTTAAAGGAATTTTTTTTGTTTATCGCAACGTGAAAACAATGCATATGGTACTGAACTTACGCAGATCTTAGCACTCAATCGTTATAGCTTAAAGCAACACGTGATACAAATTTTAACACCAGAATGGGGAAAAATTGTTATTAGAAGTCTGTGATTATTTGTAGTATATAAGATGCGATTGACTCATATATTTATTTGAATATGAACTCAAATTCTGAAAATATTCAGTATTCTAACAAAGAAGATTGTATATTAATGCTTTTAGCTACCGGCGAAAAAAGTAAGTTAACAAAAATATATTTTTAATGATTTATAATGAATTTAACAGTTAATCTCTTTCTTAAAAGTAAAAGGTTATTTAACAAAAAGTTAATTGTATGTATTATTCAAAAGGAAAAAAAAAATATGGATAATATTTGAAGCTTTCTTTAATTTGCAATTAGTGGGATTGACAAATATTTTAAAAAATTGATGAAGATTTTGAATGCCTTATTTTTAATATCGCTATTTTTAAAGTATACTATTTTCATCCAAAGTCAGTTTTATTTGAAAAGGGATTTGCTTGTAATTTAACTTGAGTTATAATTTTCGGCAATTTTCGGTAATATTTTTCATTATAATTATATTTTCTTCTTTCATAATGTGCATTTGTAATCGTTACTTCTCTTTCATAAATTGCTCTTAGTAACTTAAACTCTAAAATATTAGACAATTAGTAACATAAAACTCTAAAATATTAGATTTTAATGCTTTGAAAAATATTCAAAAATTAACTTGCACACATACCGCTATTGAGCTGCTGAAATATTAGCTTTTTATGCTTTGAAAATATTTAAAAGATTTATTTTTACGTGACGTAACAAATGAGTGGTTTAATGTCTCTTTTTGAGGTTTCTATGGTCTATGGACAATGTCTGGTCATACTTCCTAAAACGGAAGATGCTCATGGGTTGCCGCTTTAGTAGCAATTAGTTGCAGGAGAGGTTAAATAAAATATGGCTTTCTTAATTTCAGTAGGTTTGGTTAGATTTAGGTTATTTGAATATGGCAGAGCCACTAGAGATATCTGCCTAACAAGAGAAATGCCTTCGTCGCTTCGTCGAGGATGTTCTAAGGGAAACTGGTTCGTATTCATGTTACACATGGGGATAAATAAGAAAACCAACTATGGAATCAACCCATTCGCCAAAGGTTGAATACAGATCGAACTACACTATTCAGATGGTCAGGTTAGGTTAATTTGACTATGGGAAAGCACGCAATGGCTATCTGCCTGAGGGGAGGGATGTCTTCGTGGAGGACTTTCTAAGCGAAACTGGCTTCTATACATGCTACGCATGAGGAACACCACGAAAACGTCCATGCAGGCAGCCTGTTCGCGAGATTTGAACCTCAAACGGAACTCAGAGACTTTACTGCTCTGCCGCTGGTGGGTCACCAGTATTTAGAAGTCTTAATCAGTCAGCCACTGGTGGAGCATAATATCGGTAGGAGGGACATTAACTGAAAAAGGCGAAAGAACGAAACATGCCTTACAAGATAGGAAACAATTCGAGATCTTTCAATTAAAAGAAATGATTTTTGATTATAGAAGAAGTTGATTCACAGCCAAATGGTAGTCCGTATTATTTTTACGTCATGAAATGTTAGAATTTACTTTTCTTCTTCTGGCCCACTGCGCACTCTCATCCAGTTGTCCGGGCTTCAGTCATGAAACCAGACTTCTCACCCATTTAAAGTTAGAGAATAGGTTGAAGTCGTTTCGGCTGCGCGCCCTCTAATCATTCTCTTGACCGGATGACACAGCACAGAATCTCGTGTGTCAGTTACCCTGAGAGAAATTTCGAAGGGAATCAGCTACTAGATGATTCGATTAGTCTTCCGACCCTAGGCCAGGGTCTAACGATCGATTTGCACGCCAGATCCGCTACGGACCTCCACCAGAGTTTCCTATGGTTTCGTCCTGCCCGGGCATATTCAAAACGTATGCCAAACTAAAGTTGCCCTTTTTTTATTTAATATTGACTAAGGTTGACTTACTGTTGTCTAAAATTCAAACCAAGATATTTGGCGACTTAATCCTTTATTTGTCGACTTTTTTCTGTCACTTGACAATTTTAAAAATCTATTTTGACCTTATCTGAGAAGTTTAATCTAAAACAAATTTATTCTATAATACTTTTATAATTTTAACTGAATATTTGATCACACAGTTAGCTATGCATTTTCCATGTTCTGCTATACAAATGGGAGGGATTTTGGCAATTCTATAAAAAAATCTGAATGATAACAGTAATTAGTCAGTCACTTGGAAATTTTAATTTCACGATCGCATGCAAATCACTTTGGGAAAATGTCACAAAGTTGTTTTACCTTTTCCGTTGCCTTTTGGTTTTCTTCACTTTTGATGAGCTGAGTTTTCTGCTGAGTCAGTAGCATCTTAATGTCCAACAGGTTTCAGTGGTTAAATCCTCTGAATAAGTCCAAATAATATATCCGATGATGTCATGACATCGGATGTACAATTTAACTTTACTTAACTTCGATGGGCTGCGATGGGCTTTATTAGAGAGGTAGATCTTTGCCAAGTCTAGATCAGATACTTCAAATTCTTTATTATTTCATTATGAGTTAAAGAAAATGGATTATTGAAATTTTCGGAAATGTTAGTTAGAAATCCAGAGTTCATTATTGCTTCACAGTCACAGAGAACTCTTTGTAATTTTTCGAAAACCAGCAATACTTTCCCGAGAGCTCTTCTTAGGGGTTGTTGAAGAACAACTATCACTTTTTCCCACAGCCAGGAGTTTGGCCACTGTTTACTTTGTATCTTATGAATGCATTTTTCGTGTTTGCTGTACAAATGGGAGGGATTTTGGCAATTCGATAAAAATATCTGAATGATAACATTAATCGCCATTACATTAAGCGGAGTCTCTAAGAAATTTCAATTACACGATCATATAGAATTTATATTGCATGCATTTATAGCTTTGAGAAAATATCACAAAATTCTTTTACCGCTTCCAGGCAAAGGTATCTCAAATCTAATATTCTCAAACAGTAAAAAGAAAGAGAGGTCCATTAGAAGAAAATGTTTTTTTAGTATTCACATTTACACAGATAGCACTAAAATAGTTACTTTTAAAGGGTAACACTTGGCTGATTTTGGATGTTCCAAACTTATTTCAATGCTTCGCAAAAAGGATAAAGAATATCAGCCTTTTGAATTAAACCCTACATCAAAAATATTCCTTGAAGATAATTTTGATCAGTGATAATAACAGAAAAGGTAACAGTTATAATTTGTATGTTTTGCTCAATATATTTCAAAAACATAATTAGTTTGAAGAACTTCGTTTTACTTTTTAGCAACTTTAGGCGAAGATATCCAAAAAGTATACCTCACATGGCGAAATCTTGAATTCGTAGACAGAAAGAACTTCAATTTTTACATGACCAGTCTGTTAGAAGGACCTTCTAAGTACCTTTATGAGTCACTTATGCAAGCCTTTGAAATATGGGATGATATACAAAACCAGTATGGAGCACCTGGGTGGAATGTTAAAGATTCATCACTAAATTCAGTAATGAAAAATATGGATGAGGAACTTTCCAACTTGTTTTATGCCATGGAGTTGGTGTGGAAAATGCGTATCAAAGACATTTTAACATTGCGAAAGAATGAAATGGATGCAAATGTTGAAAATATTGAAATAACCCGAGCTTCGGATCTCAACTCTGCCTTTGAAAAAGGAGAGAATACGAGGGGTACGCTTGAAAAATTTCCGGCATGGATACAAGAGCAAAGTGAAAGTGGAGAGGTAATTACAGATCGCACACAAATGAAAGCTAAAATGCAAGAAATACTGTGCTCATGTAAAGAAGAGCATCTGGAAAGCAACTGCGAGTCTCAGCTAAGGATTTCTAACCCTAAATTGAGACAGGTAAATTTGATACTCAATTTCTCACTGTGAAAGCTTTTAATAGAAGGACATTTGCATAAAAAAGAGCGCTTAAATAACCAAAAAAATTAAGAAATAGAAATTAAAATAGTAGATAAATAAAATACAAGTGTGTATTTATATTTTAAGTGACCGGAAATGATTTTCTGATCCTTAGAAACTAAGAATATATCTAAACGACATACATGTTTACTATTATTGACAAGTAATAGAATTAAAAAAGGCTTACAACATTTTTTTAATAGGAAAAGTTACGTTACGAAGTTCCATAGCTAAAAATTTAAATTAATAAGCACAAGCAATGTTTATTAGCATTTTCAAGACGAAGTCCTTGAAGAACCGCATTAAGAAACTCGAATTTTAAATAATTTAGAAAAATTACACGATGCATTTAACTGTCTGTTTTCCCTATATTACCGCTTTCTTCTCATTTGATAACATAATTCTGAGCTTTTTCATTTGTGGGCGATACTGTTAGAAAAGAATTTTATTATCGCTACAACAAAGTTATTTTTGCTATTACTTGCTATTTTAAGAGAAGTATCGCATACAGGATGGGCGAAAAATTACTTTACGCTGCAATAATATAGAAAGAATCTAAGGCTATTAACTAGTACATTAAACAATTTATATACCTTCAGAAAAAGAAAAATAATGCGCTTTGTTTATCTCTTAAGTTTTTTATGAGAATAGCAGCAATTACTCTGCTGCATTCGAAAATATCATTATCTGAAAGGATGGCGAAAATCCCCCGTGACTTCTTGTTTTCTTCATCAACTGGATAAAAAAGTTGAAGAAGAAACTTGAGGAAACTAGAGAACTAAAGCGGGAACCTTGAATAGGAAAGACGGCCCATTCCATATGAAGTTCTTGTTGAAAAGTAGGTATTGCTGCAATTGACAGAGCTTCTTGTTTCCAGAATCATGTCATAAATACTCGAGCAATATTAAATGAATTGCACTACATTTCGTTGTCTGCGATGTGAAAGGTGTACAGGTGAAAGGTATTTTGCAGACGTACTTCAATAAAGCCCACATAAGTTGAAGACAGAAGATGGAATAGAAGCATGCAAAATAGTATTTAGTATTATATTCTGACAATCTTGGCTATTATTTTGGAGTATAAAATACAAGAGCAGGGTTCCTACTATTCAAATGGGCAGCTTATGCTGTCCAGGAAGGTAATGGCGTGAGATATCTGAGTAATTACCGTGAAGAACAGTCTGTTCACTGGTCTCATAAGCTCCATACTCTTCATAGTGGGTTTGAGGATAGATCGAAGGCAAAGAATATGTATGTTAAGACGAAAGCTACGCCAAGGCAGGGGATCTCCCTCAGATCGCAGAGGGAAACAGGGACTATTCATCCAGCCTTAGCATCATTTTGCCAAGCGCGAAATAGCTGTCGAACCGCTTCCGAAGTAGATTCAACTTTAATACCTTTTTGCACATGCGCGAAACAGTTGTCGAGACGTTATCGAAGGCCGAAGTTCATATTCGTTAAAAGTTCAAAGTTCTACGATACCGTTTTTTCCCGCCTCATCGACGTAAATCAATTCAGTGATCCGCGCAAGTAGATTAATTAATGGATTATTCATTTTACACTAATAAAATCTATGAAAATCCAAGTTTAAGTTATCGCGAAAAATATTGCCAAACAACGAACCCTATAAGCTCTTTAAATTTGTACCGTATTCCTAAATTTTTGTATACTTAGCGATTTGACGACGAGAATTTATCTCTTCGCGATATAGCGGTGCACTTTTCGAATTGGTTTACATTAGATTTATAGAAGCTTTCCTGCCTTAGGTATATATTCTTTATCCAAGGGCCTAGGGATGTCGGTTCTAAGATGTTTGGATATTTCAATCCGTGCTCCTAGAGAATGGGATACCTAGAGTGGTGCGGTGAACAAGAGTCTTCCTTTTCGTTCGTCAAGGAAGCTTGCAAACTAATTATTCTGCCTAGTACAGAGAGCAAAACTTCATAAATTGACCACAACTGCAGCTTTAGCTTCACAGGAGTGGTATATTAAAATCTGACTGATTATTTATTACTCGAGAGAATGATTGTTGGTCATATACGGTTCTAGATTATTCTACTAAGAGATAAGGCAAATTTTATTCCAGAAGGAGAAATAATTGCTTAGAACTACAATATATGAAGGGCCTTTGCATTCCAGTGTGAGACACTAAAAGACATTTCGTTCCGATCATGTGACTGTATGGAGCAGAATTCTTTCAGATTTTATTCTGGGACTATATTGTTTGAGAAACTAATATCTAAAAGTCGTATTATGTGTCCCCTTACAAGTGTGGGTTATTGCCTTTTTCTTTCACATTATATAATTTCTGCATCACAGGAATAAGGATGTTAGAAGCAACAGTTTTTTTGCTAAATGGAGTTGCACCTCATGACGGTCGACAAATAAATAACAAAAATCCTTCGGAAAATTTTAACGCTTGACTTCAAGTTTTCAGAAGCTTAGTTTCCTCACCTTCCAGATTTAAGCTCATGTGACTGATACTGAGATTTCCTAAGAGATTCTGTTTACTAAACAAGATTCGGACTTTGCTTGACTTTCAAGCCAATGTAATGTGTCACTGATATTCTTTGGCAATTTCTTCGGCAATGATTGATTATGCTGTTTTACACTATTACGCTCTCCAACATATCATACATGCTCAGGATATGTACACTGGTGTGCAAAAATTAAGGACGAAGTCGAAAAATTAGCATATCAGCTGAACGAAGAGGCAGAGCGGACAGAAAGACCAATCAGGAGATTAAGTATGGTGATGTACGGTAGCACATGCGCAGATATGCAGGTAGACGTAATGGGGGAGTGTCTGAGTAGTATAAAGCATGTTTTCGGTGTAAGATCAGTATTTCTGGCAAAGAGATTGCACGCCGTATAGCAGCTAAAATCACACCGAGTTGCTGCCTCAGCGAGAAATGGCGAATAATCAATCTGTTAGACGACATCTGGATGCTTTCCCACGAGGTCGAATCATTGGGAAGTTGGAGGAAGGCCGCAGTGTGAGAAGTGTGACTGCAGAGTTCGGAATTGCTCACAGCATCGTTTCACGACTTTGGAGACAATTTCAAACTACAGGAACAGCTATCCGGGGGTTTCGTAGTGGTCGTCCACGAGGAACCACACCCGCAGATGACCGGTATATTGCCTTACAGGCCAGAAGAAACAGGCTGCAGACAGCGGGAGAAATCGCTAGACAGACGACACAGGCGACTGGACGACCGATATCGCGTTTTACCGTGGCCAGAAGACTGCACGGTGGTGGTCTGTTTGCACGATGCCCTGTACGGTGTGTACCTCTAACGCCTGCCCATCGGAGAAGGCGTTCTCTATGGTGCCGGGAACACCGGAATTGGAGAGACAATGAATGGGGACGAGTACTCTTTACAGATGAGAGCAGATTTAGTCTGAGTTTCGATTCTAGACACATACACATCTGGACAGAGCGGGGAACACACAATAACTCCGGCAACATCATCAAAAGGGACTGTTTTGGAGGTCGCGGAGTTCTCGTTCGAGCAGACATAATGCTTGGTAGCCGGACCGACCTTCATATCTCCCAAGGAGGTTCGTCACCTGGGACTGCTATTGTAACGAGGTTCTTCTTCCTTACATGCGTCTTTTCACAAGGGCTATGGGTCCTCAGTTCCTCTTCATGGACGACAACGCTCCACCTCATCGCACAGTTACTGTCGAAGAGCTGTTGGAGAGTGAAGATATTGAACACATGGATTGGTCGGCAAGGTCTCTGGATCTAAATCCCGTCAAGCATGTACGGAACTTACTAGGGAGACCCGTGGCAGCACGTAACTTATCGCCAGTAACGATTCCGAAACTGCGATTGGTGCTACAAGAGGAACGAGCAGCAGTGTCTCAACAGCTCATTAACAACCACATATCCAGCATGCACAAATGATGTGAAACCTGCCTAGCAGTCAAGGGAGATCATATCCCCTATTAAAGACCGGATGTTTCTTGCTGGACACCCATCACAGGACTGTTTCGGCCTTCAGTTGTCAAGGGAGATCATATCCCCTATTAAAGACCGGATGTTTCTTGCTGGACACCCATCACAGGACTGTTTCGGCCTTCAGTTGCATTGCGCTCCATGCTAGTTTTTCAATAAAGCTTCTTTTTATCCCTCTGATTTCTCTTTTAGTAAATGTTGCTTACATTACTCATGTCCTTATGTATTGGGGATCTTACGGTATTAAATGTGTTGATTTGGAAAGCTTTTGTACAAAGTTATATTGAAAAAACCGTCTCGTCCTTAATTTTTGCACACCAGTGTACATTGTACACATACCACAACCTAATACTGCTTTGCATTTGTCTTAGACTTGCACATTTTCTTACAGAAAACGGGAGTTCCTGTTTTGAATATTTAAAAGCGCAACCTAGCGAAGAAAACTTAATTTTTTTTTTATTTCTTGATATCTTTTCTCCCCCTTTGCCTGAGGTACTTGTATTCAAATTTCTTTTTAAATTTTAACGTATTTTTTAAGAACAATCCCCTACAGAGGACTCTGCATATCCTGTACACACACACATATATCTAAATATAAATATATGACAATATGATTAATGAAAGAGAGAAGTAAGCGGCGATATCTCAACATGAAGCAAACAGCAGCAGAAATGCGATGCATTCAAAAGGAAGTCTGGGAGAAAAGTGAAAACATTGTGTTTCCCAAATGACTTTTCTGTTTACTTTCTCTTGATTGCCTAACGTGTTGTTATGCAAAATCGCATGACATCGATTAATTTTGAAGCGTCGCAGCTCAGAGAGATTTATTGCACGCCATTACTATTTTTAGGAAAGAAAGTTAAAATAGTCACATTAAAATGGAGAGTTAAATATTTATTGAAAATTAAAGTTAACAAATTTATGTAATTTTAATTGTAACTTATGTAATGGATAAGTACATAATTATTGCAATGAATTTAACCTATATAAATATTTTTGTTTCTGTTTCAATAAAGTTATTCAGATGGTTATTTTTGATTTGTCTGTATATATAAACTATACTTGGCATTTGATCCCTTACGCCCAGCTAACAAAGATCCAAATACGTTTATTAACTTCTTTTTCTAGACAAATTAGGGGCAGATAGGGAAAATTATGCGATTTTACATGTGGCAAGAAATAAAAGGAACATCATGTAATTATAATGTTAAAATAATTATACAGTTAATGCAATTTTATATTATAAATGTTATAGTTAGTATAAGTATTTAAAATCAAATGAGGAAATGGAGATTTAAAAAACACAAAAAGCAGCTATTTGGGCTCAGTTCCTCGACATTTGCGGCAATTATGACCACAAAGAAAACAGTAAAAAAAGACGTATATAAAAAAAGAAGTATCTAATAATTTTTTCCTTCAGAGCCTAGTTCTGGTATTCTAGAAAGCCTCTCTTCTGCTTTCTCTGCTTTTGTTGTTCTGTTCTTTCCTTTTTTTTATTCTTTCACTGCTTTCTCTAAGGGACTGCAGACAGTTATCTTTTATACTCTTTGCTTAATTTCGCAGCATCTGACAGCAAAATAAACGAGTTATTGAAATTGTATTTGAGAAGAATAAAAATTGCGACTAACATTTATCTTAAAAGACGAAGAAATTTCTTTCAAAATATGGCATTATTACTCACCTTTGCATTCAGCTAAATAAACAGCAATCAAAGGAAAATTAATTAGCAGATTTTGCTGAATTGAAATAAAAAAGAACCGTTTTTATATATGCATTCATAGGAATTTTTAAAAGAAGTAACATGGTCTTACCAAATCAAAATCAAGCATTCTAATTCAGTATTAAAGTTTATAATTTGTTTGAGTTTCCATTTCAAGCACAAGATGACATATTTTAAATGATCAACAAAAAGACGCTTTTCATAATATTACTGCAGACAGAAAATAATATTTACTTAGTTGAAGACTCTATGCTTGATTGATTTAAAATTTGTTGTGAAATTAAATTACTCTTCCAGAATATCCTTATCATTTGTGAATAATTTGAAGATATGAGTGCCAGTTTTTATTTTATTTATTAGAGTTTCGTTTATTTGAATTCATTTAATAGTTTCTTGGATTTGGGTTGGATGGTTTTAAAGCGTTTTATATTAATTTTACGTCTTTTATCTTTTACTTTAATTTCGTTATTTGGTCAATTATTCCCCGTGATGAATGCGAAGCGTTTGCTTATTATTTTATTTGTCACAAGTTAAGTGATGAATATCTAGTAAACAGATTAGTTATACATTTTTAGGCAGTGTCAGATATGCGAGATAAAGGATTTTGTTAGTTTCAAAGTGTATTTATATTCTATATGTTAAGTCAACATTTCCAACTTTGACTAGTATTTTTTTATTGAAAAATAACTCTATAAATGAACATTTTATTCGACAACCTTATGTTTTTACGAACCACCAGTTTATGTATTTTCTTGAAAATATTGTTTTAGCCTCGAAAAGCAGCTCATAGAAATGCTCTTTATTTCCATCTCGATTCACAATCAGCTAAAATTACGTATTTATTTTCTGTCTCTCTCTATTGTTTTTTTCTGTAACAGATTCAACAAATTCAAGTTCATCATTTCGTTCTCCCTATTTCCAGTCGAATGTTGACAATTGGGGGGGGGGTAGGGGAAATGTAATATTCTGAAATTAGTTGAAATATGAAATTTCTCTAAATCTATGTACTTTTGAAGACGGTAAGGGGTAAGGCATTATTTAAAAAATTATTTTTATATCGCAAATGGTGTCAGTAGAAAGTCGAATTTTGAGAGCTATTCATTTCATATGTGTTTATAATTATTTATCATATTTCATTAATACTTCTTTGCATATATCCTAGTTATGAATGCCCTACATTACATCTAAATGACGCAAATATTTATGCAAATTTAGTTTTAATATTGTTAAGTTATATTGCAAGGATTGATGAGAAAGTAATAAGGTAATAACACATGTTGTTTCAGGCATCGTTGCAAAAATACTCTCCTAGGTAGGTTACAAACATTTTTGGAACGTATGGCACAAAGCTATTCTTTGAAATTTCCATTATTCCGCACTTTCATTATATTATGTAGAAAAGCTTCGAATTATGTGCAGTTACCGAAATGTTAATCTGCGGTAATACTTCGGCAATGGGATGAAAAGTTTTCTTTGACAGCGGCGTCATCTTCTGTTACAAGTACTGAAGACAGATCCTTCATTATAATCAACTTCTGCATAGTAATTAACATTCTGATCTGTTCACATTCTGTTTATGCAAATGATAATATTTGCTGATAAACTTTCTCGTTTATCGTAAATCTGGCTTATCATTTTGTACATAATTGCTACCGACATATTTTAATGATACTTCTATTTCAGGCGGTTAGATAAAGGATTGTCATAGGCTAATTTTGATAATTTCTTTGTTAGAAGTTCTATAAGACATCAGTTATTGCTTTCTTCCTCCGAAACAAACAAACAATACCTAGAAATAAACAAGCAAACAAGCAAGGAAGCTCCAAATTCCTACAAATAAATTTTACTTTTCGCTTCATGCTTGTACCATGAGGGGGCAATTAGTCTCATTATAGTTTGATAATTTAGCTTAATTAGTTATCAGTTGGTTGATTTTATAATTTGTAAAAAGAGGTATGCCTCATAGAGTAATTTTTTAAGGAAAAAAAAGTATAGTTTGCTCATTAGATTTGAATAGATGAAAGCAGAAGTTGATATTAAGCAATAAATTTATTTTATATCTTATATATGATGCTTTATAAATTGTTTATTATTGATGTTAGTTTAAGTTAAGCTTTACACAAAAGCTTAAGTTATAGAAAGTTATAGAACTTCAGTTATAGAAAAATTTACTCCTTATATCGAATAATAAGAGAATAATTTCTACTCATATTCTTATTAGCAATATGCTTCGACGTAGAATTCGCACAAGAAATCCGTAAAATATATTCAGACAGCATTTGATTGCGCAGTTTTCGTTTTTCATTTCAAGTGATTAAAGGATTAATATAATGTGACTTGAACCTAGCAAAGTGTAATTAAGTAATACATTTGTGTCACATCTCACATGGTTTTAAATGATGAACGTTTGAAATATGTAGTTAAAATATTAATCATGAAGACATATGTATGCATATTTAAAGGTATTAAGTAACAAATTGAAAAATTCAGAATTATATCAATTTTTAATTTGTATGGAGTAAAACTGAGAGTTTTAGAAAATCAAGGATTTTTGTAGAAGAGAGATTTCATTTGATTTCATTGTTCCTCCTCCTTGACGAAATGGCATGGAAGTTGATCAAATTCTTCTTCTGTTATGTTAATTTTTCTTTAAATTTCATTAATTTTTTGAATTGGGGTATTGCTTATTTGAAAAGTTTTGGCTTTAACATTTTAAAAATTCTTTGTGACATTTAATGAATTATTTGGAATTTCTTAATTATGAATTTCAATTTTTGGTCTTTGTGAAAAATTAGTTTTAAATTTCTTACTTTATGTCTTTACTTATTTCTTACTTTATGTATTTATGTATGATAAATTTTTCAGCAGCTTAATGCACGAAAATACTAGGCATGTTTATATCTTGTTTTAAAAGGAACTGTTTTGTAATTATATATATATTAATTTTGGGGGAACATTTAAGAATTTAATCAAAATGATCAGATTTACACGTATCAATAAAAAAGTTTTCTTTGAAATTTTCATTTCGAACTTGCAGTTTTTTCCGTTTTCAGCAGAGCCATTAAGTTACCAAAACCTATAAGCGCTTCTGTCCACTTTCAGATCAAATGCTTCAAAGGCCAGCACCACCACTGTATACAATTTGCACTCCATATACGTTCACAGAGCCGGTAAACAGCATCGAAGATATGGAATGGACTATTATATGTTTATTAATTTTTTATTATATGCTTTGAATTTTTGAAAATCTCATTTTTCTTGACATTAGTACTAAATCCCTGAAATGAAGAAATATTGGTTATGCACCATTGCATCGCAATCTACCTCACTAAGTGTAGTTAGTTGTTAACTTAGCTGTTTTTTTAATCATAAATGAACCTGTATTGCACACTGCGAAAAAAAAAATCTGAAAGGTTTCGGATTTTAAATTACGTCTAAAGGGGCGTTTTTTAACGTTTTGTGCGTTACCTTTATTTATTAAATATCATGTTCTTCGCACTTAAACCATAAAATTTAGTTGAAGAACAATATCGCAAAATAATTTTAAAATGAGGATAACTTTAGAATTTCCGATACACAGTTCCGCGCGCTTTCAGTGTATTCAGTGTATTTCTAAGCATACCTGCAAAAAATTAGAGTTTTTTTTTTAAAATTTACCAAGATATACGTGAATTTACATTTTGACGCGTTTTGGAATTTGGCGTATTTATTATAAGCGATAATAACGAAAATCTGGTTTATTCACTTTGTTAAAATAATTTGAAAGTATGAACGATGACTTTTTTTCCGCTCGTGGACAATGGAAAAAAGGAAAGAAAAATAGGTTGCTATAAATTAAGAAGTTCGTCGAGTGAGTTGTTCTTGGCACAAACTGAAAAAAAATACGCCAAGATAAATTCTTAAATTTCTTCATAAATTTCTCCATCAATTTACAAAATTGAATATCTAGGAATAATTTGATTCGTAGAATCGAAAAATGGAAAAAACGTGGTATGTTATTTCAGAAAATGTCCGATGTTGCGTCAAAATACCTATGTTAGAACAATGCTATATATAAATCTAATATATATCCTAAGTCACGCTTTCGAGACATGGAAAACGCAGTTTGAATTTCGTCAATCGGCTCAGTAGAGCGGAAAATATAGAACTGTCCCCCCTTCTTTTTGAGCAGTGTACATCTTTTTGAAAATTGTTTTGATGAAAAATACCGAGCAGCATTTTTACACAGAAAGCAAAAAAATTAAGTGTTGTGCAATTACTAGACGTTACTTAGTATAGAGGAGTATGAGATTGTACGTCAAAAAATGTATATCAGTGTGCTGAATATAACCATACTTGCATGATACAGGGATTTGGGAAGCAAATGACCCTTTAAGGTATCGCACTACTTTAAATAAATTAATTGGCTCTTACGAATAGTGTTTACTGCAATAAGAATACATTTTAGTTTCAGGAAAATAAAAATAAAGCATTAGATGATAACCAAGAAGCAGAGATAAAAGACTGCGGTACTCTTTTTCCAATGGCAGAACTTGACGAGCCTCGCATACCTGGCAGTTTTGTGCTTGCAAATGATTCTGATATGGAGTATGAAGAAGTTCACGTGAGAAATTTGTTTCTTAGCGAATCTCGAGATGATTCTGATTTTGAGAGGCAGGTGAGTCCACTGAGAAGCGAAGAAGAGGATTGATTTAAGGGTGACGTTTCAGCGAAAAAAAATTAGAGGCACCCATATTAAAAATTATATTGTACATTTATATACAAAAAATATAAAATATGTATTTTGTGTATGGTTTATTTAAATTAAAATTTTTACTTTATTTCGTAATATGAAATTCTTGAATTTTGGCTCTAAGAACCTTACACAGTTTTATATAATACACAGTTTTAAACGTAATACCCAGTTAATACACAATTTTAAAATACACAGTTTTAAACGTATGCTTTTTCCGAAATTTTTAAATTTAATCAGTATCTTTAAGCCGTCGCAACGCTTAACATCGCTCTTTTCGAGTACTCTAAAATGTCGCAATTGCTTATCTATATAACTTACTTTGCTTTCCCCTTTCGTTGTCATCAGTGGCTGCTCGTAATAAGCACTGTGGAACTGCAGCACCCCCTGTTTCCACTTATTATTATTTTTAATATTTAATATAATGAGCCCTTTTTTCTTTAATTCTTTCTTTATAGTTCTACAAAATATAATCCTTAAACTTAATGTCAGTAGCCATCCTCCAGTTTATGAAAAAGGTACGAAAGTTTTTGTATGGAACTGCACTTCACAAGGCAGTTCTGCGCAAGCGCGCACAGAAAGCAGCACTCGAGCCAGGGAGATAAAACAGCACTGTGCCTCTTGCAGTGCCGAAATTCTGGAAACGTGATTATTTCTTACTCCGCGCGTGTGGTATTTGGCTGTTCTGCAAATACGCTCTTAGGAAGCAGCGTACGAGGCTGAGAGGGAGAGAGCACTGTCGCTTTTACAGTGCCGAATCTGGAGTGTCGTTGGGAGCTGGTTCTTTTTTTTTTTACTCCGCGTGTTCTGTGTTTAAAAATCATACACCATATTCTTGGTTAGATTATTTTTTAGCTATTCTATTTGATTCATTTTTTTTCGGTTCTTTTATTTTACAGAAAACTTTAACAATGTCCTTGCATCCTCAAGTAATAAATTCTGTGACTGTAAGTGAACTTCAAGAACTTCAAGAGCGTTTTCATGCGCTTGCAATGCTTTCAATAAAGAAAAATTTCCTCATTTGTCATCCAGAGATCAAGGAGAAAATTATTGATCTCTTCGCGCAAATTAAAACAAGAAGAATGGATTTCATTTTTAAATGAATAGGTAAAGCTTGAACTGTAAAAATTTAAGTTAAAGTAATTAAGAAATGTTTAATTTTTCTTTTGTAAAATTTCATGGAAGTTTCAAAATAAATTTTCTTTTTATACATGTTTGTTTCCCTTTACACAGGTATAAAACAAAGGTTAAATTTTTTTGGAACAGCACCCCCACTAATTTTAGCTACGAGCCGCCACTGGTTGTCATATACAATCAAAAGATGTATAAGAAGAGCTTTTCCGTATTCAATGAGAAAACCGCACATATTGCGGCATTCTAAACTAGAAATGTTATTTCCGTTTAGTAAAATCATTTAGTTATTCCAAAACTCAAAAGCATTTCTTCCCTTACTGAAACGAAACGGCAGAAGTAAGTAAAGTAAATGATTGTATTTGTAGTTAGTAATTCAATATTATCTAGCTACTGCTAGATCAAATCTAATCATACATTCGCTTTTAACGAGGATCTAAATCTCTGCTATTTGAAAATTACATATGACGGATTTACTCATCATGAAATGTGACAGTTGTGGTTTCATTGATCAAAGTGTAATGATGAATTTTATTCAAAAGTGCAGGACACTTTCGATAGAAATTAATTAGAAGTAATTAATTCAGATAAAAATATTTGCCTCCATATTAGATACTATTTATTGCACGTATAAATGCCAGAGTGGTGATTTCAATACAACTGTATCAAAATGCTTCAAGCATACGTGCTTTCTGATGTGTACACCAAATGACTTCCTTTTATGGCTTATTTAAAATATATGCAGTTTTTGATGCGCTTCATTTAAACTTATCTTCTCGAATTATTCTAGCTTAATTAACCGATCCCTAAATGGAAGTTGTAAAAGACATAAAAAATTGCAAATTTTGAATTTAAATATCCTGGTCAATTTTATTGGTCGTATGGGAGACAAAATTCTTATAATTTTATTTTTTCTTAACGAGTATAAAACTTTCCCAAATATAAGTATAGGAACGGGGACACCATATTAAAAGTTAAATTTCGTTGTTTGTATAAAATTAATTATTATTTTTATCTACAATTTGTCATTGATAAGCTGTAAATATTTTCGTCATTTAAATACTTCAGTAAGCGTAAAAATCGGGTAAAGTGGTGGGTGTATATATATATATTGTTAAATAGGTAGCTTTTGTGAGTTAGTGCATTATGTGAAAATTAAGGTGCATCTAAATTTCTAGTAATAAACGTTGCATCTGCATATCGCCTCTATAAATTAATATACATATGGATTTCCAAATGGACTACGGTACTTCAAGATTATCCAAACGAAGCAGACATCGAAATTAGCATTTGTGTAATATTTTTGTCAAAAATATCTTAGAAAATATTCTTCTTTTCCATAGACTTTGGTGATTAGAAAGGAACTTAACTGGATAAATATTCTCAGATGATGATTTTGAGACAAAACTGCGTACTTACGTTTTCAGTTTAAAACGTGAACTCAGATTTCTGATGTATAGAGAGTTGAAGATCAGAAGATAAAGTTGCATGTTTTTACAAAAAAGTTGTTTGCAAAAAAGATAAAGTTGCATGTGCCGCCTGTTTGAACTAGATGAATATTTTCTTGCAGTTGTTGATTTAATCTCGAAGATTCCTTGGTTCACATTTAAAGTTGTTACGGGTTTGGGAGCTTTGAAAACCTTACATAAATTTGTAGTTGAATAGCTTCGTGCATAAAATATTCTTTTCACAGACTTCTAGGAGTTAATGTATTGAATATTTTTATTAAAAATTTCTTTTGTTTACTTTAATTTTTATTTCTTAAAGTTTTGCAATCTATTTGCAAATATATTTTATTCGTTTCTAAGATGAATACTAGATGGCGCCACAACACAGCATTCCAAATAATGGCATTCCAATTTTGGGCATGGAAAAATACGGTATTACAAGTCTATCCGTTTTATTCTCCCTCGTACATTTTTGTTTATTAAACTGAAGGAATCGAAATGAGTGGAAAAAAAACTTCTGTTATTGTAAAAGAAGAGTCAAATTTATCATTAACGTAATTATCGAAAATAACCTGGGAATAATCTTTTTACCTGGTTTATGATTTTATTATCTTTGAAAATTTTATTGAAACTCAATGCTGAAGCAAGATACAGAAGATTTAATCCAGGATTTGAAAGAAATGTACTACTTCTCAGAAAGCTATACTGATTTTCAGCAAAGATAAATAAATGTGAAAAAAGGCAGCTATATTCAGCTTACGATTTCACATCCCTTTTGTAAAAATTCCTGCTACAAATTTTGTTCTAAATTATACTTTTCTTTTTATTGAATAAAAAAATTTCCTCGAAGGTTGCTGTATAAAACAGTTGTTCGTATTCCCACTTCAGGCAAGCTTTCGCTTTTTCTTGATCGAATGGCAGATATAATACGTAACCATATAATACAGATAATTGCATATACAGTAGTATCTCTCAAATAAGGGCCACCTAACGGACTCATCGTTTTTGTCCGTTAAATAGATGTGTTCGTTATTAAGAGGTTAACTTTTGATGTATATATATTGTTAAGTGTAGTAGAATAACATTAGAAAAGAAAGACAAGATTAATTTAATGGAGGTGTTAGAGTTTTTTTTTAAGGGGAAATTGAAAAAAAAAAAAAAAAAAAATTTTTTTTTTAAGGGGAAAATGAAAAAAAAAAAAAAAAAAAAAATGCTAGTATGGGAACATTAACAAGGGGTGTGGTGACTTTTTTCAACCACGCAAGCCTAACATCGATTTTTCATGCTTTCTAATTTTCATTTCTGCTGTAGAGCTGCGTGGAATTCCGTAAAAACCATTGGGGGCGGCTTTGACGGAAAGCAGTTCATTTCCTTACCTCCCATCTGTATTCAATGGAATTCATACACGGAATAACTTTAATGGTCTTCCCATCAGCTGGGTATCTTCAGTCTGGAAAAAAATTATTAACAACGGCAGAAGGCTCAGTGCTCTTGTTACTACCCATGGATATGGATTATGGACTCACAGCAGCTTGAAAACGCTGAATATAAAATTCTAATGTACAGAAAATACAGAGCACTGTTTCAGCATTATATGTATTGTTGTTGTGACTTACTAAACCACGAAATTCACCGTGGCAAGGACGCAAGGAGCGATTGCGGCTGTCATTGGCAAAAGCCTTGAGCGCCATACAGGTGACTGTATGACTTTGCTTAGTTCCACCCCCCCGTTCTGATGGCGAGCATCCCGAGGAGACGGGTCCGACGGTCACCCACAGCTCTTCTTCTACCACCATCCTCTCGAGAGGAGTTTTAGCTCGCCGCATATTTACAGTGCCTCCATACCTCACAGACACTATACATTTACAAACATCCATGCCTTCTCCGGCATTCGAACCCGGGCCCTTCGGTATCGCAGTAGGCTTCCCTAACCACTATGCCGTCTGGGTGGCGCATTATGTATTCCAAGATTAATAACCGCTACTGCAAATTTAACCTCTTTCTATGATGTTAGGGAACGTTGACTGGGATTTACACGTGACGCGATGCAATAAAAATCAGCCTGTAAACTGAATCCGATCTCACTGGGAAATCACGTTATTCCACTGATTCGGATTCAAGTTTTGATGCTGCCGATTGCTAATTATGCGAGTTACGGCGTACAGATAATCGTGTTTAACGTCTTGTAAGCATTTTGAAGGTTCATATTTGCTCCCACTGCGACTGTCAAATTCCCAGAAAATTTTTTTACCGAAATCTCTTGGAGATGCCCTACACGTAATGCCTACGAGAGGTTGAAAGTCTTGATGCCCATTTCATGACTGTCACCTAACGTCTTCAGTGTTCTGGCATCTTTCCTTCAACCCGGAGATCACGTGCTGTGACATATTAAATGTTGAACGCATGTGACTGTCCCAATTCCACCAATCTGATCATAATCCGTTTCGAAATCTGATGTCAGCTTACGATATGCGTTCTTATCAGCTTTCTTCCTAAAGCGTCAGCGCTACTTTTCACAAGAATGGAAAAAACTAGAATATGAATTCACAGTAGGCGTATAATCAGCAATAAAATTTGAGTCGGGCCCAGAGATTAGCTTAAGTAGTATTTCAGGTAACGCGCAATTCTTTTTTTTTCTTCTTCTTCTACTTTTCTCATTTTATAAATTTACAGTTCCTTATGACTCAATAAACATATCCTAGTCAGAAAAATGTTTACATTACTTTGCTAAAAACAAATAGTTCTAGAGTTTTCTTTACAGAACTCCAAAAATATGCTTAAGAAATACCTTTGATTAATAAATATAATACTAAACCTACTTTCTAATAGGAAAGCCACAAATTTAATAATGAAAGCTTTTTTTCTCAGAATGCAATCATCAGTTATTAGAACAAAGACTATGTTTTGTAGTTGCTCTTTAGATAATGAATTTTAATAATGAAAGCTTTCGTTCTCAAAATGCAATCTGCAGTTAGTAAAACAAAAACATTTGTATTGTAGTTGCTGTTTTAATTTCTTCAAAGTCTTAAATTGCGACAATAAATGACCTAGGTAATTAAATTTGGTCTCGAACGCCCACGCGTTTTTCATTTAATGTACATATTCTTTGTTTCAAATTGATTAATGGATGCTGAGTTTTTCCTAATTGGAAATTTGACAATTCGGGAAGTATGTAAAGATTTAAATATTTTTACAGAAACCTTTCTGCCTATAGTATTTATGAACTATGTGTAGTATTTTTTTTGTAAAATTATTTTTTCATCTATATATATGTAAAATGTAAAAAAATACGATGGCTTTACTCTACGAGAACAGCAACTTCTAGTTAACTTTCCGCAATTTCAAGGTCTTTCCCCTAGACCAGTACTTTCCAGAACTCTCTAGCCTGTTATGTAACCGCTACTATACAAAGCTCTACGCGCCATTTCTCGTCAGATTGCT